>CM059202.1:34520502-34895268 GCA_030323885.1 Branchipolynoe longqiensis
AATCCATCGTACACACTAGTTAAATTCGCAATTGCTCTTGAACTTATCGTTTTGGTGTTTCCCTGCTTGCTCGTGGCACACGACAGTTTCAGCGCTTGTTCACGGTAGTTTCATCACTTTCTCATGGTACACACCAGTTTCACCGCTTGCTCATGGCACAAAACAGCTTCACCACTTTCCCATGGCACACAACAGTTTCACCACTTTCTCATGGCACACAACAGTTTCACTGCTTTCCCATGGCACACAACAGTTTCACCACTTTCCCATGGCACACAACAGTTTCACCACTTGCTCATGGCACACACCAGTTTCACCACTTTCCCATGACAACAGTTTCACCCTTTTCCCATGGCACGCAACAGTTTCACCACTTGCTCATGGCACAACAGTTTCACCACTTTCTCATGGCACACACCAGTTTCACCACTTTCCCATGGCACACAACAGTTTCACCGCTTGGTCATGGAACACAACAGTTTCACCGCTTGCTCATGGAACACAAGTTTCACCACTATCTCATGGCACACAACAGGTTACCGCTTTCTCATGGAGTTTCACTGCTTTCTTATGGACCACAACATTTTCACCACTTGCTCATGGCACAACAGTTTCACCACTTTCTCATGGCACACACCAGTTTCACCACTTTCCCATGGCACACAACAGTTTCACCACTTGGTCATGGAACACAACAGTTTCACCGCTTGCTCATGGAACACAAGTTTCACCACTATCTCATGGCACACAACAGGTTACCGCTTTCTCATGGAGTTTCACTGCTTTCTTATGGACCACAACATTTTCACCACTTGCTCATGGCACACAAGTTTCACCACTTTCTCATGGCACACAAGTTTCACCACTTTCCCATGGCACACAACAGTTTCACCACTTGGTCATGGAACGCAACAGTTTCACCGCTTGCTCATGGAACACAAGTTTCACCACTTTCTCATCGCACACAACAGGTTCACTGCTTTCTTATGGACCACAACATTTTCACCACTTGCTCATGGCACACACCAGTTTCGCCACTTGCTCATGGCACATAACAGCTTCACCACTTTCCCATGGCACACACCAGTTTCACCACTTGCTCATGGTACACAACAGCTTCGCCACTTTCCCAAGGCACACAACAGTTTCACCACTTGCTCATGGAACACAACAGTTTCACCGCTTTCTCATGGCACACACCAGTTTCACTGCTTTCTTATGGCATACAACAGTTTCACCACTTGCTCATGGCACACAAGTTCCACCGCTTTCTCATGGCACACAACAGTTTTACCGCTTGCTCATGGCATACAAACAACACATGTTGCCAGGAGTTCAATTTGCAATGCTGAACCCGCATTTATGACTGATGACAATAAACTTTTAATCATTGGTTCACTCCGATGAACTTCTGTGTTCTGAGTGTAATTGTCAGTCTAGTGCATTATGCGTGCTGAGGTATTCATTGCGTAACTTCATTGCTTTTCCATACATTGCCATGTCGAGCGCATCAACATCTCGAGCAACTCGGGCATGTAAAATGGAGCCACTTCTGAAATGAACAAAAAGAAACACATTAACATGGCGCTGAGAAGAGATATTATTCAATGAATAAACTACATTTCACAAAAAAAATCATTAGATTTTGGAAGTTTAGAAAGCAGAGATCCTATCAATTATGTCATGCAGATTTGGCCTTTCTGTATATATGCCCGTTTTCATCCCTTGTAAGGGGTGTATTGACCATTACCATCCCTGTAATTTAACCATTAATCGTATTTTTTTAACAGCCACAAAAGCTGACGGCAGATCAAGTGGTCTTCACTCAATGCCTCATTGGCCAGTCTTGGCTGAATTATGCATATTTTTTACTCAAGGGAGAACCACCATCCGAGTGCATTGTGTATCAGTGTCCATGCAATACATGTTCACTGAATGCGTGATACTTTTATTGGACTGGATTTGTACACAGTTACTACTACAGCTGATACTTCATTTAGAAAATGTATAATACTTTTAGTAACAAACAGGATGTGCATGCAGTCACTATTACAATAGATAGTAGTTTCATTTATGTATTAAGGAATTGTACTGTACGGCTGGAAGACCAGTGCTCTGGCGCTGACAAGAGATATTATTCGATGCATAAATACTTGAACCAAAAAATACAAAAAAACTGACACATTCCACTCAAGGTGTATAGAAGTTGTCACTTTGTGCCAACAATGTTTTCATATAAATAGCATGTGAGAGCGTAACTGCAAGCACATTTCAGAATTTCCAAGAACAGCTGGACTGTATCGCCTCCTGTAATTTTGGCTATGTTTTGCAAGTTAAATTTTGCTATCGTTTGACAGGGACTTCAGTGTAGATTTCAATGTAGGCATATAAATCTGATTAACAGAACTGACAGAATAAATACCACTAGCATGTTACTGTGAGTATATAGCCCTTTGTGCTGACATGACATTACACCATAATCAAAATTTGAAAGTAATTGCTAATGCAGGTCTCTTTGGACACAATTAAAGGACTCAGAATATATGAGTTTCCATGTTAGTATTTCATACACATATAAAGATATGGAATTAAAGGCTATTTCAAGGCTTTTTTAAAATAGGAATTCAAGACTATTTCATTTGGATTTCAGGAAAAAACAACAATGGTGAATGGCGATTTCGGACTAATCTAGATCAGTTTAATGGAATTAGGCTTTTCAAGATTAATTACCAAAAATAGGTTAAATTCAAGGCTTTTTAAGGCCGTGAAATGAGGGAAATGGAAATTTTCAAGACTTCTCAGGCCCCGTACAGACCCTGCGTGAACAAACTACAATCGCCAGCATAAATGTGGGTTTATTGGGGGTTTTAGGTCCTAGCAATATCAAAGGCCATATCAGGATGGGCACCTGCACACATTTGGAGGGGGAAACCAACCTAAAAATAAATCTTGTTCACTTTTAGGCATAAAATAACTAGCAACCACTATGAAACCAAGGAAACCCATTTTTATTTAAAACACAAAAATGTACCCGTCTTCTGAAGAGTCCATCTCCCCTATGAGCTGTATCTGCTGACAGGCTGGGAGGGGTTCAACCAGTGAGGTATCTACAACTAATTGCGACGTCATTTCCGGTTGCTCTTTCCGGTCCACATCTCGCAGTGTTGCCCTGCGTTGCACGTAATCATGAGACGATATCCTGTGGAAATATTCCAATATGGCGGAATTGTAAATAATGAAAGTTAATTTATTTATGTACCTGTTATTAAATTTGCACATCCCGATGGTTTTGAGTTTCTGCCATTTTCTAAGATAAATATATTAGGTTTATCATAATAATCTACTTTACCTTAGTTCATCTAACTTTCATTATAAATGGCTAAATTTGGAGATATTTGAAGTGAAAACATGCCAAATTAATTTCGGCAAACATGTCAAAATTCTGACACCATAGGCATTAGAAGTAGCAGGTCTTTTTGGTTAAAACAAAATTAACTTGACTCGGTATGAAGATCTGTAGACACGATCTCGCAGCTTTCCATATTGTCAAAGCTATTTTCCGTATTCTTGAATGACTTTCAGTAACACATTTACAATGAAAAATAAACAGTTACATAATATCCACAAACAAACTTTTCATGCTTGATAATAACTGAAAGTCATTTTCAGTATTTCTTTCAGTCACTTTCAGTAATACTTTCAGTATTTGTACAGACGCGATCAGTAACCTTTAGTGTGATAAAAAAATATACCAATTTCCGGAACAAAGTCTGAGAAACTGTATTTCCCCTTGCAATCTGGAACAAATCCGGAAGGTGCACAGGTCTGGATGTGCCCTGCTGTGTAGCAACAAATGCTCAATTTATGTGTTGTTTGTTTGTTGTTGTTTTACATCCCAGCAACATCTAAGGTCATATCAGGACGGGTACCGACTTGTGACAGTGCGCACTCATGGCAACCTTATAGTGCTGCCCCACTGGAAGACCAGGCCACCAGCACCATGACCTGATATCCCACTCAGTAACATTATCCTGACCATGAGCCAACCAGTCCTTGCCCTATCCTAATAATGCCGAGCGCCAGGTTAGGAAGCAACAAGTATCAATTTTTAAGTCATTGGTTTGACTCGACCGGGGTTTGAACCCACGACCCCACGATCTACCAAAACGGAAGACGGATGCTCTAACTCATTCGGCCATCCCGATTTAAGTTGGGTACCGGTATATAGGATCACATCTAGGTGTTTTTGTTTCGAAAATGTTATGCTTACATCGGACTATGCATCTTTAAAGCTGCATCCTGATATGACCTTAGATGTTGCTAGGACGTAAAACAACAACAAACAAACAAACAAGCATAATCTGATGAAAGCATAAAATCTTCTAAATCAAAATACTTATCTAAATTTCACCGTGCATATCCAACTTAGATACTGGTGCATCCATTGAACACTTTTTGTACTTTGGTGCTCTTGTATCACGCTGCCATGCTTTAAAAAAAAACCAAAAAAAAAACCAGATAAACAAGTAGGGCCCATGGTCAGCATTTATTTTAATTAATTTTCCCTGTGTTCACTTCAAATACTTCCAAATACATCCCATTGAACACTTATTGTATTTTGTGCTTCGGTATCACGCTGTCATGCTTAAAAAAACACAGATGAACAAGTAGATTCACCCCATACTACAGTAGCCTGAGTAGGGGTGAAGAAGAGCCCATTATTTGGCCATTAGTCTGATTAGAAAAAGTTGAGAAATTGTGGTTGAATGAAATGAGCACATACATTCTTAATCTAAAAAGCAAACTACATTCTTCACATACCTTGTTATATTTACCCTAAACTTTTGAACTGATTAGTAGATTAATTCCAGTAGTGAGTAGATGAAAACAACTTCAAAGTTTGAATTGACTGAGCCTACATATCCACATGGCCTCTAATTCAAACTGATTTTGTGTCATTATGCCTTGATATTATGTGATTTGAACATTCTGGATAGTAGGCTATATCATATGTGGAGGGTTTGTTTGTTTCTTTGTTGTTGTTTTACATCCTAGCAACATCTAAAGTCATATCAGGACGGGTATCGACTTGTGACAGTGCGCACTCATGGCGGGCAAACATATAATTTTATATACAATTGAATTGTAGCTTCCCTATTCGGCTATTGGATTTTAATCAACATAAGGTAGGGAGGGATACCAAATTAAGGCCATCGACAGTGAAACATATTTTCTCCAACTTTTACATAGAGTTGTTATTCACCTCTGAACAGAGTCAGAGGTAAATCTACATTGTCTTTGGTAGTACTACTATTCTAGTAGGCATACTTAGTAATACTATACTCTATTCTATAGTATAGAGGGAGTGCACATGATGTCAACACTCAGCAGTTAGCCATCTTGGATTACCACATATGGCACCCCCTGTCTTATACCAAGAACACTACAGCCACCACTGGGACTACCTAGTCGGTGGCTGGCAAAGTATGTGGCGCCACCTAGCGAGTACTGCCAGAACCTCTCTAATTCTTTGACAGAGCATCCAAAGTGTCAACATACTGTGCTTTAGCAACGATCTGAGGTTACATGATTAAAAAATACTTCCCCTCCATCAAAAAACCCTTTTCCCCGAACTTCTGAGGCCAAACTGCTCAAAACAGTGACAAATAAATCAACAAATCGGTAAATAAACACAATGTAAACAGTCACAAGCCTTTCATATGTAATCCAATATGGCCACCGGAAGTTGTCTCGTGACGTCATTACACACCCTCTATAGTACTAGTTTTAGTAGTTAGTAAACTTCTAAGTTCAAGTGCTCATTCACACACAGGCCTTAAAGTCACCGGGTATACCTCACCCAGATACAAACGAATCCAGCATCAAAAGCTCTCCAAACATACCTTTGCTTAGTTTGTTCAGTTCATGCAACTGAACATGTGGGAGGAGAGTTGAGGTCTGTGATGTATGAATGACATCATAGGAGGGATTCCCTCATCACATAACTCCCCACATGATTCCCCACACACAGGGGAAGCCATGGCAACCACCCAGATGGCAGCCACAGAAAGCTCTCAATTCAACTTTTAAAGTCTATTAATCTACATGATTTAATCAATTATTCACACAAAACGTAGCTGGTTATGAGAAATAAACATTTGAACTATATATTTACCACTTTAGATTGCAAATTCTAAAATTGTTCTCTATATGGTTGTCTAAAAGCCTTGTCAGTGCTGCTGGACTAACTACAATACAACAGGAGCAACAGATTTCAGCACTCTCCCCCACCCTGTCCACGTATATAGTTACATAAACTGAAAACCTGCAAAGGTATGCTTGGAGAGCATTTGTCGGAGTACGGTTTGTATCTCAGCAGCCTATACCTGGTCCGTTTAAGTCCTCAACTAGTTCGCTTCATCTAAGTTTACCTCCGACTCACGGAACTGAGGAAATCTGGGACACATCCACTCGAGTACAAAGGACTGCATGCAGAGATTCAAGGCCAGTTTGCAGACCACCTCTCCATATACACTGATGGTTCGAAAGACCAAAGCCGGGTAGCTGCTGCGGCAGTCTGCCGACGGGAAAAATTTGGTGTACGTTTGCCCGATCAGAGCTCGATTTTCACTGCAGAGGCCCGAGCACTCCTTCTCGCTTTGGAGTGTATCGAGGTATCCAACCACACTAACTATGTTATATACAGTGATTCCTTCTCTTGCCTCCTGGCTGTTGCTGGACTGAAAACGAATCACCCTATTCTAGCAACGGTCATTTATAAAATGAACCAACTGACAACAGATGGGTATGATATCCACCTGTGCTGGGTGCCTGGCCATGCTGGCATACAAGGAAACGAACGAGCTGATCGGGGTGCGAAGAAGGCCCTGAACTGTGATCTTGAACCGTGTCTGATCCCTCACTCTGATCTGACACCACTAATAGCCACCCACATAAAATCCAAATGGCAACATGAGTGGGATGAAAACATCAATAAACTTAAAGAAATTGAACCATCTGTGGGAAAGCCACCACAGACTCATGCGGGAGGTCGGCGGGACCAAGTGGTCCTTAGTCACTGCCATGTTGGCCACTCGTGGCTTACACATGCTTTTCTGCTCAAGGGGGAACCTCCCCCTGAATGTATTGGGTGTCAGTCCCCACTGACACTCAAACACATTTTACTAAGTTGCGTTGATTTTTTGGCCCTGCGCCAACGGTTTCTACACTGCAGGCAGTATGCATGACCTTTTTACTAAGGTAAAACAGGAAAACATTTTAGCCTTTTTGAGGGCAGCTGGACTGTACCACCTTATATAGTTTACTAAATGGATTCTATTAATTATTAATGAAACTTTTCTTTTTCTATGGGAATTTGTTTCCCTTGACCACAGATATATGATTGTGGGCTTTCTAGTTTAATTGGTGTCTATTGGCACATAATTGATTGTCTGCTTTTACGTGTGGGAGCGATGGTTTGAGCAAAAAACAAACATTTCTCGCCGTGAATGTGGCCTATGCTGCCGACACGGCGTAAAGCAACCACCAATCAATCAATCAATCTAAGTTTACTCAGATTGCATGTCGAATGCTCCTCTCAGGCGAATTAGGTCTGAGTCGACTCAACTAGTTCACCTCAAGTAAACCGTTTCGCAAGGTAGATTAGATGAGGCGAACTAGCTTGAGTCGGCCTAAGTGGCATGTGTGAACACAACTGGTTTAGTTGAGGCTGCTTAAGCACATGGATGGAGACTGCTTCCTAACACTAACAGGTAGTTGCTTTCACAGTGCTTAGAACACATGTTTGGACCTTCCTACATGTTTGGACCATCCCATTTCTTCATATATATGGAGACTGCTTCCTAACACTAACAGGTAGTTAGTTGCTTTTGATAGTGGTTGGAGCACATGTTTGGACCTTCCTACTCTTCATTAGGTATGTTGTTTGTATGTATGTAATAATAATGTACGTGTGGATGTAGGTGTGGATACCTAGCCTGATATGACCTTAGATGTTGCTAGGATGTAAAACAACAACAAACAAACATCGATCTGAGCCAGTTTAACGGGCGTGTCTGAACGCGACACACTTTGAAAACTCTGTATGTGTGAGCGCGCCGCTAGTTCGACTCATCTAAAGCCGTGTTCACACGGGCAAAATGTGAGGCGACCTAGACAAGGCGAACTAAAGGAGTCGAATTAGCGCCCGTTCACACGGGCACTGCGTGAGGCGGAAGTGGATATCTGCGCATGAGCAAGTCCAGGCTAACCAGCGCCATTTTGGGTTCGACAATGCTGGCACCAGAGAGTGTGGGTTCGACCTAGATATGTATTTAATGATTCGTATTGGTTTGGAACGGTCAAAACTTCTGCTGGGCAGTGAAACCCTACAAATAAATGAGAAAAAAAAATATCTGTGCATAGATAGCGGTTTCATTAATTAAATTATATAATATGCGCTTTTGATCGACCGGAAAGTCAACAAACTAAGGTCTCGACTGCGCATGCGTGTCACTTCCTTAATCCGCATCAGTGCGTCACACGGGCAAAATTAACCGCATCACAGAAATCGCCTCACGTAGACTACCTCGCTTAGGTGGTTTACACGATGCGCATCACGTGAGTCGAATCAGCCCTAATCCGCCTCAGAGGTCCGTTCACACGGCAAATGTGAGGCGAACTAGGCAAGTCGCTTTCTACGAATCGATTTACATTGCCCGTGTGAACACGGCTATAGTCGGCTAATGCTGTACGTGTGACCGCGGCTTAAGCCTTAGCCGTATCATTTTTTTTATGTCTATGGACTATGTCTGTGAGTAGTGAGTAGACTTTTATGGTGTAGAATACAAAGTACACCTATTCCATGCAATCTGCCAACACATGTTTGTACACGCACCTCCCTGTAACACGAACGGTCATGCCGTGTAAATGATTGTTTGCAGTAGTATTTAACCACGATATCGTTGTAAAGATCCCAGGACACGGCGAATTACGCGCCATGTTAATGACGTCAGAACAAAATCCTGCACTGGACATGACGCCGTTCACGAGCGGTTCTATGTTTTCCTACGCAAACACTCGAAACCGCAACGAGTGAGGTTATTAACGATTGCCTTTAATATATCCAAAATGGGACATTGTACGGCTGCCATCAACATGTATATATGATCACACAAAGGCCAGAGGCGCCTTTAGTTGCTTGATCTGCCTCTATTATCGCCTATAGTTTGGAGGCGCGTTTCCATGACGGCCTTCTCGTAACAGAGGTCACATGACCTGTGTTTAATGGCGTACGCCTTGGTGTGAGTGTTGTGCTGGAATTAGTGGAATTTTCGCTGGAAATAGGACTCTGAGGTAAGCGACGGCTCTTTGAGTACACGTAGAAGTTAGATTAGACGTCTAGATTTCCTATCGTGCTATTGCTACGGGGTATAGAGCGCGCAGTGCCGCATTTTTTAGCCCATTTCGGGGCACTGTTTTGATCAGCCAAACATCGCCATCACGGCTATGGCAAGTCAAGGGTAAGAGTGAGCCTGTCCGCCTAAAATAAACTTAGGCTTCTTCCCTCCCGAACGTCACAAATGTGCCTATTACTTTCCGAATAATTGCGAATTTACGCCGTAACGTGGTGGTGGGGTCTTAAGGCATGTCGCTGGTGCATCTAGAAGCAGTGAAAATAACAGACTATTTGTAATTTGGAACACCGCGTGGTGTAAACAAACTCAGAATTTTACCGAACGACAAAATGAAAATGACATTTCCCCCCCGCCCCCATAAGTAAAAATAATAATAAGATTTCTATGTCATTTGCCGATTAAAAAAATAGCGATGCTCTTAAAATCGCTGACAAAACTATACATATATAAAAGGACATTGCAGTTCTGTATCGGTGATGAAGCGAATAGGCCACCGATCTCCCCTCAAACTTTGTCTTTCCCTTTGATCATCGAATTTACTCCATCCAGGACCAGGGCGGGGAAGTTCGGGGGAGGGGGGGATCAACGGTGACATGATTAATGTTTAAGAACTGCTGACACCATTTCTTGCTCCCCGCCTGTTCCGGTTTATTTTCGTCATGCTTGTAGACGGTATGCATCCGTGTAAAGACAACTGCCCCGCCCACCCCCACTCCACCTCCCATACCCAACGCCAACGTGCCTTTTGTGAGTTATTTTAATTGTGGTTGAATCGCCACCAGGCCCCTTCCCTCCGCCCCCTTCCCTCCTTCCCTCCTTCCCTCCTCCCCTCCTCCCCCCTTCCCCCATTCCCTCCTTCCACATTCTCTCATTCCCTTACACCTTCCCTCTCCCCCCCCCCCCCTACCCTTCATTCCCATCATTCCTTCCTTCCACCCTTCCCCTCCCCTCCCCTCCCCTACATGTTCCTCTTTCCATCTCCCCTACCTCTCCATCACTCTCTCTGCCCCTTCCCACTCTCCCCCCCCCCCCCCCCACTCGGCCTCCTCCCTCTCCCCGACCACCCCCACCTCCCGCACCAGCCTCAGAGGATAGTGGCCTCTGTGAATCTGCCAAGTCAACAACAATACTCTACTTGAATCTACTTCCGGTACTAGTACGTGCGAATGATAGCACACGAGAGTGGGACTATTGTGTGGGTTGGGAATGTGGGTCGGTCAGCACTAGATGGCAGTGCTCTGTCATTGGAGTTGGTTAATGCTTGGTTATTTAGTTTAGTTTTTTATTATGGCATACCTCCTTCAATTTAACTTTTAATTGTAGCCCCCCTATATTATTCTTTATGTTTCTTTCTTTTTCCCCATTTTTTTTTCTTTCTTTCTCAACATCTATGGTCATATCAGGATGGGTACCGACTTGTGACAATGCACACACATGGCGAATTTATAGTGCTGCCCCACTGGGAGATCAGGCCATTGGCACCATGACCTGCTATCTCCACTCGGTCACATTATCCTGATACTGAGCTAACCAGTCCTTGCCCTAACCCAGTAATGCTAAGCGCCAGGCTAGGTAGTGACAAGTATCAATTTTATGTCATTGGTTTGACTCGGCTGGGTTTCGAACTCCCGAGTTTCCGGACGGGAAGTCTGTGCTCCCCCGGTTTGACCACCGCGTCCGGTACGAACACAGGTATAGGATTTGTTTGTTTCGTTACGGAATCACCATGACATATGTATTTAATACATGTATATCAGGGCTATTTAAATTTGGTATCAAGTTTGCTTGTGAATATTGTGTAATTGTTTATTTTTCATGGTAAAAGTGTCACTGGTACTCCAGTGAGCTCTCATGCCTGAGTAATGGCATTTTGTGTCTTTAGCAATATATTTTGGGAGCATTTTATGAAAAGATGTTTGTGATATTGTCATAAGTGAGCTTTCAGTGGAAATCATTCAGAAATACTGAAAATAGCTTTGACGATACTGAAAACCCCCGAGATCGGGTTACAGGTCTGCAGCTTATAGCAGAAATGCAGCCATTATTTACATAATCCAAAATCCACTAGTACCTGTATCAGCGAGTCATGCCCATTATATTAATGTCTCCTCATAGGAATGATCATCAAATCACTGATATAATCTAAAGGTAAATGGCTATTCTCCACTCCACATGTGCAAAATAAGATCCCCCACTATATTTGTAATACCTGATTTGAACCTACTATTGTCTATATTGTTCATACCATCTCATCATCTCATCCATAAATAGTTCATATGCACTATAATTGTTATGGCTGGAAGACCAGCGCCTCGGTGCTGAAAAAAGATGTTATTCAACTGGAATTAAAAAAATTGGGGGAAAAAATCGATAACCTAAGGAACATTTTAGGTGCACTTCACATTTTTGGTTTGTTTCTGTGTTTGCCATTCGAGGCGGATTGACTTTTTTAATAGCAAATTTTGATGTGGTTGGTTTCCCTACTCGAACCTTGGAACCAAAGAAAGAAAGAAAGAAAGACAGGGAAACAAAAGAGAAAGCGAATACCGGTGTGTTGTTACTGCAGTGTTAATAGACTTTTATTCCCACGAGAAGTTGGGCGCTGGTCATGGACTGGCATGTGTCAAAGGGGAGCGGGACGTAGCTCAGGTGATAGTGTCCGCCTGTGAAGGTGAGGGTCATCCTATCGATCCTGCTTAGTGGACTCATTTGCAGTTTGGGCTATTTTCCGTTCCAACCAGTGGTCCACAACTGGTTCATCAAAGGCTGTGATATGTACTGTCCTGTCTGTGGGAAAGTGCATATACAAAAAAACCCTTGTTGCTTATCAGAAAGAGTAGCCTATGTGGCGGTAGTGGGGTTCCCTCCAAATAAATGTCAGAATGACCATATGTTTGACGTCCAATAGCCGGTGATGAAAATCAATGCGCTCTAGAGGCGTCGTTAAATAAGACAAGCTTTGGGTCACAGGCTATTAAATACCCCGCCCTAGTGCCAAGGACTGCTCACCTGACCATCGGTGGCTTGACTGGTTTGGTATAAATAAGTGACAAGTATGCTATGCTAACAGTAACACTCCTGTGGGGGGGGGGGATTGTTTGTTGGAGTTTTACATCCTGACAACATGTAAGGTCATATAGTGCTATACCGGGCGCAGTGGATGAATCAGTAGAGCGCAAGTATCCTGTGCGGGAGATTGGGAGTTCAATTCCTGGTTGAGTCAAACCAATGACTTATCAAATTGATACTCGTCGTTTCCTAGCTTGGCTCTCAGCATTAATAAGATAGGGCAAGGAATGGTTAGCTCACTATCAGGATAATGTGACTGAGTGGGATATCAGGTCATGGTGCTGGCAGCCTTATTTCCCAGTGGGGCAGCACTATGAAGTCGCCATGAGTGCGCACTGCCACAAGTCGGTATTCGTCCTGATATGACCTTAGATGTTGGAAGAACATAAAACTCCAACAACCAACTATCTAAATTAGGGGGCTGAGGGAGCAGGGTGCGGGAAGTGTGAAATGGCCTACCAGTAGGTACTCCAAAGTGATTTCTATTTTCAACAGGTCAGTATTACATCTTATATATCTGTACAGATCTTTTAAATTGGATCTCAATGATATAAAAATCATTTAGATCGATTGAATAGCTGCAAAGTTATGAGTGTTTTAAAGATTGATTTTTTTGCCCCGATTTGTGCACATTTCCAAATTAGCCAAATCTTGGATTTTAGGGTCCCACCTGGAAGCTATTTTGCATATGATCTGTCCAATATTAAAGAATCTCATTCTCTATAGTACAAATAAGAAGCTCAATTTTTTACAGACCATCACTGTTAGTATTCTTTCTGAAATTTCATGTCAAACTTGCTAAATTCCTTAATTTCCAGCAACCACCAATAATAAATTCAGTAAAATATAGAAAAATAGCATAACTCCCATTCTAATTGTCCTATCACAGCAATCTTTATACCAAAATAACCAGAATCAAAAGCTCTACATGATGACATAATTTTTCTAACTGATCAGAGAAAGAAAGACAATATTCAATTTTAGGCATCACGAGCTGACAATAAAATTAAGAAAAATAGCATAACTCCCATTCTAATTGTCCGATCACTGCACTCTTTATACCAAAATAACCAGAATTAAAAGCTCTACATGATGACATCATTTTCTAACTGATGAGAGATAGAAAGAAGGACAACAATCACTTAAGCATCGCGAGCTGACAATAGCCAAATTCTTGCAGCAGTCACTTCTCAGACCGTGCTTGATGCGTATGATATAAATCTCAACCAAATATTGTTCTGGTTAGGTAGAGGAAGACTTAAGCTTTCTGATGATATAATTTTCAAAACGATCCTGATCAATTTTCAATGAGGATTAATGTCTTAATGTTTTCACTCCTTCAATTCAATCAAATTTCCCACTCAGAAACACTCATGATTGATATGGTAATGAAGCCTAGATTCTTCTCTATCTTTTATTGGTGGTTATTTTTAGCTCAGGTCAATGTACTCACCAAGCCATCAAGATTAGGGAAGGGAGTAGCTCAGACTGGATGAAAACAAAATCGGCAAGCATGCTCAGAGCTGCTGACAGTACCCGCCAACAAGTGTCCATTGACTGTGATTTCTTTCATAATGATGATAAAAATCAGACACCCTAAGAGGCAAAAGAACAAGCTTTAATTTGATATAATTTTTATTTCAAACCAAGCAGAATTACTGGAGATTCAAGGCTTTTTAAAACAGTTAAAATGAGTCAAATTTTGCGCTGCGGACACCGTATGCGCCGACTTTGGAGTACCTACTACCAGTGAACTTTGTGTTTTTAGCCCCACTCAGACTGGCACTCCATGCTTCCCACACCTGGTTACCATGGCAATATGAGATCACCCCCACCACTATCATCACCCACCATCATCAACCACCATCATTACCCATTATTACCATCACCACCACCACCACTACCATCACCATCACCCACCCTCACCTGTTGCCATCACCCAACCACCATCGCCCGCTACCACCACTATCATCCACCTCCACCACCACCATCATCCACCTCCACCACCACCACTATCATCACCCACCATCACCTCCCATCCTGATATGACCGTAGATGTTGCTAGGACGTAAGTCACCAAAAAATAAACTCATCATCACTCACCGCTACCACCACCATCACTACAATTTAAAACACCACCATTATCATCACGATCGTGTTAATTTAAACCACCACCACCACCATTACGTAAAACAACAACAAACAAACAACAAACCATTACCATCACCACCACCACTACCATTAGCATCACCCACCCTCACCCGCTACCATCATCCATTACCACCACTACCATCACCATCACCCACCATCACCCGCTACCATCACCATCATCCACCTCCACCACCACCACCACTATCATCACCCACCACCACCCCCATCATTACCCATTATTACCATCACCACCACCACTACCATCACCCACCCTCACCCGCTACCATCACCCAACCACCATCGCCCGCTACCACCACCATCATCCACCTCCACCACCAACACCACCACTATCATCACCCACCATCACCTCCCATCCTGATATGACCGTAGATGTTGCTAGGACGTACGTCGCCACAAAACAAACTCATCATCACTCACCGCTACCACCACCATCACTACAATTTAAAACACCACCATTATCATCACGATCGTGTTAATTTAAACCACCACCACGACCATTACGTAAAACAACAACAAACAAACAACAAACCATTACCATCACCACCACCACTACCATCACCATCACCCACCATCACCCGCTACCATCACCATCATCCACCTCCACCACCACCACCACTATCATCACCCACCACCCCCATTATTACCCATTATTACCATCACCACCACCACTACCATCACCCACCCTCACCCGCTACCATCACCCAACCACCATCGCCCGCTACCACCACCATCATCCACCTCCACCACCAACACCACCACTATCATCACCCACCATCACCTCCCATCCTGATATGACCGTAGATGTTGCTAGGACGTAAGTCGCCAACAAATAAACTCAGCATCACTCACCGCTACCACCACCATCACTACAAATTTAAAACACCACCATTATCATCACGATCGTGTTAATTTAAACCACACCACCACCATCCCACGTCCATGGTAATTTGGATCACCACCGCCATCATGATAATTTAAAACATCACCACTACCATCACATTTATAGTAGTTTAAACCACCCACCATCACCTCCCATCCTGATATGACTGTAGATGTTGCTAGGATGTAAGGCGCCACAAAACAAACTCAACATCACTCACCACTACCACCACCACCACCACCACCACCACCATCCCACGTCCATGGTAATTTAGATCACCACCACCATCATGATAATTTAAAACATCACCACTACCATCATATTTATTGTAATTTAAACCATCACTACCACCACCATGATCACCCACCACCACCACCACGATCACCCACCACTACCACCACCACCACCACCACCACTATGACCACCATCATCACTTCCACCACCACCATTACCACCCCCACAATTACCACCATCACCACTACCACCAATAACACCACCACCATCACCACCTCCACCACCACCACCATTACCACACCACCACCACTACCACCCACCATCGCCACCTTCATGGTAATTTAGAGCTCACAGGTATGTGTGTGTGTGTGTGTGTGTGTGGTGGTGGGTTCCCACGGACCCTTCCCCTGACCCCACTTGCTATCCGAACCGCACTTCGTCCACACCTCTCTATCTCCTCTCTGCTGGCCATGCGCCTCCTTGATAATGTCTGAAAAGAGTTCCAGGAGGGGGAGCCCACCAGCATTTCACCTTCTACTCTTACTCTGTCTGTGTCTTTGGCTCGCCGGCTGGTCACCATAGAGCAAATAGACACGGTCCTTTGACTCAACTCTCCTCATTTCTCTTTCCTATACTCTACCCTTTTTTTTCCTCCCAGGCTTACTTCTCCCCCTGATCAAGGGAGTTGTTTGCTTGGGTGGGGCCCTTTACCTTATCGTTTCTCTCGCTTTGTTCTTGTTGCTGGAACCGCTGGACCCACCTTTACCCGTCCCTTCCTCCTAAACCCTTGCTGCTGTCAATTGGATACGAGTTCTGTGCTACTGCCGGACCGGAGTGATTCGGGGCCGCCCCAATAATTCATCGTTTAATTGTTGTAAAGACATCCCCAGCTTCTACAACCATCCCACCAGAAGATTAATCTTCAACCAAAGCTTGGACCGATTTATCGGTGCCTCTCTACGTTTCCGCAGTTCTGCAGCTGGTAACCATCGTAAGGTTACAAACCCCCCAAGAATTCAAGTCAAGTACCCCTGACCTGCTACACATTGTTACTAAATGTTAGTTTTTTAACACTGCTAACAATATGTGAACAATGCAAACAATGCCTGGACATGCTCAATTTACACTATACTCAGCCCACTCTGATCTCAGCTAGACACGCACCCCTGAGTGCATTGCCTGTCAGTTGGTTGGTTGTTGGAGCTTTTTGTCCTGGCAACATTTAAGGTCATATCAGGACAGGTATCGACTTGTGACAGTGTGCACTCTTGGTGACTTTATAGTGCTGCCCCACTCAGAAATCGGGCCACTGGCACCTTGACCCAATATCAGACTCAGTCACATTATCCTGACACTCAGCTAATAAGTCCTTGCCCTTTCCTATTAATGGCGATGGCCGGGTTAGGAAGTGACAAATACCAATTTTATAAGTCATTGATTTGACTCGACCGGGAACTGAACTCCTGATCTCCTGCATGCGAGGCCCGCGCTCTACCTATTCAGCCACTGCACCCGGTGAGTGCATTGGTTGTCTATGTCCACTGACACTCAGTCACATTCTAGTTAAGTGTGTGGATTTCATGGCCTAGCGCCAACAATGTTTTAATGTAAATAGCGTCTGAGACCTCTTCACCAATGAAATTCTTTTAGAATTCGTAAGAACAACTGTGCTATTGCCTCCTGTAATTTTAGCAATTTTTTTTTTCAATTTAAATGTTGCCATCATTTAACTCAAATTTAACCACTTCAAAATTACATCTGAGATAATGTTTCCTTTTTGGGTCAATTTCAATGTAGGCATATAAATGTCATTAACAAAACTGATTGAGTAAATACTATTAACTGTTCACCCTGAATATGATGGCTGTTGCGCTAACATGGCGTTAAACCATCAGTAATCAACCTACACTTCACTAATGCTGAATGAACCAATCAACACTCGCTTAAACTCATTTCGCAGCATCTCACTATCTGACAAACCAGACACGATGGCCGAATGATTTAGAGCGTCCATCTCCCGTGTTGGTAGACCATGGGATCATGGGTTCGAACCCTGGTCGAGTCAAACCAATGACTTTAAAATTGATACTTGTCGCTTCCTAGCCAGGCACTCGGCATTATTAGGATATGGCAAGGACTGGTTGCCTCAATGTCAGGATAATGTGTCTTGAGTGGGATATCATGTCATGGTGCTGATGGCCTAGTCTTCCCGTGGGGCAGCACTATAAAGTCACCATGAGTGCACACTGTCAAAAGTCGGTACCCGTCCTGATATGACCTTAGATGTTGCTAGGACGTAAAACAACAAACAAACTATCTGACAATCTGTTCAACCAACCCCAGTATTTATTGCAACTGCTTTCTGTTTGGTTGAATGACACTCGTACCATGTGAAGTCCAGCGAATCTAGTCCCCATAGTGAATCGTAAAATAGCCTTGTATGCTTGTAATAAAAAGCAAAAGACATGATTGTACCTACTTATAGGTGTCGTACGTGATATGGGCCTCGGTCTTTGAGTTGGTCCCATCTGATATCACTCCATCCGCCCAATGGACAACTTTTAATAAGCGCTTGGTGCCACTGCCAGTTAATGAATTGGTTATTTTAGTCACCATGTATCCGCTATTTTAATAGCTGTGCCTGAAATAGCCAGTGTTATTTGTAAACACATGAACAGTGCCAGTTTAAAAAAAATGAGTTTGGACACTTTATTTACTGTTTCCGATATTGGGCAGTATTTCTGTGTATAGAAGATGTCAGGTTATTTTTAGATAATCGATTACTGAAGATTTAACGGGATCACATTGTGTTTTAATTTGTGCATACTGGGAGATTTGTTCTGTTTTGCATCCTAGCAACATCTAAGGGCTTATCAGGACGGGTACCGACTTGTGACAGTATGCGCTCATGGCGATTTTATAGTGCTGCCCCACTAGAAAACCAGGCCGTCGGCACCATGACCCAATATCCCACTCAGTCACATTATCCTGACACCGAGCTAACCAGCCCTTGCCCTATCCTAATAATGCCGAGCACCAGGCTACAAAGCGACAAGTATAAATTTTTAAGTCATTGGTTTGACTCGACCGGGAACCAAACTCCCGATCTTCCGCACGCGAGGCCTGTGCTCTACCGATTCGGCAACCGCACCCGGTCCATGGTGGGAGATCAACACAATATGAGAAATCCGAGTTCCACTGGTCCCTCACCACAGTTTTTCTGGGTAAATAATTTATTCATAAGAATATACACATTTTCAACACCGAGACACTACTATTGTTCCAGCTGATGACATTACATTTACATACTGGGCGCAGTGGCCGAATCGGTAGAGCGCAGGCCTCGCGTGTGGGAGATCGGGAGTTCTATTCCCAGTCAAGACAAACCAATAACTTATAAAATTGTTACTTGTCAATTCCTTGCCTGGCGCTCGGCATTAATAGGATAGAGCAAGGACTGGTTAACTCTGTGTCAGGATAATGTGACTTGAGTGGGATATTGGGTCATGGTGCCGATGGCCTGATTTCCCAGTGGGTCAGCACTATAAAGTCACCATGAGTGCGCACTGTCACAGGTTAGTACCCATCCTGATGTGATTGTAGATGTTGTCAGGATGTAAAACTCCAACAACCAACCAACCAACCATTACATCTGCATTCGTGTGTGGGGGGGGGGGGGGGCGATACCTAGATAGGGTAGATTAGTAAATTAAGAAGGTGGATTAGTCATCGGGGTAAGTTCGTGTTATAAGCTAAAGCTAAGATTCCATACACGTGGTATTCGGTATGCGAATGTGGTATGCGTCATAGCTACCCATGCCTACCCCCAATACCCGATGTACTTTTTGTTCTGGGGTGTTGTTAAATAAACAACAACAAAATTAAAAATATACCCATGCCATTTTGGGGGTTTTTTGCTCCAAATTTGTGAAGAAATTAAAAAGTTACTGTGGTTTTCTATCGCAAATGCAGCCGTATTCGCATTCGCACCGATCGGTCCATGGCTCGATCCATTTGCCGCATTCGCATTCGGACACATGGAAGCACCACTAGTCATTTACATGCTTTTCGATTTTGTTGCCGCATTCACATACCGCACACCGCGTATATATGGAATCTTAGCTTAAAGCTAGCATTCCCTAATGCGGGATGCAGCATGTGAATGCGGCAAAAATGGAAAAGCATCTGAGTGAATAGGGGTGCTTCCATGCCTCCGAATGCGAATGCGACAACTGAATCGGTCCCTGTAGCCATCGGTGCGGCATCCGAATACGAATGCTGCTGCGTTTGCCATAGAAACCAATACTGTTCCTTCACAAATTTGGAGGAAAAACCCTAACAAATGTTGGGGGTTGGCATATATCTACACCGCATATACAACATTCGCATGCCGCATATACTGCGTATAAGGAATTGAAAAGTCTTTTACTGTTGATTCTATTTACCACTATGTGATATATAAGTGATTATGTGAATATAAATAAAGAATAGTCCCTAATGTTTATATATATATATACCACTCATGGTTTTACCACAGTTGTATGCTTTTATTGGCATACATTTCTGCGCTCTATTTGACATGTTTGAAATGTAATTTTTAGTCAGATATGTTTAACTACTGTATGATCCCCAATATGCAATAGGCGATGTTTGCTTTTTGTCCTGGTGGGTCGTTAAGCAAACAAACAAAAGTTATCGCTAAATATTGTGATCGCGTGAATCAGGACTATCATGCTAAGTGTGAGTTAAAACATGGCGGCGTGAGAACTACCAAGAGTCACTCGGTTTGACCTTTATGTTGTAATTAATTAACAGTTTTAAAGTAGGTCAGGAGCTGCTGATGACCTCCAGCAGAGATAATGGCAGGCAGGTTCCAAATTGGCATTAAAGGGACTGCTGTTGTTTGTTTGTTGTTGTTTCATGTCCCAGCAACATCTAAGGTCATATCAGGACGGGTACCGACTTGTGACAGTGCGCACTCAGGGTGACATTATAGTGCTGCCCCACTGGAAGACCAGGCCACCAGCACCATGACCTGATATCCCCCTCAGTCACATTATCCTGACACTGAGCCAGCCAGTCCTTGTCCTATCCTAATAATGCCGAGCGCCAGGCTAGGAAGCGACCAGTATCAATTTTTAAGACATTGGTTTGTCTCGACCAGGTTTCGACCCCGCAGTCTACCAACATTGGAGACGGACGCTCTAACTCATTCGGCTATCCCGTCTGGTTTAAAGGGACTGCAAATGGGCTGGGGTGGTCAGTTTTGTTCCCAGACAGATGCTCTCTGTCATTGGGTGAACACACTGCAAAGAAAAGCCAAAATGGTACTGCTTTTACCAGGCACGGTGGCCAAATTGGTAGAGCACTGGCCTCGCGTGCGGGAGATCGGGAGTTTGGTTCCTGGTCGAATCAAACCAATGACTTATAAAATTGATACTTGTTGTTTCCTAGCTTGACGCTTGGCATTAATAGGATAGGACAAGGACTGGTTAGCTCGGTCTCAGGATAATGTGAATGAGTGGAATATCAGGTCATGGTGCCGGCAGCCTGATTTCCCAGTGCGGCAGCACTATACATTTTTTATTTAAAAAAAAAAAAACACCAAAAAAACCCCACTAAAACTTCTGTGGTTGAAACCAAACTGTAACCCAGATTTCCAAGAGTAGCCTATGTGGTGGCAGTGGGGTTCCCTCCAAATAAATGTCAGAATGACCATATGTTTGATGTCCAATAGCAGATGATACAAATCAATGTGCTCTAAAGACGTTGTTAAATAAGACAAGCTTTGTGTCACAGGCTATTAAATACCCCACCCCACCGCCAAGGACTGCTCACCTGACCACCGGTGGTTTGGTATAAATAAGTGACAAGTCTACTATGCTAACAGTAACACTCCTGTGGGCGGGGGAGGGATTGTTTGTTGGAGGTTTACATCCTGACAACATGTAAGGTAATATAGTGATATACCGGGCGCAGTGGATGAATCGGTAGAGCGCAAGTATCCTGTGCAGGAGATCGGGAGTTCAATTCCTGGTTGAGTCAAACCAATGACTTATCAAATTGATACTTGTCGCTTCCTATCTTGGCTCTCAACATTAATAGGATAGGGCAAGGAATGGTTAGCTCACTATCAGGATAATGTGACTGAGAGGGATATCAGGGTTGGGTAGAGTCAGGTCGAGATTGTCACGTGATACCACATGGTACTTGGAATTAGCGCAACACGAGCATGAGGTCACATTAGCGTCTTGTTTAGCGCTGCCTCACTTCCTCAGAGTGGTTGTGCTAACGCATGGATTCATAAAAGCATCAAATGTTTTCCACCAAAAGACTCAGATTCATATCCAACTTAGATGCCGGGGCATTCACGAAACACTTCTTGTTGCATAGAACTAGAAGGAACAGGAAGTCAACTATTAGTATTACAGTACAACCCCGTTAAACCAAGCTCGGTTAAACCAAACGATCGGTTAATCCAAACTTTTTTTCGGCGGCCTGGCAAAATACTACAATTTATCATATAAAAAAAGTTGGTTAAACCAAAGTAGGTTAATTCAAATTATCGGTTAATCGAAGCAAAATTGTCAGACCCAGGCCACTTCCGGTACAGTTAAACCAAACATTTATGTGGTTATCAGGTCATCTGAGACCCCACCAACTTTTTTATATGATAAATGGTAGTAAACAAGTTTGGATTAACCGATCGTTTGGTTTAACCGAGCTTGGTTAAACAGGGTTATACTGTATATACATAAAAAGACAATAATCAAAGTTTCCACATACATTGTATATTACGTGTACAATACAGGCTTACTCAAAGTCAAAGCCAAAGCCAAAGCCAAAGTTTGGTTAGACCAATGATTGGTTAATCCAAACAAATTTCTAGGGTCCCTTCAAGTTTGGTTTAACGGGGTTATACTGTACTTAGAAACCATCACAATTCAAGCCAAAACAGTCGCCCGCAGATCAGCCATTTTCAGTGCTTGCAATCGATGACCGTCATAGGCTTTTGGTCGCAAAGTAGCCACGAGCTGTAGTGTGATTGAGGCCTTCGATACTCGTGCACTAATAATTTGGTGTTGCATCGGGTTGCGGCTGTTTACATTACATTGTAAATAGGTAGATCAGTGGGTGCTTAGGTAGGGCATGTGAAGGTTAGTGGGTTAGCTATTGTAAGTTCAGCATTATGGGCTAAGGTAGTGGGTTGTTGCATAAACTGTGCTGTATATTAACAGATTTCCCATAACTAGACTACTTTATATAAGATACAGGTATATTATTATTATTATTATTATTATTATCATTATTATTATTATTATTATAATAAAAAAACACAATTTTACATAGCTGTGCAGACTACTTCATAACAAGACACATGCATTTTATTATTTTTAATTGTTATTATTATTATTATTATTATTATTATTATTATTATAATAAAAACGACAATTTTGCATAGCTGTGCAGAGTACTTCATAATAAGACACAGGCATTTTATTATTATTATTAGTATTATTATAAAAAAACACAATTTTGCATAGCTGTGAGACTACTTCATAATAAGACATGCATTTTATTATTTTTTATTTTTATTATTATTATTATTATAATAAAAACTACAATTTTCCATAGCTGTGCAGAGTACTTCATAATAAGACACAGGCATTATATTATTATTATTATTATAAAAAACGCAATTTTGCATAGCTGTGCAGACTACTTCATAATAAGACACACGCATTTTATTATTATTATTATTATTATTAAAAAAACTACAATTTTGCATAGCTGTCCAGACTACTTCATAATAAGACACATGCATTTTATTATTTGTATTATCTATTTTTATTATTATTATCATTATTGTCATGGGGATGTTGAAAATGGGAAATATTGTTCCTAGAGCGGGACTCGAACCCACATCTCTTTGCATTCCGGGCCAGTGTGCTAACCATTACACCACCTAGGCTCCCTGATATCAACACACTACCCACGCCTACCTGTCTATGCGGCTCCTTGCCTGAGAGGTCAGTGCAGACCACTACACTCGCCCCCCCGGAATTGTAAGTCTTTAATGCTTACAATTACATACATACAGGCAATGGACTTACATAGATACATGTACATACACAGGGTAGGTTCAACAACTATACAGCACATAGCTTGTACAGGATCATGGTCACGGCAGCCAGTGACGTGGGGGTGTTGAAAATGGGAAATATTGCACCTAGAGCTAGATTCGAACCCACATCTCTTTGCATTCCGGGCCAGTGTGCTAACCATTACACCATCCAGGCTCCCTGTTATCAACACACTACCCACGCCTACCTGTCTATGCGGCTCCTTGCCTGAGAGGTCAGTGCAGACCACTACATTATTATTAATATTAATATTATTATTATTATTATTATTATTATTATTATTATCAAAAGACACGATTTTGCCTACATGTAGGAAAATGTAATATTCTGAAAGGGTGGACAGAGTGATTTCAAATAGGTCGAATCCGAAGGCTGAGGCCTACTTGAAAGCCCTCTACCCACCGACGAGGATTATAATGGTGCCTATAAGTATGTACGATCATGTCTTTTGCTTTTTATTGCGCATGCACAGCGCTATTTTTCTGTCTAGTCGCACTGGAACTATAGAGGGGGTGTGGTGACGTCACCCGACAACTTTCGGTGGCCATATTGGATTACATACAGAAGGCTTGCAACTGCCTACACTGTGCTTATTTACTGATTTGTTGGTTTATTTGTCACTGTTTTGAAAAGTTTGGCCTCAGAAGTTGTTGCTGAAGTGCCTTTAAGTAAACACATTGGATGTAAACTGCCTAGAACCTCCCAGAACACAATAAAACTCTGTTTGACTGCATCTGCATGCATTCACAACATGGCTAGAGAGGGTGCTCGTAATCCAAGATGGCTGGCCACTGACTGCTGAGTGATGACGTAACGTGCACTCCCTCTATTGTAGCGTAGTGACTTCTTATGGTACAGGTGCCATTTGACCTAGCACAAAGCGGCGTTGTATCAAAGTAACGCGTTCACAATAATATATAATGAGGCGTGTATATGTGTGTGTGTGTGTGTGTGTGTGTGTGTGTGTGTGTGTGTGTGTGTGTTACAAAATGGCGGCAACACCGTGGACACCGTCCACCAGTCTAGTCTAGCAACACACACTGGTTCACAGAAGGGTCTTAAATATTTAGCTGTTACTAGAAACATTGTCCGCCTCATAGCACAACACCTGACAACACTGAATATTATATATATATATCTATTAGTATTACATATCCGAGGTGCATTCCAACATGGCCGAATCGGCAGAGCGCAGGCTTCCTGTGCGGAACATCGGGAGTTCGGATCTCAGCCAAGTCAAACCAATGACTTATCAAATTTATACTTGTCGCTGCCGAGCCTGTCACTTGGCATTAATAGGATTTGACAAGGACTGCTTGGCTCAGTATTAGGATGACGTGACTGTGTGGGATATCGGGTCATGGTGCCAGTGGCCTGGTCTCCCAGTAAGGCAGCACTATAAAATCAGCATGAGTGTGTACTGTCATAAGTCGGTACCCGTACTGATATGTTGTTGTTTGTTGTTTGTTGTTGTTTTACGTCCTAGCAACATCTAAGGTCATATCAGGACGGGTACCGACTTGTGACAGTGCGCACTCATGGCGACTTTATAGTGCTGTCCCACTGGGAAACCAGGCCGCTGGCACCATGACCTGGTATCCCACTCAGTCACATTATCCTGACACTGAGCACACCAGTCCTTGCCCTATCCTAATAATGCCGAGCGCCTGGCTAGGAAGCAACAAGTATCAATATTAAAGTCATTGGTTTGACTCGACCGGGACTCGAACCCACGATCTACCAGCACGGGAGACGGACGCTCTAACTCATTCGGCCATCCCGTCTCGTACTGATATGACCTTTGATGTTGTTTGGACGTAAAACAACAAAATAATGCCAACACCGTCGGTGTGTGCGCAATGTCGTCTGCTGGAACCGCCGCAGACGACATTTAGTGCGTTCGGACGTGCTCCAGCGTGTATATATTATGTGTGTGTGCGTGTGTGTGAGGGGGTGGGGCTGCGAACACACTGGACGTGGACGTCACGCGGCAAAAATCGAAATGTATGTAACAAAGAGAAGCGGAACAGACTTTTAGAGTGATTTTTGCTGCTTGGCGCGTGGTGTCGCTTTGCGTTTGACTGACTTTTCTCGACTTTGCCCGACTTTTCCCAACTTTGCCCGACTTTTCTCGACTTTGCCCGACTTTGACCGGCTCTTCCCGACTTTGCCAGACTTTTCCCAACTTGACTTTTCCCCACTTGACTTTTCCCGACTTGACTTTACACAACTTGACTTTACATGATTTGACTTTACATGACCTGACTTTACCCGACTTGACTTTACGTGACTTGACTTTACATGACTTGACTTTACACGACCTGACTTTACCCGACCTGAATTTACACGACCTGAATTTACCCCACCTGACTTTACCCGACATGACTTTACACGACTTGACTTTACACGACTTGACTTTACAAGACTTGACGTAGAGTGAGGTCGGGTAGAGTGAGGTCGGGTAGAGTGAGATCGGGTAGTCAGGTCGGGTAGAGTGAGGTCGTGTAAACTGAGGTTGGGTAGAGTCATGTCGGGTAGAGTGAGGTCGGGTAGAGTGAGGTCGGGTAGAGTGAGGTCGGGTAGACCTGACTTTACATGACTTGACTTTACAAGAATTGATGTAGATTGATGTCGGGTAGATTGATGTCGGGTAGAGTGAGGTCGGGTAGAGTGAGGTCGGGTAGAGTGAAGTCGGGTAGAGTGAGGTCGGGTAGAGTGAGGTCGGGTAAAGTGAGGTCGGATAGTCAGGTCGGGTAAACTGAGGTTGGATAGAGTCAGGTCGGGTAGAGTGAAGTCGGGTAGAGTGAGGTCGGGTAAAGTGAGGTTGGGTAGAGTGAGGTTGGATAGAGTGAGGTTGGATAGAGTGAGGTCGGGTACAGTCTGGTCGGGTAAAGCCAAGTCTGATAAAGTCAGGTCGGGTAAAGCCAAGTCTGATAAAGTCAGGTCGGGTAAAGTCAGTTCGGGTAAAGTGAAGTCGAGTAAATATATATGCATAGCTTTTTTGCCGCGTGCCGTCCACGTCCAGTGTGTTCGCTATTTCCGCGTGAGAACAGCATGTCGTCTGCTTGTACTTGCCGCCCGCGTCCTGTGTGTTCCTAGCTTAAGGCGATTGCCTGAATTTCATGCATTAACTTTCTATCCAGGTAGAAGATTTAAGCTAAGATTCCTTATACGCGGTATGCGGCATGCGAATGTCGTATATGCGGCGTAGATATATGACAACCCCCAACATTTGTTGGGGTTTTTCCTCCAAATTTGTGAAGGAACAGTATTGTTTTCTATGGCAAATGCAACAGTATTTGCATTCACATGCCACACCGATCGGTCCATGGGTCGATCCATTTGCCGCATTCCCATTCGGACGTATGGAAGCACCACTATTCCTTTACATGTTTTTCGATTTTTATTCGCATTTGCATACCGCATATAAGGAATCTTAGCTTAAAGCCATATTCAATTCTACTAACTCGAACAGTACAGGTACTGGCAGGACACTTTAAAAATATGAATATTGTGCAATATTTTGATTATTTCAATATGATTGATTGGTTGATTGATTGTTTGGTGGTTCCTTTACACCATGTAATAAGAATAGAACAAAAATTCAATGCCAAGAGGGCCCCAAAAAAACTAACATAGGCTACTAAACGTACCAACAGATCTATCTGCTACTGAAATGCAGACAATCAAATAACTTATCAGCAGCTACTGCTTGGTAAGACAACACCAACACTACAACTGGCCAGCATTGAAAACAAGCCTGGGTACGCGGGCTTACACGTTATGGACAGTATAAATACAGCCTCAATAAATTTTTTTTTTTAAATGTCGGCATCATTGGCCATATTCACTGCTGAGCTTCCATCGGCCATCCTGAGTGTTTTAGACGAATTAGCTGAGAGTAAACCGGGCGAACAAAAATACAATGCCAAGAGGGCCCAAAAAAACTAACATAGACTACTAAACGTACCAACAGATCTATCTGCTACTGAAATGCAGACAATCAAATAACTTATCAGCAGCTACTGTTTGGTAAGACAACACCAACACTGCAGCTGGCCAGCATTGAAAACAAGCCTGGGTACCCAGGCTTACATGCTATGGACAGAATAAATACAGCCTCAATAAAAAAATATTTTTTTTTTAAAAGGTGGCCGAATCGTTAGAGCGCGAGCCTCGCGTGCGGAAGGTTGGGAGTTCGTTTTCGGTGGCCGAATCGGTAGAGCGAGTCAAACAAATAACTTAAAAATTGATACTTGTCGCTTTCTAGCCTTGCGCTCGACATTATTAATAGGATTGGGCAAGGACTGGTTAGCTCAGTGTCAGGATAATGTGAATGAGTGGGATATCGGGTGATGGTGCCGGCAGCCTGATTTCCCAGTGGGGCAGCACTATAAATCGCCATGAGTGCACAATAGCACAACTCGGTACCCGTCCTGATATGACCTTAGATGTTGCCAGGACGTAAAACACAAACAAACCAACCTGAGAGTAATATTTATTGTGAGTGTGAGAATGGTCTACTGGTCCCCAGCTACTGATAATAAATATTGGAATGCGTAAAATCACATTCCCCCCTGCCTCTCTTTGGGTGCAAGGTTTAAAACAAAATTAGTGATGCGCAGCGAAGGAGGAAGTCAAAGCAGGAGTGGGAAAAAGCACACTTTATTAATGTAAAGTGGGGAGTGGGGGGCAATGTACAATGATGGGGAAGGTAAATGTACAATGGGTAATAAAGTGCATAGAATTGAAGTGTCAGAATGTCATGTGAGGGGATGGGCCCCGAAGAGCCCTCAGCCCTATAGAGGGGTTTTAATGACGTCACGAGACAACTTCCGGTGGCCATATTGGATTACATATGAAAGGCTTGGAAGTGCTTACATTGTGTTTATTTACCGATTTGTTGGTTTATTTGTCACTGTTTTGAGCAGTTTGGTCTTAAAAGTTGGTGGAAAAGCGTTTTTTGATGGAGGGGAAGTATTTTTTTAAATCATGTAGCCTCACATCATTGCAAAAGCGCAGTATTTTGACACTTTGAATGCTATTTCAAAGAATTAGAAAGGTTCGGGCAGTACCCACTAGGTGGCGCCACATACTTCGGCGGTCCTATCTATAGGTAGGCCCAATGGTGGCTGTAGTGTTCTTGGTATAAGACAGGGGGCACCATATATGGTATTAAGTGTAATCCAAGATGGCTAACCGCTGAGTGATGACGTCACGTGCACTCCCTCTATAAGGTGTAGGTAAGATAGTAAGGGTGGGTGGAGAAAATTGGTCGTGTAGTGTATCGGGCAGGGCGAGGAGGCGGAGTGGAGAGGGAAGGCTGGGAGGCAGCTTATAAGGAGGGAGGAGGAGGGGGGGGGGGGTTGTTATGCGACCCCAACGGTCGGCGGCGGAAAGGCGAGGAGGGGAGGGGGGTACTCCTCCTTCACTGCAAATCAAACGCAATGCAAGCATTACGACCAATCATGATCTAAAAATGTCCAACTTTTCCAGTTGTACCAGAACCACATACTCATGCAAGTTGGCCAAATTTTAATCTTTTTAATGAAGAAAATGAAAGAAAGCAAGGAAGAACAAGGCTAATGTTATGTTTAAGATATTCCAGTTACACACTTTATTTTGTATTATTGTTTAAAAAAAATATAATTGTTGCCTTTTCGTGTTTAAAGGCCTGGTCACACTTTACCGGATTGAGGAAACGGATTGAAACGGACAAAAATATTCTAAGTTGGTGTGATTCGGACTTGAAATGTATTGATTATGTAACGCACGGGTAACAGGCAGTAACGGTTGATAACGTATCTAACCATCAATGGACAATTCAGTATAAAAAAGAACTATAACGAACGGCAACGGACGTGTAATGGATATGTAATGGATGGGAACGGACGGTAATGGATAATAACCGCATACATCAGTCCGGCGCAACCCGTTACAAGTTTTGTGCATGCTCAAAACTTGTAATGGATCAGGCCAGATATCAATGCATATGCAACGGACACAAACCGGACTTTGCCAGATATCAACAGACTTTGTTCCGTTTCAATCCGTTTTCTCAATCGGGTAAAGTGTGACGGGGCCTTAAAGTTGCATAGTCCGATGGTTTTGAATTTCTGTATTTTTTTCTGAGATAAATATATTAGATTGATCACAAGTATCTACTTTACATTAGTTCAAAGTTACTTTTATTTTAAATGGTAAACTTTTGAGATATTTTGAGTGCAAACATGGAAAATTAGTTTTGCCAAGCAGAAACAAATGCTTAATAAGTGCATCAGTTATCTAAGTTAGATATGTAAAATCAAACTTAGATCATTGGTTTGGTTTTGAAAATTTGATATTTCATCGGACTATGCAGCTTCAAGACATGGCTGTGGACTAGGCTGGTCGGTTCTGTACTCTGACACATGTGTCTCCAGCATTATGTGTGTATCTGTGTGTGTTGTCAATATCATTTAGAGACCAGACGGGATGGCCGAATGAGTTGAGCATCCGTCTCCCGTTTGGTATATCATGGGATTCGAACTCATATGTTTGAACCCTGGTCGAGTGAAACCAATGACATAAAAATTTATACTTGTCGCTTCCTAGCCAGGCACTCGGCATTATTAGGATAGAGCAAGGATTGGTTGGCTCAGTGTCAGGATAATATGACTGAGTGGGATATCAGGTCATGGTGCTGGTGGCCTGGTCTCCCAGTGGGGCAGTACTATAAAGTCGCCATGTGTGGTTAAATTAGTATGAGATGACAGTAAAATTGACTTCACAAAACAGATACAATTTCAAAATGCTCCATAACAGACTGAAGTGGTGCTCACTACCACTCTCCCAACACATGTTTGGTTATATAAATATAAACAGTGGGCCGAATCAGTATTGGTAGAGCGCGGGCCTCGTATGTGGGAGATCGGGAGTTTGGTTCCCAGTCGAGTCAAACCAACGACTAACATTGATACTTGTAGCTTCCTAGCCTGGCACTCGGCATTAATAGGATAGGGCAATGACTGGCTAGCTCAGTGTCAGTATAATGTGACTGAGTGGGATATTGGGTCATGGTGCCAGTGGCCTAATTTCACAGTGGGGTCCCATTATAAAGTCGCCATGAGTGCACACTGTCACAAGTCAGTACCCGTCCTGATATCTGATATGACCTTAGATGTTGCCAGGACGTAAAACGCCAACAACCAACCGACCTAAACAGTGTACTCTGAAGGGCGCATTCCATATACGCGTAATGCAGAATGCGAATGCGACAAAAAATCGAAATGCCTTGAAACCTATGAGCTACATTCCATATACGCGTAATGCGTAATGTGAATGCGAATGCGAAAGAAATCCATTATCCCGATCGCTCCATGTAGCGATCGGTGCGTAATGCGTAATGCGTAAAGGTGGTGCGAATAGAAATCTGAGTCTGATGTGTCCATTAGTTTAACACTAGGAGAGGCGACTGAGCATTACGGAACGGTCACGCGTGGAGCGCGGACCTGTTAGGAAGCAGTCTCCAAGGCTGCTGAGTGGAAACATATGGTAGTGGTCGTGGTGGGGGTTCGGGTTGCTAAAAATGCTACCAGAGCCACAAAAATATGAATACTTATCTATTATTTGGTTATGATAAAGGTAGGAACCCCCATGTGACGTACAAAAAGTTACATAGATATAAATGCAATATTTGGTCATATACAGAGCAGTATGGAGAATAATTGTTTATTTTTATTTTTTAAATATAGCCAGTCGTGTGACGCATAACGCATAACGCATTACGCGTGTATGGAATGATGGCATTCGCATTACGCATTACGCGTATATGGAATGCGCCCTTGAGACATGTGTCTCCAGCATATGGGGACTAGATACACTAACATGTAGGCTGGCCAGTCAGTTGTGTGCTCTTGACACGGTTGCTAGGACATACAAACAACAACAAACAAACAATGACACATGCTCCTGAAGGTCTGTTGTGGGTTCGAACCCTCGTCGAGTCAAACCAATGACTTAAAGATTGATACTTGTTGCTTCCTAGCCAGGCGCTCGGCATTATTAAGATAGGGCAAGGACTGGTTGGCTCAGTGTCAGGATAATGTGATTGAGTGGGATATCAGGTCATGGTGCTGGCGGCCCGGTATCCCATTGGGGCAGCACTATAAAGTCGACATGAGTGCGCAGTCACAAGTCGGTACCCGTCCTGATATGACCTTAGATGTTGCTAGGACGTAAAACAACAACACACAAATCTGTTGTGGAGCATGTGTCAAGAGCACACAGCTGACTGGCCAGCCTACATGTTAGTATATCTGGTCCCCATAAACCATGTAAGAAAATATTTTAATGTCGCCCGTATACCTCGCCCAGAGACAAACTCCAAAAAGTTCTTATCTCCAAGCACGCGTTTGCTTAGTTTTTCAATTCATGCAATCTGTGCGGGGAGTTGGGGGAGGGGGGGGGGGGATACTGAGGTCTGAGGCCAAAGCAGAAGAATGCCACACTGGGGTCCGTGCTGCCATTCCTTGCCCTGGTCCCTCCTCCCCCCCCCCCCCCCCCCCCTCCCCTGCTCTCTCCACCCCAAACATACACTGTAAACTCAACCAGTAGCGGCCAACTAGACCAAAATCCCCACCTACCAACGGAATGAGCCTGGAAATGATTCTAGTTGGATCCTATTGAGGTACATGATTAATCAATATTAACCTACTTATACACTCTCAATAGGCCCCCACCTGAGATTACCATAAATACCAGTTCAAACACAAGAGGCCTACTCTACATCCCTCCATCACCCTTTCAATGAGTACGTCACCACTAGAAAGATAATCAGTTATGGCTCCCCCTCCTAATGCTTACCATACTATTACTAGTCTAACATAGTTAGTTACCTCCCGATATGTGTTTCTTTTTTCTCTTATCTTGTTCTTTACCTGTCATTCATGTACCAATGTTTTGCTTATTTTTTTGTAATTGTCTATCTATATTGTTGTCGATTTGTTTACTGGCATGTGTCATTAGGGCTGGAAGACCAGTGCATTAGCACTGACATCATGTTATTCAGAGGAATAAAAACACTTGAAGAAAAAAAAATGTATGGTTGATATTATGGGTGGGATTCCCTAGTCACATGACCTAGAGGGGTTCCCCATAGATAAAGGAATCCAGGGGAACCACCAAGATGTCAGCCACAGAAAGCTCTCCTTTAAACTGTTAAAGTCTATTAATCTGCATGATTGAATAAATTAGTGATACCAAAACTAGCGGGTTATGATAAATAAGCAGTTGCACTATATATTTAGTCCTTTAGCTTGCAAATGCTGACATTTTTCTCTGTAGGGTTTTCTAGAAGCCCTGTCAGTGCTGCTGGACTAACTATATATAACAAAGACGGGATAGCCAAATGAGTTAGAGCGTCCGTCTCCCGTGTGGTAGGTCGTGGGGTCCTGGGTTCGAATCATGGTCGACTCAAACCAATGACTTAAAAATTGATACTTGTCGCTTCCTAGCCAGGCACTCGGCATTATTAGGATATGGCAAGGAGCAGTGGAATGAGGAAGACCAATCGCCTGCGACTGAAATTTCCCCTGCTTAAACAACCAATGTACCCAAAAAACAAAAAAAAGCAAGAGCAACCGACCTCAGCAGTCTCTCTCCACATACTCAATTGCACAAACTGAAAAACCAAAGCAATGCTGTGCTTGGAGAGCATTTGTCGGGTATGGTTCCAGTCTCAGCGTCCTATATGTAGCCTACCGGCTCTGTTTACGTGATTTTGCGCATTAGATTTTGTAGTATCCAAAGTGAGTCCTCCAGCTGCGTCTGATTGTTGCTATTGATGTTCTTATTGGTGTTGCTGCCTATGTTGTTGTTTTTATTGGTGTTGCTGACTTACCCTCCCACTGTCTGGTGTAGGTGGACATGGATTGGCGGTAGCTGGGCCTCGGGAGACCCTGACACCAGTGGCGCCCCTCGCGGCCGCCGAGTAAACCACCAGGTTACGCGGGCCGCGTTTCCATGGCAACTAGAGCTTATGCCACATCACCTATGCCCTATTCAAGAAAGTGAGTCATTGTCCTTGCTTTCGCCCTGAGTTGTTTTTCAATGCTTTTAGGCCCCGTCACACCTCACCGGATTGAGCAACGGACAGAATTGTCTAGTCCGGGGTGGTGATAAGTATCAAAATGTATTAAAATGTGTCAAAGTGTTGCGAAGGCCGCCGGACGAACGGACATAAAACGGACATGAAACGAACATGAACGGATAGCCAACAGATGAAACAAACTCAAACCGGACAAGAACCGTAGATGTCAGTCCGGCGGCATCTGTTCTTAGTTTTGTGCATGTTCAAAACTTGTACCGACACAAAACGGACTTTGTTCGGTTTCTGTCCGTTTCCCCCAATCCGGTGAGGTGTGACTGAGCCTTTAAGAGGAGAGAGAAAAAATGTTGTGCGAGATACCGTTGTCATTGTGACTCTTGCCTCTTTTATTTCGTTGGACTTTTTTCTTTTGAAATTTCCTCTTATCTCTGTAAGTATCTGCTTGCTTTATTTCCCCAAGGTTTGCGGTTTGAGGTTGGCGGATGACTGCGAGGTGAGACGAGTATTAATTAATTTACTGAGGTGGAAATATGTCCTTAAGAATCCAGTGTGGGTTTAATTTTAAATACATTGAAGCCCTATTATAACGCGCCCTGATTTTAATGTGAATTTGGATATAACGCGATGATTCATTGGACCCAGAATTGTTTGATTCAAAGGTAATTCGGTAAAGTGGACCCAGATTTAACGCGGCCCCGATTTCTTATGCGATCGCACTATATGGACCTGAACAATAGCTGTATAATAGGGGCATACTGAGATGACAGTCAGAGGCCCCCATCCCCCGGCGGTTTTTGTTTGTTTGTTGTTGTTTTGCGTCCTAGCAACATCTAAGGTCATATCAGGACGGGTACCGACTTGTGACAGTGCGCACTCATGGCGACTTTATAGTGCTGTCCCACTGGGAAACCAGGCCGCCGGCACCATGACCTGGTATCTCACTCAGTCACATTATCCTGACACTGAGCACACCAGTCCTTGCTCTGTCCTAATAATGCCGAGCGCCTGGCTAGGAAGCAACAAGTATAAATTTTTACGTCATTGGTTTGACTCGACAGGGGTTCGAACCCATGATCTACCAGCACGGGAGACGGACGCTCTAACTCATTCGGCCATCCCGTCTGGTTCCCCAGGCGCTGAATCAAACGAAATGCAAAGCATTATGACCATTGTATGGTATGTATATTATTAAATGTTAACAACACTGTTTGATTATTATCATCATTATGTCCGGTTGAACACTGAACAGTGTTAAGATAAAATAAATTTAAAACTAAATTAAAAGGAGTTGCGAAAACCTCTACCCAGGGCGGGGTTCTAGAGCGAAGCGTCAAGACTTTTATTCGGCCAGATGCTAGAAGTAGCCGCAGACCAATTTCAATAAAGCAGCTCGAGTGGCATGCCTCGAACTTGTCTTCTAGGTAATGATAGAAGGCAGCTTTATTGGCATTTAATAATATTCATATAATGCATATATGTGTATTATTATCATTATTATCAGTATTGTCATTATTATCAGTATTATCATTTTATCATTATAACAAGATGCGCTGGCCCAATCGGTATAACGCAGGCTTCCTGTGCAGAAGGTTAGGAGTTTGAATCCCGACTGAGTCAATCCAATGACTTACAAAATTGATACTTGTTGCTACCTAGCCTGGCGCTGGGCATTACTAGGATAGGGCAAGGACTGGTTAGCTCAGTATCCGGATAATGTGACTGATTGAGATATTGGGTCATAGTATCAGCCTGATCTCCCAGTTGGGGCGCACTATAAAGTCATCGTGAATGCGCACTGTGACATGTCAGTGCACATCCTGATATGACCATAGATGTTGTTGGGCTGTAGGTGTAAAACCCCAATGAACACTGGTTGGCTCAGTGTCAGGATAATGTGACTGAGTGGGATATCAGGTCATGGTGCTGGTGGCCTGGTCTCATAGTGGGGCAGCATTATAAAGTCGGCATGAGTGCGCACTGTCACAAGTCGGTACCCATCCTGATATGACCTTAGATGTTGCTAGGATGTAAAACAACAAACAAACAAACAAACCCCAATGAACAATCATTATCATTATAGAAACAGTAGGGTTGGGGACTGTTGACCTGAATTGACCGTAGCCTCATGGTTCATTAATACTCGTCCCACTAGTCCTCGTGCCTCGAGCTCCATATCGGCTAATAAATGCTAAGTGTTGTCAAAGACAATGGTACAGCAAGATGTGCCACTCAGCGCTTTCCCATGAAATACAGATGCAGTGGCGCCATCCCATGGCAAACAAGGTGCGCATTAAATGGAAATTAAAATGTAATATTTACACAGTGTATATCTCCCGCTATAATTGTCGCTATAATTGAATAATAATCATATAATGGGGACCCTTCATGAGCCATTTCTCTCGCTATACACTTGGTGGCAGCACCCGTTCCCGGTCCAAGTCGGCCATCATGGTTAGATAGAAGGGTGTAGGTTTGTGTGTGTTGGTGGTGGTGTGGGTGTGTGGTGGGGGTTTAGGGATGTGGTGTAGGTGTGTGGTGTGTGTGTGGGTGGTGGTGTAGGTGTGTAGAGGGGGGTGTAGGTGTGGGTGGTTGAGGTGTAGGTGTGTGTGGTGAGGGTCTAGGTGTGTGTGGTGAGGGTGTAGGTGTGTGGTGGTGTAGGTGTGGTGTGTGGGTGGTGGGGGTGTAAGTGTGTGTGGTTGAGGTGTAGGTGTGTGTGGTGAGGGTGTAGGTGTGTGTGTGGTGAGGGTGTAGGTGTGTGGTGGGGGTGTAAGTGTGTGGTGGGGGTGTAAGTGTGTGGTGGGGGTTTAGGTGTGTGGTGGGGGTGTAAGGGGTACTGGGGATATAGGTGTGTGTCAAAGGGTGTAGGGGGTATAGGTGTGTGTTGTGGGGTGTAGGGGGGTTTGCTGGGTGGGGTGTAGGTGTGGGGGGTGGAGCAAAGTTAGGCCCCTACAGGTACTCCAAAGTGATTTCTATTTTCAACAGGTCAGTATTACAAGTTATATATCTGTACAGATCTTTTAAATTGGATCTCAATGATATAAAAATCATTTAGATCGATTGAATAGCTGCAAAATTATGAGTGCTTAAAGATTGATTTTTTTACCCCGATTTGTGCACATTTCCAAATTAGCCAAATCTTGGTTTTTAGGGTCCCACCTGGAAGCTATTTTGCATATGATCTGTCCAATATTAAAGAATCTCATTCTCTATAGTACAAATAAGAAGCTCAATTTTTTACAGACCATCACTGTTAGTATTCTTTCTGAAATTTCATGTCAAACCTGCTAAATTCCTTAATTTCCAGCAACCACCAATAATAAATTCAGTAAAATATAGAAAAATAGCATAACTCCCGTTCTAATTGTCCTATCACAGCAATCTTTATACCAAAATAACCAGCATTAAAAGCTCTACATGATGACATCATTTTCTAACTGATCAGAGAAAGAAAGACAACATTCACTTTTAGGCATCGCGAGCTGACAATAAAATTAAGAAAAATAGCATAACTCCCATTAATTGTCCTATCACTGCAATCTTTATACCAAAATAACCAGCATCATTTTCTAACTGATCAGAGAAAGAAAGACAACATTCACTTTTAAGCATTGCGAGCTGACAATAGCCACATTCTTGCAGAAGTCACTTCTCAGACCAACCTTGATGCGCATGATATAAATCTCAACCAAATATTTTCTGGTTAGGTAGAGGAAGACTTAAGCTTTCTGATGATATAATTTTCAAAATGATCCTGATCAATTTTCAAGGAGGATTAAGGTTTTCACTCCTTCAGTCCAAGGAGGATTAAGGTTTTCACTCCTTCAGTTCAATCAAATTTCCCACTCAAAAACACCCATGCTTGATATGCTAATGAAGCCTAGTTTCTTCTCTGTCTTTCATTGGTGGTTATTTTTAGCTCAGGTCACTGTACTCACCAAGGTATCAACTTTAGGGAAGGGAGTAGCTCAGACTGGATGAAAACAAACTCGGCGAGCATGCTCAGAGCTGCCGATGGTACCCCCCAACAAGTGTCCATTGACTGTAATTTATTTCATAATAATAATTAAAAATCAAATACCCTAAAAGACAAAAGAACGGGCTTTAATTTCATATACATTTTATTTCAAACCAAGCAGAATTAGTGAAGATTGGAGTGTTTTTAAAAGGGTTAAAATATGTCAAATTTCGCACTGCGGACACCATACACGCCCACTTTGGAGTACCTACTACAAGACACCCCTACACCTACATCTCCACCTCCACCTCCACCACAAACACTTACACCCCCACCACACACACCGTCAACCCCTACCACACACACCGACACCCCCACCACATCCCTACACCCCAACACATCCCTACACCCCCAACACATCCCTAACCCCCCACCACACCCATACAGCCCACCACCACACCCCCCTAAATCCCCATACACCCCCACCACACACCAAAATCCTCACCACACCCCTACTCCTCCACAACACACCCGCCACACAAACATACGCCCCCACCACACACACCATACACGCCATACACACCTAAACCCCAACCACACCATACCCACTCACCACAAACCCCTACACCCCCACCACACACTCTAAGTCCACACCCACCCCCACCACACACACCAAAATCCTCACCACACCCCTACACCTCCAGCACACAAACAATACGCCCCCACCACACACACACCTACACCCCAACCACACCCACCCCACCATACACACTCACCACATGCCCCTACACCCCCTCCACACACCCCTAAACCCCCCACTCCCCCACCACACACACCAAAATCCTCACCACACCCCCCACACCCCCACCACACACCCCTCACACCCACCACACAAACATGCGCCCCCACCATTCACACCTACACCCCTCAACCCGACTACCCCCCCCCCCCCCCCCCTCAACCCCCTCTTTATTTACACACACTTGATAGTAGAAGGAACTGCTTCTATCCAACCAAAGCATTACAGAGACCGGCATGGTGCGCCATCTGACGAGAGTCATGCAAACTGAAAGGTTCCCATTGAATAATACTTTACAATAATTGACTATAATTGATATAATTGTCATACATTGCCTTGATAGCACAGCAGTCAGGGTGGGCTAGGGAACCTGTCCCCTTGTTTCAATGGTACAGTAGTCAGGCCGGGCTAGGGGACCTGACCAATTGCCTTGTTTGCCATTGGGTGGTAGCGCTGCATGAGTATTAAAAAAAATTCCTACATGAAAGCACCGAGTGGCGTGACTTGTCGTACATTGTCTTTGGTGTTGTTTAGTTTGCGTTAACTAGTTTAAGCAGTGTTAGTATTTATTATCCGTTTAACTTTAAAGGCCAGCTGGTTTATTTCCAGGTCAAGAATATGAAGTGAATCGTCGAAGACAATGCGTGAAAGAGCAAATAATTAGTTCATTAATTATTACATACCTTTCTAAAGTGTTTTTTTCCTAGTTTAATGTTTGAGTTTGTTGATAATTCCATCTCTTGTGACAGAGACTAAGTAAAGCGCGTGTGGTTCTAGGATCAAGGGAAATAATTCTGATGAGGCGAGAAGCGCCTTTCCAGAACCCCCCCCCCTCCCAGAAACCCCCCCCCCCTCCTCCCCACATAGCTATATGGATTGTTCTTTTTATTGCTAGTTTTATGTTAGTTAACAATTTTATTCTACCCTCGTCGAATGTCTATTTAAAAAAATCTTTTCTATAGTAAATATAACAAGAACAGACAATTAGGATAACAGCAAAACATTAAAAAAAATCTTGTTAAATCTGGACCCCACTCCCGAAAAAAAACCTCTAGAAAATAAGTGGGAAATGAAAGGCAAAGTTTAAAAAAAATTATGAATGAATTACCTGGGATTAAATAAAATCATTATGATTGTATCTTCAGAATGTGTTTCTAGATTGCTTTGTGAAAACCTTGCTTGAATTATGTATGAAAGGGGTATATATATATATGCATAATATATAACATCTCATATATGTGTATACATTATATATTATGGATATTATGTATTATATATATGCTATATAAGGGGTATATATATATATATGAGATGTTATATATTATGCATATATATACCCCTTACATACATAATTCAAGCGAGGTTTTCACAAAGCAATCTAGAAACACATATATAATATATATATATACAGTAAAACCTCTCTAACCGACCACCTCCACAGATCGACTACTCTATAGCGATCGCTATATTTTGGTCCCAACAATACCATTGTAACCATATTCTAACTCCCTAAACCGACCACCTCCCTAAATGGACCACTTAAGGTCGGCCCCAAGGTCGGTCGATTAAAGCCCGGTACACACCTCCCATATAAAACCTAAAACTGCCCGTTTCGTGACAAAGTTTGAGTTTTAGTCGGTTTCAGTCTTTAGGTGTGTGACCCCCTATCACACCAGAGCCTTCCGATTCGCGACTTAAAACTCAGTTTTAGGTCTTATACAGGAGGTGTGTAAGGGGTTTTATAAGATTCTAAAAATGAATCGGGCAGTTTTAGTCGGGAAACGGGACGGGTCGGGTTGTAACGGGTACCGTCAAGGCAGTCAGTTTTAGCGCGTAAATCGTATCCGGTAGGTGTGTACCAGGCTGTAGAGAGGTTTCACTGTATATATATAATATCCATAATATATAACATCTCATGTGTGTATATATGTGAATATATGTATGCACATATATAATGGATATCGTGTATTATATATGCTATATATATGATATCCCTAATATGTAATATCTTATATATATATTATATATGTATGGATATATGTATACACTTTATTGTGTATTATGTACACATATCTTATATATATATATGTATATATAAGATGTAAATGAATATATCCATGCACATTATATATTATGGGTGTTATGTATTATATACATATATTATATATATATATATATTTTACCTCGGTACTACCCTCTGGCTACTCGTAGTCCAGGGAGAAGGAAGCACATCCGGGTCCAGCAATTAGCATTATCAATTCACGACGGGAGGACGTTTGTGAGTAGCTCCGGTAGTTTTCTACATTAACTACAAAACCAACCAGGTTAGTGTCTTATTAACTGGATACGTTGGTTCAGTTCATGTTAGCATTACGTACAACAAGTTTTGAAACTTGAAAAGTTATTACTGTTTTACAGCTTAATTACGATTGTATTATCTAAGATCGTTAGAACAATGCAGCTATTGTTTGTTATTGATAAAAGCCGCCCGTTGCCGAACGGACAGATGTTTGGCAGCAGCCATTTACATCAATAGGATTTATTCCTGGGTTTCTTTAAGATTCCCCAATTAAGTATTCGATAAGGGATACCTCCGAGTCCTATAGTATTTTCTTCAACTTGTTGGTGAAGAAAGCCACATGTGGGAGAAGTTTATATGACAGAGAGTGTGGGAGGTGACCACTACACTGGTCCATACCCCTCGTTTGGTTCGGTTGGTTGACCATACCGTTATCGTACGACTGTCTATTAACCACACGCCTGTGTTAAAAATGGTTTAAATATTGTTTTAACGCCATGATACACACCTAGTATAATTATACTCTAATTATCTGTGTGATATTCATCCCGAATAATGCCTAACCATTGTTTTTTGGTGTTTTACAGACTCCGAGCTATGGCTATGAAGCGGAGTAAGTTAAAGGCACCTCAAGTGCTCAGTGAAGATGAAGAATCTTCACCACCGGCACAGGTGCAAAAGTCGCGGGAACAAAGATTCCGACGAGGTGGGGGGGGGGTCCGAGCCCGGCCCAGCTGACCTAGATGAAAGAGTTGATGGTTAGTACAAGAGAAAGAAGATGGAGGAGATTTTTCCCTCCAGAGTGCCGACCAGGAAAGGAAAGAAACCAGTGCAGGATTCAGAGGAATCTGACTGGGAGGATCTTTCAGAAGATCAGGCCTCGTCTGACGATGAGGAGGAGGAGGAGGAGATTGTTGTGGCTGCGCGCAAACGCAAGCACAAAAAGAAGCCACACTCATCAGATGGGAATAAGTACACATGGGCATGTAAGAAGAAGCCGCACATGAAGAAGAGCAAGAAGTCCAAGAAGAGGAAGAAGTCCAAGAAGAGGAAAAAGAACAAATCCTCTTCTTCTGACTCTTCGTCAGACTCATCTTCGACGAGCTCTGACTCTGACACCAAATGCGCAGGGAAATACGTGGAGTTGAGTGGCAAGGTGATGAAGAAGTGCAAGGTTCTTCGAAGGAAAAAGATCCATACCACTACGATAATGAGGAAAACCATTCAGGGGCACTTCAACACCTTTAAGCCGGCTCAGGTTATTATGAAGCTGGATGAGAAATTCACGGGGATCAAAGGGATCCCAGAATCTGCCATCAAAGAGATGGACTCAGATGTGAGACTGAGCGAGGACCGGAAGAAGTTTGAAGCAGTTCTTCACACTGTACACAAAGGGGTACTCTCAGCACTCTCAGCCAGTACACCGATAGCCAACATGATGATGGCTGAGATTAAATTCTCGTCGCTGTGCGAGGAAATGGATGGAATTGTGCTGCTGACAGCGACTAGCAATTTGCTGTCATACAGACATTTCGAAAACATCTTTAAGGCGGTCTGCACGGATGCAGGAAAGGAAGTAGCCAGATCTAAGAAGGTCTTGGAAAATGACGGGAAGGAATACACATTATTCCTTGCCCCCCAAGCCTATTAAGGGAAAGCCACTGGACAAGACCAAGATGTTTGGTGGACAACTCCACCATTTGTTCAAACAAGTGGAGACCGGTTACAAGTGTGGGAAACATATGGAAACGGACAAAAAGAAGTCCACAGATGCAAATCCTACCCGCTTCAAAAAGACGAGGCAGGATTTTCAAAGCCGTCGAACTGGACAACGAGGAGGCCGTTTCGGAACGAACTTCAGCTTCCAAGCCATGGGAAGGGGCCAAAGGCAGTTGTTCGGCTGGAATGACTGGAACAGACCCTTCAAGAGGGAGTTCAATGCCCAGAAGGCGTTCCCCCGCCCAGGGAACAAATAGAAGTGGCAACGCAAACACCAGTAAGCATATTACCGGAATGGAATAACATTACAGAGAATTTAGCTCTCCTTAGTTTAGTGGAAGGAGTAAGAATACCTTTGATTGAGGAACCTATTCAAAATAGCATTCCTTTCCCTCACCGATTTCATGGTTCAGAACACGAGGTGTTAGATAGTTCAGGTCCTTAAATTTGGTGAAAAGGGCATCATAGAACCAGCACTACATGTGGCTGGGTAATTTATTTCTAATATTTTCAAGAGACCCAAACCAAATGGAGGTGTAAGACTAATTCTAGATCTAACTTTGTTTAACAAATTAGTAGAATACAAACATTTCAAAATGTTTTCATTAGACACAGCTAGAGACTTGGTGACACAAGACTCCTGGCTAGCCAGTGTGGATCTCAGAGATGCATACTATTCAGTACTAATCTATAAACCTGATTGTAAATATCACAGGTTTTGTTGGAACGACGAACTGTATGAGTTCACATGTATGCCTAATGGACTAGCTTGCGCTCCATGCATTTTCACAAGGATACTTAAACCTATATTTTCCCAGATGGCTAGGGAAGGACATATCACGTTTCCTTATATTGATGACTCATTTATTGTTGCACAAACACAACAGTGTCAGACAGCAGTAGACAAATTATGTGAGACATTTAAGAAATTAGAATTCCATATACATGAAGCTAAATCAGTTTTAACACCAACAAAGAAGTTGAAGTTTCTGGGATTCTTTATTGACACCACAGAAATGACCATTTCAGTAACGGATCAAAAAGTTGATAAATTTACAACAGCAAACCAATTATTACAATTGAACAAACCAAAGATAAAACAAGTCGCAATACTGATAGGAATTATGATAGGATATGCATCAGCTATTCTGTATGGAAAGGCTCATATTAAATCGCTAGAACTAGATCAGAACTTGGCATTGGCTCACACAAAAGGAAACTTTGAACGACCCATGACGATTTCACCAGATGGTCAAAAAGATATTATGTGGTGGCTGTCGCACATCAACAATTCGCCCAACCCCATTAGAATGGGTGAGCCCAACACGACAGTCACAACAGACACTTAACTAAAAGGATGGGGGTGCTCACAGAGACCAACAGGCAACAGGTGGTCGGTGGATGGATGATGAAATCTCCGATCACATAAATGTACTAGAACTTAGAGCTATTTATCTAGGATTACGTAGTCTAGTTCACCGATCTAAAAATCATGTATTAACAGATAACACGACAGCTATGGCTTACATACGCAATGTGGGAGGGACTCGTTCCAAACCATGTAACTATTTAGCCAAACTAATTTGGGACTGGGCAGAGAAACACGAGATATGGCTAACAGTAGCACATATTCCAGGCAGTCAAAATACTTTGGCTGACAAGAAAAGTCGACATTTTCACGACCATCTAGAATGGTCATTAAATCAGAGTATTTGTGATAAATGGGGCAAACCAGAAATTTACTTATTCGCATCACGCAACAACAAAAAGTTACCCAAATATGTGTTTGGCATCCAGAGCCAGAAGCCTGGAGAGTAGATGCATTTTCTTTAATTTGGAATAATAAATTCTATTACATATTCCCACCATTCAGCATTATCAGGAGAGTGGCCAGGAAGATGGATCACTCACACACAGTACTGATAGTACCAGCATGGGACACACAACCATGGCTAGCGGCAATAACATTAGCAGCAAAAGACATGCTCAGGTTCCCATGAGAAAGGGACAACCTACAACATCAGGGACCACGAACAGTCCACGGAGATGTCTCAACAACACCCCTTTTGGCATTCCTTTTCTAAGAAAACATTTAGAACAATATGGTTTAGACAAAATTACACAAGAAAGACACGCCATCCTGATATGACCTGAGATGTTGCTAGGATGTAAAACAAGAACAAACAAACAAACAAACACAAGAAAGACTCATTTGACACAGGTGGAGGAAAGGAACGGTGAAATTATACACAAGTTATTTAAAGAAATGGGGACTTCATTGTCTGATTAAAGGAGTCAAACCATTAAAACCTACAATAGCCCAGATAGTAAGATTTCTAGGAATATTAGAACTAGATGAGGGGTTTGGATTTGGTGCAATTAATGAAGCAAGATATGCACTTTCAATTATTCTACCAAGGATAGATGGAAAAACGATTGGAAAGCATCAGGTAGTACATTGGTTCATGAGATCGGTGTATGAAAGGAACCCACCCAAACCCAAATATAATAGGTTTTAGGATGTGTCTATAGTATTTAAGTTATTCAAGTCATGGCCTAGTAATAGACATTATCAATGAAGGAACTAGGATTTAAGTTAGCAGTGCTATTACTGATAGTGACGGGACACAGAGGCCAAACCATTGTGGCACTCTTATTCGATGGACTAGAGATAGATAAGGATGAGGCAACATTCTGTTTAGAGACATTACTAAAGTCGAATCGCACAGGGGAGCCACTGTCCACAGTACATGTAAATAGTTTTCCGGAAGATAAACGGATATGTGTAGTTTCAGCCATTAGGGCGTATATATCCAAGTCATGCGGAATAAGGAGTTCTAGACAGCTTTATGCGGTTTGATAAAGCTGATTGGTAGCTATCTCGAGAGGCACACTCGCAAGATGGACCATCAAGGTGCTTAAACAGGCAAGCGTCAATTCTGGATGCTACGCATCCCACTCAATGCGTGCAGCCATGGTCTCTAAGGCAAGACAATTAGGAATCTCATCAAAGAGAATCCTTGCACACACGGGGTGGAAGACGGCTAGATCGTTTGCAAAACATTACATCAAACGACTAGAAAAGCCAGGCGGCCTGGCGACTCGCCTACTCACCAACTGAAGACGGGTGAAGAACAAAATTAATATTTGCACTAAAAACAATAGTATGGTTACAACATAAAAAAAGGATAAAAAATGAGATTATGTAAAATTCTCACTGGACTACGAGTAGCCAGAAGGTAGTACCGAGGTAAAATAGTATAGTTATACGAATCTTACCTGGGTACAGATGATGGATAACTGGTGTTTTCCCAAGGATAGTCGTGGGTCAGGGCCCGCCCACCCTATCCTACCATGACTATCATCTTTCGCTTGTGCCAAAACGAAAACACTAAAGTATCCATATAATACTAAGATCCTTTTTTATCCTATAAAGTATGTAAAAGATTGCTGGACCCGGATGTGCTTCCTTCTCCCTTATCCACGGCTATCTGAGGCTAGTTAGTACCTCGGGAAAACACCAGTTATCCATCATCTGTACCCAGGTAAGATTCATATAACTATACTTTATATATATATATATATATATATATATAAATATATATGTATGTGTATATATATGTATAACATGTATGTATGTATATATATATATATATACATATGTACATGTGTATATGTACATATACACACACACAAAGCTAGTTTAGAAAACCATCCGGCATCAACCTTTTACTACGCACTCACTCACCTTAGTGCATGACGTCACCCGCTAGTGACGTCACAGTGCACTGCCGACGGGCCTGACGCCAATAGGTGTGACGCAGCGTGACCATTCCACCTCCTTCCAGGACCTCCATGTCGACCTTGACCCGAGCCTCTGGTCAGTCGGGCCAAGATGGCGGCTGCTACGGCTACCGGGCGAGCAGTTACCGCGACCGGTACCTGAAGAACATCTCTGTGGAGACCCTCAACTCGTACCAGCCCACCTATCAGTCAAAGTAACCAGCCAACGCATCCATTTCCGTTTCCGGTCGGGCATGCATCCTCGTTCTCGTTGCCTCGTTCCCACTGCACGCACCTTTGGTTTACCGCCATCCCTGTTTTGTATGCAGGCGCAGATGCGAATGGAATGGATTGGATTGGATTGGAAGCGCACCGCACAGTTCTTCTCCTGACCTTCGGCACTCCGGCCTTGACCTTGAACTAACCTTCACAATCCTGTTGCTACGCTTTGCTTCTTAATATTTTGCCACTTCCACTTCCGGGTTTCTCTCTCCCCCCAACAGACACTGCCCAACCTGTTGCGCCCCAATGGGGGGATGTAGGAGGGGTGGGCGAGTTCTGGGGTGTAGACGCTTGATATTGTTAAAAAAGAACAAAAGTAATACTTTGGATGTAAATAATTTACTACCAAACCGTTTTCTTCTGCAGTGGCATCAATCACAACCATAATAATTATTTAACTATTGGGAGTCGTTGTGGTAGCCTTTTGTAATGATTGAAATTATATTCGTTATTAAGCGCACAGTGGCCGAATCGGTGAGAGCGCATGCTTCCTGTGAGGAAGTTCGGGAGTTTGAATCCCAGCCTAGTCAACCTAATGACTTCCAAAATTTACACTTGTCGCTACCTAGCCTGGCGCTCGGCATTACTAGGATAGCACAAGGACTGGTTAGCTCAATGTCCGGATAATGTGACTGAGTGGGATATTGGGTCATGGTGCCAGTGTCCTCGTATCCCAGTGGGACAGCACTATAAAGTCACCATGAGTGCGCATTGTCACAAGTCAGTATCTGTTCTGATACGACCATAGTTGTTGTTAGGACATAAATCCCAAACAAACAAAAAACCCAGTTATTTATGGTACTATGTGTTCATTACTACACTCTTGCATTGCATTGGACCATGTGGCGGTTGTGGGTTTCCTCCAAAGAAACGTCAGAATGACCACGTCTTTGACGTCCAATAGCCGATGATAAAAATCAATGTGCTCTAGAGGCGTCGTTAAATAAAACAAACTTTCCTTATGGACCAAGAAACACTGGAGTTTACATTTTCCTTTCTAATACATACAGTATCGGACCTAGATGTGTGGGCAGTGTGATGACCAAACTGCACCTGCCCAGACGCCGACGCATCAGTATAGTTTGTCAATCTGGAAACCTTGAGCAGTGTGTCCTGACCAAAAGCCAGTTGAGGGTCGGGGGGGGGGGGTCATCTAAAAACTTTTTGTAGTTGTACAAAGCGTATACAAATTTACGACATAGCTGGAGGAGGGGCGTATGACTTATAGTTTCATAAAATGTTGATATAACATAAACCGCTGTCATGTTCTGTGATAAAGTGGTGACACCTGTACTACTTTTGTCAGGGAGTTGTGATGGGGAAATTGGAAAAGTAGTACTGTATGTATGACAGTAAAAACATTGAAAACTTTGGATGACAATCTATTGTTGACCCCCATTGGACTGATAGTTTTGAGTGTTTTTTCATGCATCTTCGAATTGGGTCCAACTTTATAGGACCTCTATATTAACTTACTACATTTCCGCACCAATTCAAACCTTTTTCGCTTCTACACCGCTCCATCTTCAACCCTTGCGATCGTAACCTTGCGGGCAGCCATATTATTATGGGTATTCGCCAGGTGGTTTGGAATCACCGCAGCCTCCAACCTGAGCCGCTTCGCTGTTACCGCGTATTGCTACATTGAGATTTGAGGCATTTGAGCCTTTGATTTCTATGAAATTAAGCCACGTCCTGCTGTACTTTTCCTTTAGTTATATTTCCCCTTTAAGCTAATCAAAATGAACAGGGGTAAGTACAAAGAAATTGATAGGTGGTAGTGCATAATCTGATGGGATGGCCAACTCAGTAAGATCACTGGCTGGCTTCTCATGTGAGACTTATTTTATTTTTTTATTTTTTTATTTTTTTCTTGAAGATTTATACTGCCTGTCATGGATAAGTCTGAATAGACTTGTTTTCACCATTAGACAGTTTGTCGATAGAAAGCCTGAGCCTAAACTTTTACCGACCCAAGGGATTTTTAACCTCCCACACCACATAGACATGGTATGAGAGAAACTGGCCTTTGATGACGCTGTAAGTTATACACAGCAGTGGAAATCCAAATTGGCAGAGGTGGGGGCACGGGGAATCGAACCACTGACCTTCAGATTAGGAGTCACACTTAGAAAAAAGTCAGACACTCTAACCACTCCACCACGGAGAACACCACGGAGACTGAGATGTCATATCTTGAAAACCTCGAACAAGTCAAACCAGCGACTTACAAGCGTTATACATGTCACTACTTAGCCTGGTGGTCAGCAGTCCTAGGATCAGGCAAAGGCTAGTTTACTCAGCATTACAATAATGTGACTGAGTAGGATATTGATCTATCTATGATGGTTTGACCATTCTATGGTGGTTTGACTATTCTATCTATGATGGTTTGACTATTCTGTGGTGGTTTGACTATTCTATCTATGATGGTTTGACCATTCTATGGTGGTTTGACTATTCTATCTATGATGGTTTGACCATTCTATGGTGGTTTGACTATTCTATCTATGATGGTTTGACTATTCTGTGGTGGTTTGACTATTCTATCTATGATGGTTTGACCATTCTATGGTGGTTTGACTATTCTATCTATGATGGTTTGACCATTCTATGGTGGTTTGACTATTCTATCTATGATGGTTTGACTATTCTATGGTGGTTTGACTATTCTATCTATGATGGTTTGACTATTCTGTGGTGGTTTGACTATTCTATCTATGATGGTTTGACCATTCTATGGTGGGAAGACCGTGATATGGTAGTTTGACCATGTTATTGTGGTTTCGACCATTCTATGATGGTTTGACCATTCTGTGATGGTTTGACCATTCCGTGATGGTTTGACCATTCCGTGATGGTTTGACCATTCCGTGATGGTTTGACCATTCCGTGATGGTTTGACCATTCCGTGATGGTTTGACCATTCCGTGATGGTTTGACCGTGCTATGGTAGTTTGACCATGTTTTTGTGGTTTCGACCATTCTATGATGGTTTGACCATTCTATGATGGTTTGACCATTCTATGATGGTTGACCATTCTATGATGGTTTGACCATTCTATGATGGTTTGACCATTCTATGATGGTTTGACCATTCTATGATGGTTTGACCATTGTATGATGGTTTGATGATGCTATTGTGGTTTAACAATGCTGTTGTGACTTGACCACTTTATATTGGTTTGAGCATGCTAATGTGGTTTGACAATGCTGTTGTGGTTTGACAATGCTATTGAGGTTTGACCATGCTATGAATGTTTGACCATGCTATTATGGTTTAACCATGCTATCATGGATTGACCATTTTTTGTCGGTATGACCGTTTTATGTCGGTATGACCGTTTTATGGCGGTATGACCGTTTTATGGCGGTATGACCATTAAATTTGACCGCACTATGGTAGTTTGACCATGCTATGCTGGTCTGCTTGCTATGCAGGACTGACCAGTATGGTGGTCAGACCGCTCTCGGGTTGTATGCCTGTTAAGCAGTGTTCCACTGTACTAACAATTCTTGGTTTAATTAACATCAAACTACTTTGTTCGGATAGGATGGGGTGGATGCAGGAAGGGACGTAACCTGTAATGTCTGATTAAGTAAAGCGTTCAACGACTCCTTCTTTCAGTCCCAAGTATGTGCCATCGATGATGTCACGCACTCGGCGACCAACCACCAGTGCGGTGAGATATGGTACGTCCAGCACGCTGTATAATGATCGCAGCACAACGACACGCCCTCCCTCGAATATCTCGTCTCGCTACCAGTCACCAAATCGTGGCACTACATATGAGCCAACCAACTTCACAAGTCCGACCACCCGACACCCGACGGGGAACATCCCATCAGGCACTTCGGTTTCGTTGCCCCGGCCGCTTCCACCAGGTGGACTAGGACCATTTGATGAGCGTGGTCGGACGATGGACCTCCACGATGTGCTTCCGCGCAGTCGGCGCTCTGAGAGTCTTGGCGGCTCACGACCGATTAAGGTGGTGCATTCGCCTCATGTCATCGACACCTCGTCTCACCGCTACAACGTCGATGTGCCAAAGCCGTCAACGTCATTGATGAAGCGGACAAGCTCCATCTCGAACCTAGGGGCTGACCTGGGGTCCGCAAGCATCACCAGCACGTCCATGACACCGCTTGGGCGACGTGGCCGAGCCGGCAGCCATTCAGACCTGAATGGTGTTGGCATGGCCACGACTCTCACACCGGAATCTGGCGGGACCACTCATATCACCCAGAAGAACTACCACAATTCTGGTACGCACTCGTATGACAGAGACAGAGACGATGTTCAGGTGGACCACTCAGTGCTGCCACCGGTGAAGAAGATGGGGTCCCTGACCATCCGGTCGCCTTCCATCGAGCGGTTCGCTGAGGAGTCGCATACTTCCACGACTCATCGCCCAATTGTCAGCAATGGCACATCTTCTCGCAGCAGCACTATGGTGAGTCCGAATAACTAGGTCAATTCAATGCCAAGGTTACTAAGACAAACAAGTTCCAAATTCTTCGTTTGGGCATCAATTGTCATATTCGACATCTAATGGCATTTTTCGCTTTCGGCTGGAAATGCATATCGAAGATATTCCAATGCATCGTGACGTCATCACGCACTGTGTGTGTGTGTGTCTGTGTCTGTGTCTGTGTCTGTGTCTGTGTGTGTGTCTGTGGCTGAGCCAGGGATCTAATCATATTATATATGATGAATTACAAAATTGTGCATATTAGGATTTACTTGTATGTCTTTGTCACTTTTCTAATTGGTTATGTATGTAATATAATGTCCTTTGTGTGTGTATGGTTTTCTGTGTATAATATGTATGTGCATAAAGAAATGATAAATATAACAAATGCTATTAAAGGTATATGATTTCCGCATAATTAATTCTTTTTTTCTTTGTTGGTAGTTCTGAGAGAACTGTTAATATTTTATTTTCGATGTTGAATCCACATAACCACTGGATATGCTCTTCCTTCCTTCCTTCCTTCCTTCCTTCCTTCCTTCCTTCCTTCCTTCCTTCCTTCCTTCCTTCCTTCCTTCCTTCCTTCCTACCTACCTACCTTCCTTCCTTCCGACCTTTCTACCTATCTTCCTTCCTACCTTCCTTCCTACCTTCGTTCCTTCCTACCTACCTTCATTCATACCTTCCTACCTACCTTCCTTCATACCTTCCTTATTTCCTTCCTTCATTCCTTCCTACCTTCCTTCCTTCCTTCCTACCTTTCTACTTATCTTCCTTCCTTCCTACCTTCCTTCCTTCCTACCTACCTTCCTTCCTACCTTCCTTCATACCTTCCTTATTCCCTTCCTTCCTTCCTACCTTTCTACTTATCTTCCTTCCTTCCTACCTACCTTCCTTCCTTCCTACCTTCCTTCCTACCTACCTTCCTTCCTACCTACCTTCCTTCCTTCATACCTTCCTTATTCCCTTCCTTATTCCCTTCCTTCCTTCCTACCTTTCTACTTATCTTCCTTCCTACCTTCCTTCCTACCTTCCTACCTAGCTTCCTTCCTACCTTCCTTCCTACCTTCCTTCCTACCTTTCTACCTAACTTCCTTCCTACCTTCCTTCCTACCTTCCTTCCTACCTACCTTCCTTCATACCTTCCTTATTTCTTTCCTTCATTCCTTCCTTCCTTCCTTCCTACCTTCCTTCCTACCTTCCTTCCTACCTTCCTTCCTACCTTCCTACCTACCTACCTTCCTTCCTACCTTCCTACCTACCTTCCTACCTTCCTTCCTACCTACCTTCATACCTTCCTTCCTTCATACCTTCCTTCCTTCCATCATTCCTTCCGTCCATTCTTTCTTTCTCTTTCCTTCTCTCATTGCTTCTTTTTCTTTCTTTCTTTCTTTCTTTCTTTCTTTCTTTCTTTCTGTCTGTCTGTCTGTCTCTCTCTCTCTCTCTCTCTCTCTCTCTCTCTCTTTCTCTCTTTCTCTCTCTCTCTCTCTCTCTCTCTCTCTCATATTTGTGGCTGTATTTTCTTTGAGGGTTGGGTTACTCTACCAGAAATAGGCGCAAAGGTTATTCAGAAACCCATTTATCATTGATGGAATTTGACTTCTGTAAATTATAAGAGAGGAAACAAAAAATTGAAAGAAATATTTGTTTATGATTAGGGCCAGAATGGGAGGTGTCCCTGTGAATGTCTATATGTGTCAAATGAATTGTCCTGTGTTAGTTAGAGCTTGATTGATTGATTGGTTGATTGATTGATTTTTCAGGAGAGAAACACTCGAGCGTCCCCTGAGGTGACGATGTCCAATGGTCTTGTAGGACTCAAGAATCTGGGAAACACGGTAGGTTTGTTGGTTTTGGGAAGTTTTATGTCCTGGCAACATCTAAGGTCATATCAGGACGGGTACCGACTTAGGACAGTACACACTCATGATGACTTTATAGTGCTGCCCCACTGGGAGATCAGGCTGCCAGCACCATGACCTGATATCCCACTCAGTCACATAATCCTGACACTGAGCCAACCAGTCCTTGCCCTATCCTAATAATGCCAAGCGCCTGGCTAGGAAGCGACAAGTATAAATCTTGAAGTCATCGGTTTGACTCGACCAGGGTTCGGACCCATGGGTTCGAATCCCGATTTAAATTTCCACATCTAGTGTTAAACCATATACCTCCCATCTGATATCGGGGACCGGACGCGGTGGCGTAATCGGTAGAGCACCGGCTTCCCTTGCGGGAGATCGGGAGTTTGATTTCCGGTTTTTGTGACTTATAAAATTGATACTTGTTGCTACCTAGCCTAGCGCTCGGTATTAATAGGATTGGACAAGGACTGGTTAGCGCAGTATCAGGATAATGTGCCTGTGGGATATCAGGTCCTGGTGCTGGAGGCCTGGTCTCCCAGTGGGGCAGCACTATCAAAGTTGCTGGGAGTGCGCACTGTCACAAGTCAGTATCTATCCTGATATGACCTTAGATGTTGCCTGGATGTAAAACTCCAACAAACAAACAAAACAAATCTGATAGCGGGACTCTCGATGGTTTGAGAGCTCGGGTGAAATATGTGTGAAACCACATATTTGATGCACAGTGAAAAAAGAGCCGCATCTCAGTTATGATGCATTAATGACAAAATTACATTACTAGGGATATTTTCCCGTTTTTAAGCGGATTTCCATTTTTTAGCGGATGAGGGGGGTCGGGGGGATCGGGACGTAGCTCAGGCGGTAGAGTGTCCACCTGTGAAGCTGTCGGTAATCGGATCGATCCTTCTCAGTGGATCCATTTGCAGTTTGCGCTATTTTCCGTTCCAACCAGTGGTCCACAACTGGTTCATCAAAGGCTGTGTTGTCCTGTCTATGGGAAAGTGCATATAAAAGACCCATTGCTGCTGCTTATCGGAAAGACTAGCCTATGTGGCGGCAGTGGGTTTCCTCCAAAGAAATATGTCAGAATGACCATATGTTTGACGTTCAAAAGCCGATGATAAAAATCAATGTGGTCTAGAGGCGTCGTTAAAAATAAAACAAGCTTTAATTTTTTATTTTTTATTTTTTATTTATCAGATGGGCTGGTGCAGACTCCTGAATGACCATTTATTGTTTGTTTTCAGTGTTTTATGAACTCAATCCTGCAGTGCTTGTCGCACACGCTTCCTATGAGGGATTACTGTCTGTTAGAACAGTACCGGGATGACATTAATCGTACCACCAGCAGCAGCAAGGGGGCGCTCATCACAGGTACTCACCCCGCTTCTACTTCTCCACTACTACTAATGATAATAAGAAACACCAATTTTGCACCTCCACTGGAAGCGACATTGGCTTTTTAATTCATATTGAGGCCAAATACAAAAAGATTGGTGATCGTATAGGTCACTGAAGCCAGATACTACCTTAAGTACTTATATAAATGTTGTGCGGCCAATGATATAAGCTGCAGGTCTACAAGCACCCTGGATGGAAATTCCAAACCAAGCCACATGATCCAGAGTTAACTGCTGTATGGTGAATGTTTCGTGACTTGCCGTATGCGCTGCATATCACCATAGCGTCTATGATGATGCCACTATATATGTCTTGTGTCATCTGTTGCGTATTGTCTTTTCAGCTTTCTCAAAGGTGCTCAAGTCGTTGTGGAAGCCGGGCGAGACGCAAATGTCGCCGAACGAGTTCAAGAGCCAGATTGCTAAGGTTGCACCCCGATTCGTAGGTTACAAGTAAGTTGTGCGATTCCCAGCCATTTCCCAGCTACATTCACAGAACCTTTTGAATAGAAGTCGCATCCAGACTCGTCTGATAGGTCCCAGCGCAGTATGTTTGTAGTGTTCTCTGTGGGGGAGTGGTTAGAGTGTCTGACATTTTTCTAGGTTGGACTCCTAATCTGAAAGTCGGTAGTTCAATTCCCCATGCCCCCACCTCTGCCAATTTGGATTTCCACCGCTGTGTATAACTTACAGCGTTATTAAAGGCCATTTTCTCTCATACCATGTCAATATGGTGTGGGAGGTCAAAAATCCTGTGGGTCGGTAAAAGTGTAGGCTTTGGGTTTCTATCAACAAACTGTCTAATGGTAAAAACATGTCTTTTCGGACTTATCCATGATAGGCAGTATAAATCTTCAAGAAAAAAAAAGTCTCCTAGAATCTTGTAATAGAAGCCGCATCCTGACTCGTCTGATAGGTCCCAGCGCAGTATGTTGGCCGCCAGAATCCTGTAATAGAAGCTGCACCCTGACTCTTCTGTGTATGTTCCGTGCAGTATGTTGTCTGCCAGAATCCTGTAATAGAAGCCGCACCCTGGTTCATCTGATAGGTCCCAGCGCAGTATGTTGTCTGCCAGAATCCTGTAATAGAAGTCGCACCCTGGCTCGTCTGATAGGTTCCAGCGCAGTATGTTGTCTGCCGAAATCTTGTAATGTAAGCCGCACCCTGGCTCATCTGATAGGTCCCAGCGCAGTATGTTGTCTGCCATAATCCTGTAATAGAAGTCGCACCCTGGCTCATCTGATAGGTCCCAGCGCAGTATGTTGTCTGCCGGAATCTTGTAATAGAAGCCGCACCCTGGCTCATCTGATAGGTCCCAGTGCAGTATGTTGTCTGCCAGAATCCTGTAATAGAAGCCACACCCTGACTCTTCTGTGCATGTTCCGTGCAGTATGTTGTCTGCCAGAATCCTGCAATAGAAGGCGCACCATGACTCATCTGTTAGGTCCCAGCGCAGTATGTTGGTCACCAGAATCCTGTAATAGAAGCTGCACCCTGACTCTTCTGTATATATTCCGTGCAGTATGTTGGCCACCAGAATCCTGTAATAGAACCCGCACCCTGACTCGTCTGATAGGTCCCAGCGCAGTATGTTGGCCACCAGAATCCTGTAATAGAAGCCGCCCCCTGACTCGTCTGATAGGTCCCAGCGCAGTATGTTGTCTGCCAGAATCCTGTAATAGAAGCTGCACCCTGACTCTTCTGTGTATATTCCGTGCAGTATGTTGGCCGCCAGAATCCTGAAATAGAATCCGCATCCTGACTCTCCTAAAAAAGTCTCAGAGTAATATGTTAGCTACCAGAATCAGAATAATTTCCGGCCAATGCAAACCAAATATTTACAAAAGTGATACTTGTCACTGCCTTGTCTGAAAAGCAGCGTTGTGAGGATAGAGTGAGGACCGACTGGTATAGTGTCAAGGATAATGTGACTGAGTGGACTATTGGATCATGATGCCGGTGTCGTGGTTTAAAACCCCGGCCAGATCGCATCCCCTGCCGTGGCTTCTGCGCATGCGCGGAGTTTATAAACATTGTGTATGTGCGCGCAGCTCGGCTGCAGAACGAATACACACTGCCACTGCCACTATTAAAAATTAATAGAAATGCACAACCCTAACTGTATAAATTTAATATAATCTATTCGTTGAATATGTTTTCTATATGTGTACCAAGCAGTTTGTTTCTAAGTGGTGTAGTTTTAGAGATATTTCACTTTTTCTGTATGAAGATTGCTCACGGCCATTGACACTGGGGAGAATTTGACGCATGCGCAGACGACGCGCTTAAAATCTGCGCATGCGCAGAAGCCACGGCAGGGGATGCGATCTGGCCGGGGTTTTAAACCACGACACCGGCGACATGGTATTCCAGTGGAGCAGCACTATATAGTTACCATGAGTGTGAAAGGCGATAGGTGCAATGGGCGATGTGTGTGAGATTGTGCAATTAATTCCGGTTCAGGAATAAAGGGTTCAATATAGTACAATAATAACAGATGACGGTGGATTAATTCAAATTAGCTTATTTTGTGTTCGAATGATCATGAAATGCATTGTTGTGTCCGAATGTTTATTCTGTAATAAATCCTCATCAAAGACCCTATAATACTAAGACAGCTCACTCAGCCTGTACTGTGTAATCAAAATGATCAAACCCACCACTTGGTGCGCTGGCTGTTCTCTTGGTTAAACAGGTGCTATATTATATGTATAAATGTATGTATGAATGTGAAAGATGTGTGATGATGGCAATGATGATGATGATGCTCATGATGATGTGTATTTGTTCATAGCAATTTCATATTGATGTGTATTCATACTTACCTATCTCATGTATAATATAATTGTATGTGTTTACATGTGAAACACCAACCAGCAGCCGGGCTGATCAAACCCACCACAAGGTGGCACTGCAAAATTTACATTACCATGGGAGAGATAGGGAGTGAGCCGTCTTAGTATTATAGGGTCTTTGTCCTCATTTAAAACAAACACCCCACCATTTCTATCATCACATTTTGCTATTTTGTATAAGAATGATGCAAATTGAACATTACACGCATTGTTCTGCTGAAATGTTTATTCTGCAATAAATGCTCATTTAAAACAAGCACCCCACCATTTTACTATTTCGCCTAAGAATGATGCAAAATGAACATCAACTGCCTTGTTCTGTCAAAATGCTTATTCTGTAATAAATCTTCATTTTGCAATTTTGTATAAGAATGATGCAAAATGAACATTAACCGCCTTGATCTGTCAAAATAAAAAAAGTTAGACCGCACCATTTCTATTTTCCGCGCTTTCTGATTTGTTTGTATTTTTCTTCGGGGAGAGCGGCAGCCTTGCTTAGCATCTGTCTCATCTTTTCTCTTTTTCGTTTACACAGTCAACAGGACTCTCAAGAGTTCCTGATTTACCTGCTAGAGGGACTGCACGAAGACTTAAACCGTGTCACCGTCAAGAAGAAACCCATAATCGTTAACGAAGAAGGCGAGGAGAGAATTAGGTATATCGCGTCACTCGTCGCATTACATAGTTCCTAAATGAATAGCATAACAGTCAGTCCTCAGGGATGATATTTTCACATTTTAAGTGAATTTCCGGGGGTTTTTCATTTTTTTTATATAGGTGTAAACGGAAATTTGCCGTCGGGATAATAATCTCGACTTGATTTCCACTTTTTTTTGCCTGAAACCACTATTATCCCTGGTCCTGTACATGCAAAATATATATATGAAATACAGGTATTATCATAGTTGGCGTGGGCCTTCAGATACGCAGCGAAGGAGGAAGACAGAGGCAGGGGTGGAATAACAGCACTTTATTCAAGGCAGGAAGGACAATCAGAGTGCAATGAAGAAGTACAATATGCAGTGAGAACAAAATATAATGTAGACTAAACTAACAATGCAAATGGGTAAGAGTCAGTGTTCATGAGTATGGTCTGGGGGGATGGCGGGGTGGGGGGGCCGAAGAGCCCTCCACCTAGAAGGAGAAAAGCAATATACGAAGAAAAAAAAGAAAAAGAAAGTAGGGTGGGTGGGCGGAAGAAAAAGGCAGGCTGGAGGAGGAGTGGATAGAGGCATGGGCAGGGCCCGCTTATAAGGGCTGAGAGGAAGGGGGGGGGGGGTTACGTAACCAGCGGCCGGAAGCAGGAGGAAGAGGGGGGGGTCACTCCTCCTTCGCCGCGAATCAAACACAATGCAAGCATTACGACCAATGCGCCTGAGCCTTTGAGTTTGACATTTTGAAATCAGTCTATCCACCGACAGCATGAGTGGGATGAAAACACAAGCGACAAATTACATGAAATCGTCCCATCTGTGGGGAAAACACAGACTCGTGCAGGGAGTCGAGAGGACCAAATGGTCCTTAGCCGCTACTGCGATGACCACTTGTGGCTTGACACACACATTTTTGCTCTTGAACATATTTGATTAAAATCTTTAATTGTGTCGATTTTATGGACTTGTGCCAATATAAACATCACAATATAAACATCTTTACATATAACAAAAACTGGAAATTTTAGCCTTCCCAAAGACACCAGGATTGTATCACCACTTCTAAAGTATGAAAATATGATACCATTGAATTTTGTCATGGAATATCTGTAAGCGTCATTTGAAGCACATTCATATTAAATGGCTAACTTTTGAGATATTTGAAGTGCAAACATGCCAAATTAATTTTTGCAAGCACACCAAAACTCTGACCCCATAGGCTTCTTCAATAAAAGCTTCTATTAAATTGACTCTGTATTCCCTTCTATGTGGTTACAAATGCTTAATAAGTGCACCAGTATCTAAGTTAAATATGTAGAATCAAATCTAGGTCAGTGTCTTGGTTTAGGAAATTTGATGCTTTCATTGGACTATCCAGTCTTAAGAAAAGTGTGGGGGAGTGGGGCATAGCTCAGGCAGTAGAGTGTCCACCTGTGAAGGTGTCGGTCATCCTATTGATCCTGCTTAGTGGACCCATTTACAGTTTAGGCTATTTTCCGTTCCAACCAGTGGTCCACAACTGGTTCATCAAAGGCTGTAGTATGTGCTGTCCTGTCTGTGGGAAAGTGCATATAAAATATCCCTTGTTGCTTATCGGAGAGAGTAGCCTATGTGGTGGCAGTGGGTTTCCTCCAAAGAAATATGTCAGAATGACGACATGCTTGATGTCCAATAGCCGATGATAAAAATCAATGTGCTCTCTAGAGCCGTTATTAAATAAAACAAGTTTTACTTTAAGAAAACTGCTCTCAAGCTGAAATTGTTTGTTTTCAGTGCGACCGAGAAGGCGACGCAGACTTGGAAGCGATACCTCGAACGAGACAACAGCAAGATAGTTGGTAGGTAAACCAACAGGATCATATTAGGCCCTTGAAGTTGAATGTTTTCAAAGGCGTTGAATATGGCGCAACTCGCTCGGCATTACTCGGATAAGGCAAGGACTGGTTAGCTCAGTGTCAGGATAATGTGACTGATTGGGATATCAGGTCATGGTTCTGGTGGCCTAGTCTCCCAGTAGGGCAGCAGTACATATCCTGATATGACCTTAGATGTTGCTAGAATGTAAAACTCCAACAAACTGCGATGACTCATAATATTTCAGCCTGTATAAGAGGCATCACCATTTACCATGAAGGCACTCTTACATGACATTTATGCCTAACTAACCAGGAAATATGTTAATGTTTGTTAATGTAATCCTGAAATTTCTTTTTATATTTGCCCTATCATTTGCCCTGTCATTGGAAAGTCTTGAATAGCTTCGGATTTGAAGTCTTCAGTACTGTACAAACCCTTTCGCTGTTTTCAGATTTATTCGTTGGTCAGCTAAAAAGTGCCCTTAAGTGTATGACCTGTAATTACACGTCAAACACCTTTGACCCTTTCTGGGACCTCTCCCTGCCAATCAAAAAGGTAAGCCTACTATTCACTTCCTGTGTTATATCCTGCACACTTGGTTGATTCATTGAACAGAGAAATTTGTCATTTTACCATCAGCAAAATATTTGATATATTCAACTTCTCTCTGAGGCTCTTGACGGGATGGCCGAATGAGTTGAGCGTTCGTCTCTCGAACCCTTGTCAAGTCAAACTAATGACTTAAAAATTTATTCTTGTCGCTTCCTAGTCAGGTGCTTGGCATTATTAGGATAGGGCAAGGACTGGTTGGCTCAGTGGCAGGATAATGTGAATGAGTGGGATATCAGGTCATAGTGCTGGCGGCCTGGTCTCCAAGTGGGGCAGCACTATAAAGTCGCCATGAGTGCACACTGTCACAAGTCGGTACTCGTAGGGAGTGAGCCGTCTTAGTATTATAAGGTCTTTGGGTCAATGCAGACAGCAGATTCTATGTTGTCTAAAGCCAATCAAGAACCCCAACGGTAAATTGGTTGGTTCAGATTTTGTGCAACATGTGTAATTCACTAACGCGGAAACCATGGCTATAATGTGGAGTTTGATTTATTCTTAAAAAAAGAGGATTAATTGAGAGATGAGGTTAGACCTCTAGTGTTCATTTATCACTCTCACAGCAGAGAGCTAAATGGAGAGCAACAGTCAAGTAATGAAAGCAGTCTTTGTCGCATCGCGACCGACAGCATGATGATGATGATGATGGATCGCTTCCCAGGACATTTAACCCTGTCGCCATTAGTTGGGTGGGATGGATGGTGAGGTTGGACGGGACATCTGCACACACACCGCATACTGCTCATATGCTGCGGATGAAGTGAGCGGCTCCTGGTGAGCAGACGGACGCTGTGGTTCGAGCGGAAACTGCTAGGTGGCGCATATGTCAGTAACGAGTGGGTTTTATGGGCGAGGGTCAGTGGCACCAGGGTATAGCATTATTAGCAATGGCGAAGTTGGATGACCAGACGGGATGGCCGAATGAGTTAGAGCGTCCGTCTCCTGTGTTGGTAGATCGTGGAGTCGTGGGTTCGAACCCTGGTCGAGTCAAATCAATGACTTAAAAATGTATGCTTGTCGCTTCCGAGCCAGGCGCTCGGCATTATTAGGATAGGGCAAGGACTGGTTGGCTCAGTGTCAGGATAATGTGACTGAGTGAGATACTAGGTCATGGTGCTGGTGGCCTGGTTTCCCAGTGGGACAGCACTATAAAGTCACCATGAATGAGCACTGTCACAAGTCGGTACCCATCCTGATATGACCTTAGATGTTGCTAGGACATAAAACAACAACAACAACAAACAAACAAAAGCGAAGTTGGATGGGAGACAGTTCCCACGCGCCGAATTACCCATGTTACATGACATTCAGCTGGCCATGGGAATATAGGTGGCGCCACCTGTGGCCACTTGGTGCAGCATCCGTGTTACAAACCCTCCTGTTCCACGCTCAACTGACCATATTCTACAGGTCAAAGTTCAGTGCAAGTTCATCGGTCAATAACCAATGTATATTGCAAACAGCAGGGAACCCTTGTTTTCTCTCTATCTTTATTTAAAAAAATAAATATCTAACCTTCATTTATTCTATTATCCTAAATAGGTTTTCTTACTGGGTCCTATTTAGCCTAACATTTATGCAATCATTATTGATCAGGAGGACTGTTATTTGTTATGATGTGACCTATTGCGCTATAACTATAAGTGTTAATTAAAGCTGCATAGTCCGATGACAAAACCAAAATAATTATCTAATTGGGTTCTACATATCTACCTTCGATACTGGTGCACTTATTAAACATGTGTCGCCACACAGATGGGAATAGTGAGGCAATTGAATAGAACCTGTTACTGCAGAGGGCTATGGTGTCAGAGTTTTGGCAAGCTTGCCAAAATTAATTTAGCATGGTTCCACTTCACATATCTCAAAAGTTAGCCACTTCAAATAAAAGTTACTTCAAGCTAAAGTAAGGTACATAATAACGATCAACCTAATGTATTTATCTCAGAAAATCTTTTTTTTTTAAACACCATCAGACTATGCAACTTTAAACTCGAGTCGTTTAATGCATTGTCACTACCTTTACATAAATCTTGTTTGATGATTGTTGAAAGCGAAGGATCTTATTCTCTCAACCACCTGTGTTATTAGCTTGCCTACTTAAGCACAACATACGCTATATTGCAATATTTGTCAATCTTGGAGTGCAATGAGCTTAAAGGCTACCTAACATCTGTCCCTATTTCCCCCCCCCCCGCCTCCCCCCCCCCCCCCATCTCCTTCTTTCAAGATTAGTTAGGATTTATTTAGACCAGTTTGATATTGACAGTGGAATAAGGGGTGTTTGCCTGCATTAGCTGTGCAGCCTCACTCTTGGCTCACATGCGAAGTGAGTTTGTAAGCGTATGGCAGGATATTCACCGCTAGCCTGTAATCTGGGCAGTGCTGGTGATACTGTATGGCAAATTCATTTGGTTTCCATGAACGCAAACCAAGTTATTTCAGCGCATTGCTCTGTTGACTTAGTGGAATGGGTACAATGAACCACCCCTTTCCCCAACCGCACCTCCCACTACCCGCTATCCACTATTCGCTGGGCAAAACACGATGGGATAACACGCGAACAGAGATTTGACTTGATCTCAAGCACATGCGCAACTGGATGATCATATGACATGTATAAAGTACACTTTCATATGCTTTGGCTGTGTGTGAGACAGATAGAGACAAAGAGACAGAGAGAGGCAGAGAGACAGACAGAGAGACAGACAGTCAGAGAGACAGACAGAGACAGAGAGAGAGACTACATACATACATACATACATACATACATACATACATACATACATACATACATACATACATACATACATACATACATACATACATACATACATACATACATATAGAGAGAGAGAGATTTGAATGTCTCAAAACTAAATATAAATATGCAGATGAAAACGATAAGGAAAGTACAAACATTTTGTTCATAGGAATCTCTCTCCCAAAATGCATACTTATAAAATGTGTCAATTCTCAATTTTTCAATCAGTATTTAAAAAAAGCAAAGCAAAAATCTGTAAAGACATATTATGTTTGTTTCCCCCACAATGCTCTCTGACACAGAAGGTAAGTTAACATTCAAGTATTTATGTATATATATTATTTTACCTCGGGCTATAACCTCGTGGGCTACTTACTCGCAACCCTGGAAGAAGATGCATTATCGGTTTCGAGCTATTAACTTACTCGGGTCAAACCTAGGGTCTGCTGTTCATTTGCCCGGAGTAAGTTTGACAGCTTTACTTATATCGTTCGGTGAGTTGTGTTCGCTTTCACCATACAGGTTGTGTTGTGATGTTCGTTTAGGCATCACTGTTCATTTGGGCGTATTTCATTATATCCCTTAGGGCTTAGGGGTATGGGTATATTTACAACCTTTTAGTTATGGTTCCTGCAGACCTTTCGGTGGACCGGACGCGGTGGCCTAATCGGTAGCGCGCAGGCTTCCCGTGACAAACCAATGACTTATCAAATTGATGCTTGTCGCTACCTAGCTGGGCGCTTGGCATTAATAGGATAGGGCAAGGACTGGTTTGCACAGTATCAGGATAATGACTGTGTGGGATATCGTGGTTCCAGCAGCCTAGCCTCCCAGTGGGACAGCACTATAAAGTTGCCATGAGTGTGCACTGTCACAAGTCGGTACCCGTCCTGATGTGATCTTAGATGTTGCTAGGACGTAAAACACCAACAAACAAACAAACTTGGCCGGCCACACAGAATAATAATAATAGAGGATTTCCATTTCCTCCCTCTGGCGATTATCGGAATATTTTACACTACGTTAAAGAGCATGGCTGAACAACCGAAGATTTGGCATGAGGTTGGTTGCATTGAAGGAGCTGATGATGCTATTAGTGTTACAGATTTCCACCGCAGAATTTTGAAGACCATTTAGAATGGGAGATCAATTCAGTGCTATCGCCTCATCTGTGTACTCTGTGGGGTAAGCTGAAAGTGCCTATGTTTGCCTCATGTAATATCGAGTTAAATAAGTTAGTTAAATCAAATAAGGTAGGAGATACGATATCCAATTGGAAACCGTGCCAGGACCGCAGTACGAGTGCGATACCAGGACAGCGCTTCGCTGAGGAAGAACCAGCAGTGCTTGTGAAGTTACGTTAGTCTATATGGACCAATTTTGAAGGACAACCTTCCCCATTTTGAAGGACACCCTAGCACGCTGGACATTGTGGGTGTTGCGTAATGCGGGAGATATACCTAACCATGAACTGCATTCAACTAGGAGTGAGATCAGGCACGGCGGTTGAAGCGGTAAGATGGTTGAAGCGGTAAGAGCTCTGGCTTCCGGAGTGGAAGGTCGCGGGACAAAATCCCCACTGAGTCAAGCCAATGACTTAGAGAAATAATACTTTTCACTGCCTAGCCTGGCGCTCAGCATTACTGGGATAGGGGAAGGACTGGTTAGATCAGTACCAGGATAATTTAACTAAGTGGGATATCGGGTCATAGTGCCAGCAGCCTGGTCTTCCAGTGGGGCAGCACTTATAAATTCACCATTAGTGCGCATTGTCAAAAGTCGGTACCCATCCTGATATGACCTTAGATGTTGCCAGGATGTAAAACCCCAACAAACAAAACAACTTGGCTTGTCTGTACAAAAAATGTTGGTGCATGCAGGATGGAAGACCCAGAGTCCATTTGCCAAACACTACAACGGGCGCCTTGGAAAGAGATAGATGGTTGTGGAAGCAAGTCTCTCAGAGATGAGGGTTGTGTATCTGTTTACCTGATTAGGCCTACTGAATAAAGACTGGTGGAAGTTGTGAGAACATTGTGAACTACGTAAATCTCACTGGGCTGTGCAGCAGCCACAAAGCTATAACCTGTGTTAAAATAGCATACTTATGCAAACGGACGTGGCTGCCCTCTATGGAAGATCTTCTGATCAAAAAGAATCTCCGGTGGACTGGACACCTCATGAGGATGTCATCAGACAGGCTACCAAAGCAGATCCTCTATTCTCAACTGTCTTCTGGTTACAGAAAGAGAGAGCGCCCTCGTCTCTGGTTCAAGGATACCATCAAGAGAAACCTGAAGCTGACAGACATTAAGACCGACTCACAGACGCAACTCTTACAGCAGAGAGCTAAATGGAGAGCGGCAGTCAAGTAATGAAAGCAGTCTTTGTCGCATCACGACCGACAGCATGATGATGATGATGATGATGATGATGATGATGATGATGTGATTCTTACCTCGTGATAGATGAAGGATAACTATTATTCTATCGAATGGCTCAGCTGTGGTTTGCCGTGGTTTGGGGTTCGTCTGTGTGTGTTGGTTGCCAGAATTAACTTGCGATATAATAAGTAGGCATTGGCCAGAGTGTGTCAGGCATACTGACTAAATGGGTGAGTTTAGGCTAGACTTCGCAGGACTAAAGTAAAGTAGAAATGTACACAACCTTGCTAGTACTGTCAGATTTGCTCGAAAATGATACTGCTTCCTCTTCCTGTGTTGGTGGATCTCATATCACTAATAGTTATTGTGACACCAGCTCAGTAACTGTCACACTTCAACCAGGCACTGTCACACTTCTATTAATTATTGTAACCTTGGCCAGTGAGGTCACTCGCACCACACCAATTGCTGTCACAACCACCACTAAGTCACATTCACACTTACTAGTCACTGTCACAATAGATGATTGCTGTCACACTCCATCAGTGATTGTTGCTGTTCTGTGGTCACTAATATATCTCGCTGCACTAGTGAAGCAATAGCGTACCAGCACACTCACTATCACATCCTGCAAGCACTTTGTCACATAACTAGTGTAACTGTCACGCTAGCCATTTACTGTCACACCGCAGTAGTCACTATTACCTGGCTAGAGTCACTGTCACACCACTGTCATACACTAGTCACACTGCTAGTGTTAGTGTGACACTAGCCATTTATTGTTATGCCACTGTGGTCACTATCGCCCAGCTACAGTCACTGTCACACCACTGTCATACATTATGCACACTGCTAGTGTCACTGTCACGATAACCATTAACTGTTGTCCCGCTGTAGTCACTATTACCTGGCTACATTCACTGTCACATCACTGCCATGAATTCGTCACACTGTTAGTGTCAGTGTCACACTAGCCATTTACTGTTGTACTGCTGTAGTCACTATCACCTGGCTACAGTCACTGTCACATCACTGCCATGCATTAGTTACACTGCTCGTGTCACTGTCACATTAGCCATTTACAGTCACCCCACTGTCATACATTAGTCACACTGGTAGTGTCACTGTCACACTAGCCATTTACTGTCAGACCACTGTGATTACTATCACCCGGCTTATTTTGGAGAAAGGTTAAATTTTGGAGAAAGGTTAATTTGATTTATATCTATCGAATTGTCCAAGTAGCATCGAATATCCATCACATATACATATGTCGTATGTAACATGGAGATTAAACACACAAAAGTGACACATCCATGACATCATTTTTAACATACACAACACATTCAAACTAGATTTCTTTGATTACAGTTAAGCAAACAAAATGATGTCTTACAAGAAAAAAGTTGAAACAAAGTTGGACAAAAACTTGTACATGCAACGTGTGTAAATTTTAGTGTATAAGTGTAAATGTGTCAAATTTCATATTTTCACTTTAGCACAAAATCATATAAACATACTTTTGATATGTTTTTTACTGTATAAGTGTAAATGTGTAAAATTTCATATTTTCTCTTTACTACAAAATCATATAAACATACTTTTGATATGTTTTTTATTATTATCCTTTTCTTGTGGTAGCCTATACAGGCTTGTGGTAGCCTATACAAAGCTCGTAGCTCTCAGCTCTAGTGGTATGCAGCCTGGAAATCGTACAGGAATGCTTCTCTGGCCCAGGCCATGTCCAGCGCATTCTTGAATTGATTTATGGTAGCTGCTTCCACCGTTTTGTGGGATAGATTAAATACATATAGTATTGCTCACATACTTAATAACAAAAGGCAACAATAATTATTTGACTTGCTATTAAAAAAAGAAAAAATGTATTATGCCCTACGTAACACGGATACCAGATATGTGGTACCCAGTTTCAAAGAACGGCCCACATACAAGGGGTGGGGGGGGGGGGAAGGGAGAAAAAAAGTTTGGGTCGTGGTGTCGTTGTGCACATTTTCACTTTAGCACAAAATCATATCATTTGTGATACATTTTGTGGAATAGATTTAAAGCATGTAGTACATACAAGTGGCGTTCTCTGTGGCGGAGTGGTTAGAGTGTCTGACTTTTTTCTAGGTCAGACTCCTAATCTGAGGGTTGGTGGTTCGATTCCCCGTGCCCCCACCTCTGCCACTTTGGATTTCCACCGCTGTGTATAACTTACAGCGTCATCAAAGGCCGGTTGCTCTCATACCATGTCTATGTGGTGTGGGAGGTTAAAAATCCCTTGGGTCGGTAAAAGTGTAGGCTCGGGCTAACATGCGATAATAAAATAATCCTGTTAGTAACAGGATTATTTTATTATCGCATTTAATCTTAATGCGTAAACTGTCTTGATAGCACCTTTTGTGGTAGTAATGTCGATGATGCTGTGAACCTACAGATGCGTATGAATATCAGCCAGTATTCAATTTCACACCGATTCTTGAAGCTGGTCACTTTCGCTCTACTCTCTGAGTTTTTGTTGATTTGCATTTTAACAACTTTTCAATGAATGAAAATTGTTTCCCAAGTAATGTGGAAATTAATTCATGCGATATTCAACCATGCCAGTTGGTATTGATATGTTGTGGATGGGAGGCGGGGGGGGGGTCTGTGTGTGCAAATGAAAGCATTGCACCTAGAGCAGAACTTGAACCCACACATCTGCCATTCTGGCGCCTGTATCCTAACCATTAGCCTGTCTAGGGTCCCTGATGCAATCACTCTATCTATGCTTGCCTGTGCATGCCACATTTCACCTGGGGAGGTGAGCGCACCTGACACCACTTGTCCCGCTAGAATTGTAAGTCTTATACTTACAATTACAAATATCCAGGTAGCGCAACACTATAGAGCATGTAGCTTGTACAGTATCCTGGTCATGGCACCAATGTCATGAGAGGCGGGTTTTTTTTTTTTTACTAAATGAAGGGAAGCATTGCACCTAGAGTGGGATTTGAACCCATGCTTCTGTCATTCCAGGACTGGCATCCTAACCGTTAGTCTACCTAGGCTCCCTGATGCAATCACCCTACCTGTGCATGACACCAGACGGGATGGCCGAATGAGTTAGAGCGTCCGTCTCCCGTGCTGGTAGATCGTCGGGTCGTGGGTTCGAACCCTGGTCGAGTCAAACCAATGACTTAAAAATTGATACTTGTCACTTCCTAGCCAGGCGCTTGGCATAAATAGGATAGGACAGGGACTGGTTGGCTCAGTGTCAGGATAATGTGACTGAGTGGGATACCAGGTCATTGTGCCGGCAGCCTGGTTTCCCAGTGGGACAGCACTATAAAGTAACCATGAGTGCGCACTGTCACAAGTTGGTATCCGTCCTGATATGACCTTAGATGTTGCTAGGACATAAAACAACAACAACAAACAAGTGCATGTGGCATTTCTCACCTGTGGAGGTTCAGTGCATCTCACTACACATACATTCGCATCTAAGGGTTGTGGATCTGGCTCCAAGCAAACTGATTACAGTTTTTGTTTGTTTTTTTTCTTGAAGATTTATACTGCCTATCAATGCAGGGCCTACACTTTTACCAACCCAAGGGATTTTTAACCTCCCACACCACATAGACATGGTATGAGAGCAACCGGCCTTTGATGATGCTGTAAGTTATACACAGCGGTGGAAATCCAAATTGGTAAAGGTGGGGGCACAGGGAATTGAACCACTGACCTTCAGATTAGGAGTCCGACTAGAAAAAGGTCAGACCCCCTAAACACTCTGTCACAGAGAACACCAACACAGAGAACAACGCATTCATATTGCATATACATTCTGCATAATTCTGTACCATTAGATGACTTGATTGCTGTATAACATTGTTATGTTTGTGATGGTTGAAAATGTAATCCAACTGTGCAATTCTCATTAAACTTTTCTCATTAAACTTTTGCATTTTTGGATACAGTTATTTGTTTTTCATCGGCAGCGAGGATCTGAGGTGACATTATCCGACTGCTTTGAGCTTTTTACACAGGAAGAATCCCTCGATGGTGATGAAAAGCCGGTAAGTAATATATGCCATGCGTTATTAATATGTTAACCGTGCTGATTGTGGATTTTGGGGAGTGGGGTGGTAAACTATTTATTCATCACAATATACCTTTTTTTAGTGCTGAAGCACTGGCTCTTCCGGACATATAGGCCTTACATTGTATTTCAGTGAGTACCTACATAGGGTATATTTGTACATTAAAGGGACCAGCTATAGGTCGCTGAGAGATGACCCATACTCTGACAAATGCTCTCCAAGCATTCGTTTGCCTGTTTTCAGTTTATGCAACTACATATGTGGGGGGAGAGTGCTGACATTGCTTGCTTCTGTTGTGTTTTATTTAGTCCAGCAGCACTGACACTTTTAGACAACCATATAGAGAAAAAAATGTTAGAAATTGCAATCTAAAATAATAAATATAAAGTTCAAATGTTTATTTATCATAACCAGCTACCTTTTCTGTGAATAATTGATTAAATCATGTAGATTAATAGACTTTAAAAGTTGAATTGAGAGCTTTCTGTGGCTGCCATCTTGGTGGTTGCCATGGCTTCCCCTGTGTGTGGGGAACCCCTCTAGGTCATGTGATGAGGGAATCCCACCTATGATGTCATTCATACATCACATACCTCAACTCTCCTCCCACATGTTCAGAGGCATGAACTGAACAAACTAAGCAAAGGTATGTTTGGAGAGCTTTTGATGCTGGATTCGTTTGTATCTGGGTGAGGTATAACCGACGACTTTAAGATGGTTATTTACTGGGTTAGCCATCCGGGTAAGTCCCGTCTTATGAGCTACGGTGGTGGGTTGTTGTGTAAGTGGTGCTGCAGGGATGAAAGATCTCCGCCATTTCACGGATTTCCGGGATATTTTCTGTACCGACTGCAATCCTGCAGCACGATATAGGCACTACTAATACATTGTTTTACACTGCAGCACCATCAGCGTATACTAATATGTGGTGCAGATGGTGCAGCACTATGAGCGTTTATTACTAATAAATGCTTCAAATGTCACAGCACTATCAGCATATAGTACTAATAGTATTACGTGCTTCAAACGGCGCAGCACTATCAGCGTATACCCATATATATATGAGCCTGTCTCAAAAGGTGCTAACTCTTCGTTTTTTTGTCCATTGTAACGATTGATACAAAACAGCACAGAAACGGTTACACTGAAAACACAAGAACATTTGCTTCAAATCAATATGTATTCTATTGGCACTATGAAACACCATGTAAAAAACAAATCAGTTTATCCTGAGCAAATGCATAAGTAGATAGTATGTTGATCGTTACAATGGACAAAGTTTTGTCCCATATTGCTTAGCACCTTTTGAGACGGTCCCATATATATATGAAACCTGACTTCAAGGAATTTTCCGTGATTCCCTGACAATGTTAAGCCTATGGGGAAATATCAGCATTTCCGCTTTTTTCCCTGGAGACTACTTTCATCCCTGTGCTGTCTAACATGGATAAGTTGTGTGTTGGGGGAAGCTATCCCGTTTTGTTGTTGTTGGTAAATGTGTTTATTCCCCATAACATACAATTTGTCAGTGCTGAGCACTGGTCATCCAGCCGTTGAACCAATCGTAGTTAGTTACGCATATTGGTGAGAGAGTAATCTGTGCTGTATCATGTACCGCACACTCTACTCTGTCCATTAGAAGCTTGAGCTGAAATATGTACAGCAAGGCCAGTGTATACATGTACATATAGATATAATAACTGGTTAAGAAATCTTGTCTGTAATACTCCGAGTTTTCTTCTGTCTCCATCCGCAACTCATTACTAAAGGAAACATTTTTTAAAGGAAACTTGTTTTTACCCCAAAAGAATCATTTTTAACTTGGAAAAGCTTTTTTTTTTTTTTTTTTTTACTCATATACCATTTGTGATTTTACCGCAGTTGTATGATTGTTTGGCATACATTTTTGTGCTCCATTTTACCCGTTTGAAATGTAATATTTTAGTCGGTTACGTTTAATTACTGTATGACCCCCCCCCCCCCCAATAGCTGACGTTTACTTTTTGTGCTGCGGGTGGTGGGTGGGGGGGTCGTTAAACAGACAAACAAACAAAATTGTATGTGAAGTTCCTTTCTTTTACGCAATATGGCAGTTTTCGTTTGTCATACAAATACTGTATTGCGTATAATATAAGTTGCTGTTCTCAGTTTGGTTTGTTCTGGTACCTGATTTATTTAGGAGTGGAAGGTTGTTTTTTTGTGTGTTTTCTTTTGGTGAATATTTTTATATTCATCTGAATACATATTTTGTCAGCGCCGAGCCACTGGTCTTCCAGCCGTTGGAGTGATCGCATTTGATCTGTACATAGTGGAAGTGGAATGTGTTGCATTGTGTGCAGCACAACCCATTCTGAACATAAAATAAAGTGGGGGAGCAGCCTATGCTGTATAGTGAACAGCATAGGTATTCAACATAGTGCAAGGTATATGCATCAAGATAGAGTGTGCAGTAATGTACACTAGTGGTTAAATCATATTTATATGTTTGTATATCAGTCAGATTTGGTTTTATTAATGGTTAGTCTTTTAATAGTGCCATGTTGTGCATGTATAGTGGTTTATATTGTGTGCAATGCTGTTTGAAGATGTAGTTATTCAGTAGTGGCAGTGTGTCTTGAATGTTATCATGTCATTGAGTTATTTTAGTTGTTTGTCAAAATGTGGAAGGGGGGGGGAGGGGTCTAGGGGAAGGGGCGGACAGGCAGTGAGAGAGCAGGCATGAGAGAGGGCGAAGTCAATGGGTCGTTCAGTAGGTCACATTATACATTTGCAGTGCCAGGTTTTGGGCCTGAATAACCAGGTGAGCTCTGTATGCATTTTTAAAGACAAGTATCGAACCCGCTTCTCTGGTTTTGGTTGGGAGTTTATTCCACACGACACTTCCTTTGTAAATCGCGTTGATGGTAACAGTTGCCTGTGTAGGAAAGGTGTACAATTGAGTGGGAGGGGAAGATGGGAATGATGGGATGGGGGTGGGGGGGTGGGGGGGTGGGGGGGCACAGGATCTATGCTATGGTGCTTGTTGAAGGGCCAAGTCAGTGACATGAGTTCTGATCACTGTTATTGTCTAACAATCTCTAACTACCCACATTTCACATCTAAGAATGTGTTCAGCAGGTACGGATTTGAGCGTGGCTATTTTCTAAATAAGTTCATGGGCATCAGTGTTTGGATACACAAACTCAGAGAAATATAAATCTATGTGATTAAAATCGAGAAGTAAATTCATATTGCAGCAAATTAGGCAGTTCTTTGTCATAGCGGGCCTCTTTTGTGTGTGTTAATATATTACTTTATTAGTCTGCAATTCATCGATGTTAAGCAGCACTCTGTGAGATGCCATGAAACTGTATCGATGATGTGAGGTATCGTGAATCAACAGTTTTATGTTACTAGAATATGTGCTTATATTGTCATAGCTGACGTCTTATGTGTGCGTTAATATATTACTTTATGAGTCTGCAATTCATCGACATTAAGCGGCACTCTGTGAGGTGCCATGAAACTGTATCGATGATGTGAGGTATCGTGAATCAACAGTTTTATGTTACTAGAATATGTGTTTATATTGTCATAGCTGACCTATTTTGTGTGCGTTAATATATTAGTTTGCAATTCGACATTAAGTGACACCCTGTGGGATGCCATGAAACTATCGATGATGTGAGATATCGTGAATCAACAGTTTTATGTCGCTAAAATATGTGTTTATGTTGGATGTATGCGTTCTGATCATGTATCGATTTATTTTTGCATTTCAGACTTGCGCCCGGTGCAAAACACGACAAAAATGTACCAAGAGTTTCTCCATCCAACGATTCCCTCAAATTCTCATTATTCGTATCCTTTTACTGAGAACAGTTTTTCTTATTTTTTTGAGTGGTAAATCTAGGTAATTGTTTTGGTTTTGAAAATGTGATGCTGTCATCAGACTAAGCAGCTTCAAATTGACTTAGTAATTCCCTTCTATGCAGCAACACATGATAGATAAGTGCACCAGTGTCTAAGTTAGATATGTAGGGACCAGACGGGATGGCCGAATGAGCTAGAGCGTTCGTCTCCCGCGCTGGTAGATCGTGGGGTCGTGGGTTCAAACCCTGGTAGAGTCAAACCAATGACGTACAAATTTATACTTGTCGCTTCCTAGCCAGGCGCTCGGCATTATTAGGACAGGGCAAGGACTGGTGTGCTCAGTGTCAGGATAATGTGACTGAGTGGGATACCAGGTAATGGTGCCAGCAGCCTGGTTTCCCAGTGGGACAGTACTATAAAGTCGCCATGAGTGTGCGCTGTCACAAGTCGGTACCCGTCCTGATATGACCTTAGATGTTGCTAGGACGTAAAACAACAACAAACAAAGAAACAAACTAGATATGTGGGATCAAATCTAGATTAGTGTTTTGGTTTGGAAAATTTGATGCTTTCATTAGACTGCGGCTTTAGCAATTCACTTTGTTAAGGCGTGTCTCCTTGACCAGTGCCCCTTTAGATCTGAAGCGATTCAATCCGGAGTCATTCATCCGAGCCAAGCTGTCAACGCTCGTCGACTTTCCACTCAAGGACCTGGACCTAAGCAGGTTCTCTGCTGAGCGAAGTAAGTGAGACGTAGAAGTAAGAGCAAGGTCCATCCTGGGCCTGGAAAGTCTTGAACTTCATTTGCCGCATTTCAAGGCCTTGAAAAGCCTTGAATTTAATCTAGTTTCGGTAATTAGTCTTGAAAAGCCTTGAATTCCATTAAACTGTCCCCACTGATCTAAATTAGTCCGAAATCCGTCATTTCCATTGTTGTTTATTCCTGAAATCAAAATGAAAATAGTCTTGAATTGCTATCAAAAACAGCCTTGAAAAGCCTGGAATTCCATATCTTCACATATGTACGGACCCTGTAAGAGCTCAGTGAAGGTTCCTTCAGATTCACCGTCATTGTGTCCAGACAAGCAGCCATTGTTCGCTGACCTTCAAGTTATTTTGCAAAATCAGTAATTCATTAGCGTAAAAGTCCTCAATTAGAGTTGTACTCCCCGCACTTTGTAATCTCGGCTTAGATGATCATTGTGGTTATTTTCATCTTTAGAATTGTCAGTTTTTGTCTTTTTATGCCTGACCTAAGCTTATGTAGAAATATTAACTTTTGTGATGTGTTTTTTATTTCTTGATTATTTTCATGTTTTAACTTTTCAGTTTTTGTCTTTTTATGCCTGACCTAAGCTTATGTAGTAATATTAACTTTTGTGATGTGCTTTTTATTTCTTGATTATTTTCAGGTTTTAACTTTTCAGTTTTTGTCTTTTTATGCCTGACCTAAGCTTATGTAGTAATATTAACTTTTGTGATGTGTTTTTTATCTCTTGATTATTTTCATGTTTTAACTTTTCAGTTTTTGTCTTTTTATGCTTGATCTAGCTTGCATAGTAATATTAACTTTTGTTTTGGTAGTTCTTTTTCTTCTTTAATGCTTGACCTAGTATATTACGTGGTAATTTTGATGTTCTGCATTTCTTATTTATGCTTGACCGATATTACATTATTGTTTTAATGTTTTTCCTCTTTTACGCTGGATCTAATTTGCAGTTATTTCATCTTTTTAGGTTTTTTGGGGTGCTTTTTTTGCACCTGACCTATATTAGACATTTAGGTTTTCCTTTACACTTTAGCTTCTTAGCCTTTGTCACAGATTTAGCACCGAGTGAAACTGTCTACAGTAGTCGCTGTCCTCAATGCCTGGTTTGTGTAGGTCTTCAATGGACAACTCTGCATTGAGACTTTAAATTTTTTTTTATTGAGGCTGTATTTATACTGTCCATAGCATATAAGCCCGGGTACCCAGGCTTGTTTTAAATGCTGGCCAGTTGTAGTGTCGGTGTTATCTTACCACACAGTAGCTGCTGATGAGGTATTTGATTGCCTGCATTTCAGTAGCAGATAGATAATTGGTTGGTATGGTTAGTAGCCTATGTTAGTTTTTTTAAATTTTCTTGGCATATATGTATTATTTTATTTTGTTCTTCTCTTATTACTAGACTAGCCTACTCCTATTTACATATCATAGGCTTGTACGTAGCTGTGTGGTGTGTTATCTGGCTTATGTTGTCCTGACATGACATGTCTCCTGTCATCAAATGTACAATCAAATGAAACAAAGACAGTTTGCGTAATACAAAATTTGCTACATATGGCAGGGGTTCACAATTAGATGGATCGCTGAAGGCAGGTGCTACTGTACATCAGCTATCTACGACCAGACGGGATGGCCAAATGAGTTAGAGCATCCGTCTCCCATGTTGGTAGACCGTGGGGGTGGGGATTCAAACCCTGGTCAAGTCAAACCGATGACTTAAAAATTGATACTTGTCGCTTCCTAGCCTGGCGCTCGGCATTATTAGGATAGGGCAAGGACTGGTTGGCTCAGTGTCAGAATAATGTGACTGAGTGGGATATCAGGTCATGGTGCTGGTGGCCTGGTCTTCCAGTGGAGAAGCACTATAAAGTCGCCATGAGTGCACACTGTCACAAGTCGGTACCTGTCCTGATATGACCTTAGATGTTGCTAGGATGTAAAACAACAACAAACAAACAAACATCAGCTATCCAAGGTACAAAGTTTCTTGTCCATTAAAAATTATGTTGCCAATTTGAGCAATGTGTATTGCTAGTGACAGACTGTTCTAACTAACACAGCCTCGTTTGTGTAGGTCCGGCTCCCATCCTCTATAACCTGTATGCCGTCTCGAACCACTCCGGTACGACATTCTCCGGTCACTACACTGCCTACTGCAAGAGCAGCAAGGCCAACGATTGGTCTCACTTCAGCGACACGCGGTAAGATCCATTATTAAGTACCGAAGATGATGTGCGTATAATACATCAGGCTTATTTCAGTCATTCCCTATATCTCCTTTATTTCCTCCTTTTTGGGGACAGATCTCCTTTTGTGAAAAAAAGAAAAAAAAGAAAAGGAGGTTGTAGTTTTTTAAATAGGGTTTTTTTCCCTCACAAATGGGTGTATAAAAAAACACAGTCAAGAGACATTCATATCACCCGAGCTACTTCCACATTCATACATTGGTTGTGATGGGGGTATCGGATATTTTCTCATTGCTGTTTATGTAATAGGGTCGTTCTCAGAAGTTGTGTACCAATAGTGTGACATCAGTACCAGAAAATCAAAATGCTGCCAAAGTCCTATAAACAAGTTTCCTCAATGTGTATGTCCTTTTGCATCTGAATAATTGAAAATAAACATATTCTGGCATTTTTAAGTAGGTCAAATGATGCTCACACCCAATAAATAGCAGTATAGCATGGAAACCAATCTGACTCCAAAATCAAATATTTTCCACCCAAAACTTGACATTTTTAGGACATTTCACATGCCACTTGCTTTATAAACAGTAGTAATAACAATTTGAAACCTCATTGCTATGGTTTTGTCTTATTTGTGAATATTAAAGAGAAAAGCAAGAAAATATTAGCATGGTGACAGTCAAAGTGGAAACAACAATTTTACACAAATGTTCGGCTCAAATTTCAATGTTTAGGGGCAATTTTAGGATTTATCTTTTACTATACCATAACTGGGTCCATGCATAGAGTGTCAAATGGTGAAAATAGTTCCTGTACTGTATCTGTACTCAGTGTTTGATACAGAGTTTCATAGTACTTGCAAGTGGAAACAAAATGTTACGATGTTAATGACTCCAGAAAATGTTAACTATTTCATAATTAAAATTTTTTTTTTAGAAATAAATGTCTTCAACTTAATGAAGACATTGTATATGACCATTTGAAGTGAAATGAGCTGTTGTTCAGAGGTTTTCATTAAGTTTGTGACACTTTATTTTCAATGCTGTTGACAATGTCACAAATTAGTGATGTAATTTTCTATGTATTTAGCTACATCCATCCCAATAAGATACATAATATTAATACACAATATTAACATTTACTTTTGATCTAAAATATCTCCCACATTATTGGGCTAAATGATGAAATCTAAATATTGACACTCCAATAAAGGGTTTCTTTGAAATATGCATTTCAAGTAGACTACCTCAAGTGGTACACAGTTTCTGAGAACGACCCAATACCTTGTATAAGTATCCAGCTATGGTATTAGCAAGAGAATAGATATCCACCGTTCCTTCTTTTTTTTTTCTCTTTTTTTTTTTTCCTTTTAGATTTATACTGCCTATCATGGATAAGTCTGAATAGACTTGTTTTCACCATTAGACAGTTTGTAGATAGAAAGCCCAAGCCTACACTTTTACCGGCCCAAGGAATTTTTAACCTCCCACACCACATAGACATGGTATGAGAGCAACTGGCCTTTGATGACGCTGTAATTTATACACGGAGCGGTGGACATCCAAATTGGCAGAGGTGGGGGGCATGGGGAATCGAACGACTGACCTTCAGATTAGGAGTCTGACCTAGAAAAAAGTCAGACACTCTAACCACTCGGCCACAGAGTCCTTATGTGATAGGCAGGGCTGAATCATGATTATGACAGCCTTCAAGATTAGCGACCTTGCCCATGCCAGCTATTTCTTTATTTAGCCTCATGCAGGATTGTTATGTATTCTAGATGAGCCTAAAGATTTGGGGTTTGAGTATCATCCCCATCAAGTTGATCTTGAAATGTATTGCATTGAAAAAAACAGCGTGTAAAGAATTTCATGTAACAGGTTGAAACCTTTAACATCTGAAAATTATGAATGCCCCCCCCCCCCAAGGGGTCATGTCCAGCATTCCAGATTTTTTTCTCCAAATGAGGTTCACTTCCTTTAGACTTTAAGCCACCACTCTAGAAATGTTGTCTGGCTTTGGCTTGATCTAAATTGCCTATATTTATGCTAAAAAAGACAATGTCCAAAAGGGGAAACATTTCACTCTCAGATGGCAGGAAAATGCATCATTTTCATTTTGAAATGATAAAAATCCTTGAATTCTGAAAGGGGGGAGCGCTCCCCCCGCTTTCAAACTATTCCCCGAACGCAGCCTCTGGCTGTGTCCGGTGCCTGTAACATCTTGGCAAAAATGTTCGCACCATTTCTCCTTTATTTTTCTAGCTAGTCTGTGGACTCATTGCACCCCATAACACACTCACACTTCATTGGAAGCTGTGGCCAAATCAGTTAAAGCACAGGATTCCTGTACAGATGGTCAGGAGTTCCAATCCCAGCCAAACCAAATCAATGCTTTACAGAATTGATACTTGTTGCTATAAAGCCTGCCGCTTGCCAGTACTAGGATAGGCCAACTACTGGTTTGCTCAGTATCAGGATAATGTGACTGAGTGAGATTTTGGGTCATGGACAATTAGAACCACGCCATAATAAATGCTATTAATAGTGTTAAGTATTGATATCAAGTGTCCTCTGTTGAAGTATTAAACAGTGGAATTATTAAGTCAGGTCAAAGACCCTGTAATACTAAGACAGCTCACTCCCTATCTCTCCCATGGTAATGTAAATTTCGCAGTGCCACCTTGTGGTGGGTTTGATCAGCCCGGCTGCTGGTTGGTGTTTCACATGCAAACACACACAATTATATTATACATGAGATAGGTAAGTATGAATACACATCAATATGAAATTGTTATGAACAAATACACATCATCAGCATCATCATCATCACTATCAGCCAGCATCATCATCATCACTATCAGCACACATCTTTCACATTCATATATAAATTTATACATATAATATAGCAACTGTTTAACCAAGAGAACAGCCAGCGCACCAAGTGGTGGGTTTGATCATTTTCATTACACAGAACAGGCTGAGTGAGCCATCTTAGTATTATAGGGTCTTTGGTCAGGTGTCTTCACAGGAAACTTGTGCATAAAAGTGGTATAGTTCTATAAACATGACGTGTCAATGAATGTATGAAGCATTTATTCATATTAGTGGTTGATACTGTTTTCTGATGTATCAATGAATGCATGAAACCTTTATTCATATTAGTGGTTGATACTATTTTCTGATGTATCAATGAATGTATGAAGCAGTTATTCATATTAGCAGTTGATACTGTTTTCTGACGTATCAATGAATGTCTAAAGCATTTATTCATATTAGTGGTTGATACTGTTTTTTGATGTATCAATGAATGCATGAAACCTTTATTCATATTTGAGGTTGATACTCTTTTCTGATGTATCAATGAATGCATGAAGCATTTATTCATATTAGAGGTTGATACTTCCTCCCCTACCCCTAGCATTGCTTTCGGGTATATTTTATGCTCAGCAAAGAACAACAAATAAAGCAACAGATTTTTTGGTAAGCCTTAAATTTGGTTAGAAAGTCTTATAAACAGAAAGCAATTGTAGCATATTAAAAGGCTTTACACTATTTTATTTGATTTAATGTTTTATTTTATTTATTCATAGTTTCTTTCTTTTATGAAATTACAACTAAAGCCGGTGATAATTCTGATTCACTCTTGACTTTCAGGGTGAACCAAATAGGCAGCAACCACATCCGGTCCTCAGAGGCATACGTCCTGTTCTACGAGCTGTCGAATGGTGGCCATCCGTCTCGTTTGTGATGCTAGACGGTGTTGAATTTCCAACCTGCTGAAGTTTGGTTTATTGCTGTCCTGCCCGTATACTCCCGAGTTCTCCCCAAGAAACTGTTTTACGCAGTCCGATCCATTTTGGGCCGGTCTGGTTGGCAGTGTCACCAAAGACGCTTGATGCCCTGCATACATGTGCTTGTATATTATTATTATCCACATTTGCGAAAGGGACATCTGTGACAGTGAACTGCTCAGCGAAAGCGGTGGCAATGGCAGGCTGAAGCTGCATGGACACGGACTAGCCTTTGTGATGTTGAATTGTCTATCGTGAGAAGTCTACATATAAATGTGTTGACCCGTATCAGGAGCGCATACCTAGCTGTGCCTTGTGGCACTGTACATTATTCGCCAATGTTCGGTTGCTGTGTTTCTTGACCCCCTCCAATTATTGCAGGTTCTTGGCAGGGGAAGGACTTTGTTGTACATAGCGTTCTATCGTTATCAGCCTGGGTTCGCATGGGTTTGCGAAAAGTCCTGATGGAGTTTCCTTCTTTTAAAAATATTTTAGCGCTTGAATATCATGCATCTTCTCGGAATATTTTGCGCATACTAAGTACTAAGATATCCTTTAAGGAGTGGGACAGGGTGACACATTGCGGCTTTTCTGTTAGTAATCGCATGAGATGGGTGACCTGATGAACCCTCCTCCTCCTTTATGATGGCTTCCCGTCTCTCCAGCAAGTGTTAGCTCATTGAGCCAACAACGACTGAAGAGTGCAGAAGCAAGGGGGGGGGGGGGTGTAACCCGAGAGATGTCATGAAGCTAGCATCATCTTTGGCAATCTTTGGTTCTCTTGCGCAAATCATTTAAAAATGTACACACAAAAATTGATCATTGAAAATTGGTAATATGTAAGTGGGAAGTCCTTTGTATGGGTGAGCGACGAAATATTGCACTGAGCCTATGCCAACCCTGCCAGAGTGGAACTGGTGTGCTGGTAAATAAGCCAGCTTCGCGTATGCTGGATACCAGCACAAAGCCTTCATGAAGATGAGCTGGCTGTTTTCAAAGCGCTGATCTCGCATTAAGAAGAATCTGCGAACTGAGGTTCCTCCGAACTACCAGAAACTGCTGGAAGACAGACAATATTACACCATCCTATTCGATAGAACCTGAGATAGACAGATTAAATTGAACGTTACTTATGCCTGACCTACTTACTTAGCTACCTTGTACAAAGGACAAACAAACACGATAATGCATTTTTAAGGATATTGATTTTTTTTATTATAAAGTTTTGTTACTTTTATGTCAAACAACGATGTGGTTGTGTAATCGGGTTGTGGAATAGCTCTTCTTCTGCTTGGTCAAATGTTTTATAAACTGTGTTAAAAGCGTCACTTCTGCATTGGCTAGCTTTCCACTGGTTTCCGGGTTGCGGCTGCTGGTTTACCTGTGCTAGCCACCAGACTTTAGGCATGCACACGACCCTTGTGTAACCTTTTCATTTAGTTTGTATTCAGCATGGTGACCCACTATTTTACAGGGATGAAACATGTCCGCGGTTTTTGATAATCACCCATTTCTGATAACTATTAAGTGGTTGGACAATTTCAGTTTCTTTGTCTGTTACTAAAAGCCTGGAATATACATATCGGAACTTGGTGCCCTGTTGGGTAGACACATCCTCCGAGGCTGCAGTGGTGGTTGCGGCCATTTGGGGGATCCATATCCTATACAGTGGGAGGATTTCCTTGAAAATATCGAAGTTCTCTCATAGACTTAGCACTGTCAGAAAATCAAATAAATTTACCGAAAGGCGGAAGATTATCAAAAGTCAGGTTTTTATACACTACCCTCCTAATATATTTCTTGCACTTTGCATATGACCAATCATTAGACTCTGGTTGGAGAGTGTTCTGCCGCCATGGTTGTGGCTAGATTATCACTTGCCATATATTTCCGTGGTTTTAGGCTTGTTTTGTTTTTTATCACAAGAGACCGCTTTCATCCCTGATTTTAGATTGTTTTACTCTGAGCTATTACAATGAACTATAGCTTTAGCAAGTTATGATGAATGGAAAGCAGTTAATGTAAAAAATCTTTCATGGTAATTAATTTTGAAAATATTTGTTTTAAAAGAGAATATGCAGATGCATAGCAGTAGTGCTGTTATAACCTTCATCCATCCAGCCATTGAGGAACCGTGTGAAACCTATTTGATAGCATGAGGGAGTAAGCCAAAAGCGACATATTTGCACATGAGCAGTAGCGTCTTGCCTCGCGAGCAGGCATGGGACTGGGTCTCTGACTCATGCAATGTATTTGTGGAAGAGCAGTAGCATCTTGCCTCGCGAGCAGACATGGTACCTGATCTGGGGCTTACGCAATGTATTTGCGCAAGAGCATTAGCGTCTTGCCTCACGAACAGGCATGGCACCGGATCTACAATGTACTTGCGCAACAGCAATAGTGTCTTGCCTCACGAGTAGACATGGTACCTAATCCGGCGCTTAGGCAATGTACCGGTTGTGCGGCTCACGCAATGTATTTGAGCAACAGCAGTAGCGTCTTGCCTTGCGAACAGACATGGTACCCGGTGTGCGTCTCATGCAATGTATTTATGCAACAGCAGTAGTCTTGCCTTGCAAACAGACATGGTATATGGTCTGCAGCTCACGCAATGTATTTGTGCAACACCAGTAGCGTTTTGTCTTGCGAACAGGCATGTTACCTGGGCTGTGGCTCAAGTATTTGCGCAACAGCAGTATCATCTTGCCTCATCAGCAGACATGGTACTGGGTGTGCGGCTCATGCAATATATTTGAGCAACAGCAGTAGCGTCTTGTCTCTCGAGCAGACATGGGTTGCTCATTTGTGGCTCGCATCCATTGTTTGAAATCAAAGGGAGAAATATATGTATATTAAAAAAAAAACTACCTTTATCAGAGAAAATTAGTTTGCACTACCTAATAATGCGAAGGGAGTGTGTGTTGAATTGTCAAGTAGTTTAGCGGGTGTGGTGTGTTACAGCCTGTTCTTGTTGACTGCGCATTGTCAGTGGTTGGCTGATTGATGCTGGCTGATGATCCAGTGAAACAGGGAATCTGCATGCTTCCAGTTGATGATTTTCCATTGGAAAAGGGGCTATTTTTATACTCGGAGATTCTTCCAGCGACCATTTACAGTGCTGTGTACATAGTGCGATTGCGCCGGCCAGAAAGACAACGAAGTACTTGTTAGTTATACCGGTGGCGTGGCAGTGGCCGACTACTTGAAGCAGAGTTATCAAGGTCTGTCTGTGATATGTTCGGAGGAGAAAGCCGGTGTGGAAGTTTTAAGTAGCTTTTCTTCTGTCGTTGAGCGTTGCGATTGTGCGCGAAAGGTGCAACTGTACCTCCACATGACTCGAACAATAGCCATATTGTGGGTTTTTTTTTTTATCCTTCTTTCCTTAGTGTGTATTGGATCCATTTTGGTTTGTTTTACATCATCATCACCATCATTCACATCATCATCATCATAGCTGCCATCATCATCTTCATTATTATCCACAATATTAGCATCTAATTTGTTTCTCATTTTCTTTTTTCCCCTGTATACCCCCGCCTCCCTAATCCCCATAATTTACAGGGTAGCTATTCTGTGAATGACGTTTTACAAATAGAAGAAATTGCCTTTTTGCTTTTAGTAAAATTGAAGAAATTGCCGGTGTCATGGTTTCAGTTCTCCGCCAGTTTCAGTTCTCCGCATCGCTTCTGCGCATTCGTCAACATCGAACAGCATCGTCTGCGCATGTGTCAACATCGAGCCAGATTCAAACCGTCGCCGATCGCCGCAAATCGCAGCACTCATACTGTCACTATAGTGTCAGTGTCAATAACCTTATAAATTTAATATAATCTTTTCGGTAAACATGTTTTCTATATGTGTACCAAGCGATTTGTTTCTAGGTGGTGTGGTTTTAGAGATATTTCAATTTTTCCGTATAAAGATTGCTCACGACCATTGACAATGCCTTGACGATGCTGTTCGATGTTGACGCATGCGCAGAAGCGATGTGGAGAACTGAAACTGCCAGAGAACTGAAACCGCGACACTGGTTTTTCTTGGTAGAATTATTACAATAATTAAGCTTGGGGGACTATAATATAATCCATTGCTCAATTAATTCAGTGTTTGAAGTTAAAGACCAGCAGTGGAATGAGGAAGACCAGTCGTCTATGACTGAAATTTCCCCTGCTTAAATAACTAATGGACCAAAAAAAAAAAAAAAAAAATTATTCGATTGTTAAAATAAATAGTAACGATTTCTGCTATTTAGTTAGTAGAATGAACTTAAATGTATTCCCAATAAGAATTTCTCAAACATTGAAATATATGCTCACAATTTTAAAGAACTATTCATCTTCCACAGATTTGAAGAAAATAGTGTATTTATTCAGGTATGGTTAAAGTAAAGTTCAGACTTGGTTCCCTCCCTCCCCGCCCCCAATGCAAGGTCATTTTCATTTATACTGCAAATAATATACATAATGCAAAATGCAACTTAATAAATAGAAAAATGTATTTATTCTTCAAATAATGCAATAGTAACAGAGGCAGAGAAAAGCCAATGATACAAAGCTTATTTCATACCAAAATATTTATTTCAATACCAAAAATGATTTAAAAATTTATACTTGTTGCTTCCTAACCAGGCGCTCTGCATTATTAGTATAGGCCAAGGAGCAGGAGAATGAGGGAGACCAATTGTCCGCGATTGAAATTTCCCCTACTTGAACAACTAATGTACAAAAAAAATATATATATACAAAAGCTTATTTCATTTGCCAATTATCTTTAGGCAATGCTTATTTATTCACCAAATAACTTAATATTTCAAACCAAATAATGGCAACCCAAAGAATGGCAAGACATTTGATGTGAAAACACCAACATTCTTTCAGCAGATAGCGCAATATTTAAATGTACACCAATCTGGCATATTCCCCAACTATTTGAACCGAGTAAATTTCCGTATTTGGATTTTACTTCTTTTGTTGTCAAATCAGTGTTCATCATCTGTAAGTTATTGATAATGGATCAGTGATTGAGTATCACGTGGAGTGTGTTTGTTAATGTTAAATGTATTGTTATTATATCAATTTTACCATTGTTTACTGTTAGTGTCTTAGGTTAGCTTGTTTTTAAAACATTATATATATATATATACATCATGCTATTATTATTATTATTATCGGGCAGTCACTCAAGTATTTCATTGGTGAAGTCTTCTTTTTTTTTCTCTCCTTTTTTCCAACCTGAAGTGATAACCTTTTGTTTACTTCAATAGCAAACTACCAGTTGACTGATCCAACACTTTCGGAACGTCACCGGTAATTGTATTCGAAAGCGAGGCTATTTGTTTGTTTGTTGTTTGTTTGAGGCTATTTGCACAACATTGGGAGACATATGCAACCACTAGCATTCCTACCGTCAGTTAATCCCCCAACACTCCCGTTGTGGCAGTTTCAGCCGTGCGCCAGTTTCAGCCGTGTGCGTACCGTCAAACTCAAGGCATTGTCAATGGTCGTGAGTCACTAACCTTATAAATTTAATATAATGTTTCTGGTAAAGATGTTTTCTATATGTGTACCAAGCGATTGTTTCTAGGTAGTGTGGTTTTAGAGATATTTCACTTTTCCTGGATTTTCTGTATGAAGATTGCTCACCACCATTGACAATGCCTTGAGTTTGACGGTACGCGCAGCGCAAAACATTAGTTTTATTCAAAATTAATAGAAATCAAGAACCCTAACCTTAGAAATTTAATATGATGTTTTTGGTAAAGATGTTTTCTATATGCGTACCAAGCGATTTGTTAATAGGTGGTGTGGTTTTAGAGATATTTCATTTTTTCTGTATTTTCTATATGAAGATTGCTCGACCATTGACAATGCCTTGAGTTTGAGTATGCGCACGGCTGAAACTGGCGCACAGCTGAAACCGCCACACCGGGACATGGCTGCTGAACGACTAGATAAAAGATTCACCCCGTACTTGCAGTAGGGGTGAAAAACAACCCATTAGAAAAAGTGGTGAGTGGCTGGGTAAATGAAATTAGCACATAAATTCTTAATTTAAGAAGCAAAATATATTCTTCATGTACATCTTCATATTTACCCGCTACTTTTTGAGTTGAAAAAATATAATAAAACATGTATTTTAATGAACTTTAAAAGTGAAATCGACAGCATTCTATCGTCGCCATTTTGTTTTTTTGCATTCTCTCCCATTTACCAACTCTGTGCCGATATAAGTAGCCATTTGATACTGGAAGTAGGAATTCCATTTCCTGTTCCATACTAAAGCAATTTTCGCCATTATTAGGATAGGGCAAGGACTGGTTGGCTCAGTGTCAGGATAATGTGACTGAGTGGGAAATCAGGTCAGGGTGCTGGTGGTCTAGTCTCCCAGTGGGGCAGCACTATAAAGTCACCATGAGTGCGCACTGTCACAAGTCAGTACCCATCCTGATATGACCATAGATGTTGCTAGGACTTAAAACAACAACAAAATAATGTACATTAATAGACTTTAAAACTCAAATCGAGAGCATTCTGGTGCCGCCATATTGTTTTTTTGCATTCTCTACCAATTTCTCAACTCTGAACCAATATAGATATACAACAATCTCTTGGAACGACTACCTTCACAGTTAATAGACGAGATCGTCATTCCGACTGCGCATCCTCTGAAAATGACGCTGACAGCAAAACAGATGCGTACGGCCATTGAGTTTGCCGATACGTGTAGGTTAAAACTTTGATTTTATTCAAAATTAATAGAAATGCATAACAATTTGGCATAAACATGGATGCACACATGCAATATAATGATATAATGAATATACTTAATACAAAACTAACCATAGTTAAAGTTGCATGGTCTGATGGCATTTGAATTTTTAGTCTTATTTTTTAGATAAATATATCAAATTGATCCTTATGAGGTACTAATCATTAGTCCGGAGTGATTTTGATTAAAGATGATTAGTTTTGAAGTAATTTGAGCTGAAAGAACCAAAAATAATTTCGACAAGCTTGTCAAAAGTCCTGTGACTATGACCCAGATGGTCACTCGCGGTGACCACGTGATGCGAGATGACCCTGCACAGTAGGCCTACTTGGTTGGGGGTGGGGAGACTAATGAGGTCACGAGATTGGCCTACTTGGTTAATGGCCTCCCTGCATAATGGGTGTTTAAGAGGGGTGAGGTTATAAATTCACTGGTTATTCTGTATATGCTGTCCCAATCATTAGCGAATACACCAGTATCTAAGTTGGATATATGGGATCAAATGTAAGTAGTTGTTTTAATTTTGACAAAATTATATTTCATCGGACCCTGCAACTTTAAGCATTTTGAGCTAAGAAACATACAATTCCACACGAAACAATGTCACTTTTAGGCTGATATCCACACCACCATTATTAATTCTTGTTGTAAATATTAAAATGCCAAATGTGTCAACAGAAACTTGTTTTAAAGAAATACATAGCCAATGTCTGATTAACACTACTCATTTCCTAGCTCTACATATGTCATTAACCATAGGATATAAATAAAAACGAATAAAATAAGTGAAACTGACTGTGGCTATGGCTTTAACACTAATCTGAGCGACCAGATGTGTCTAGATCTAAATGCAGATGGTATAAGACATGCTGATTAGATTGGTGTAAATGCAATGCTAGATAAAAGATTAACATCTTAATTTATTATATATATTTTGTTAGTTGTTATTCTATGTTGAAATAAGTACTGAGATGAGCTGAATCTAGCACATTTCATAGCTGCACCCAGTGTATTATTAGTATTGGCCATGTGCTTCGTGGGGGGTTTGTTTTGCTTCCCGACATCCCACAATGCAATGCGCGGCTGGAATGACAAACTAGTCTATTCTTATTTGAAGTAGTTTTTGCTCGGATTTAGACATAGTTATCATTCACCTTTACTCTAGATTGGCGTGAATCTTCTATCTATACAACCACATGTTTACATTTTCAACATATGTTTACATCTTTGGCCTCCATTGTCACTTTCTATTTTTATTTTTTATTTTTTTTAGAAAAGAAAAAAAGAACAAATCTGGGTAATTGGTCTTGGGGCATGCATGATCAGGGTTAGATTTGTTTAATTCACAAGTTTTGGAAGTGCTGTAGAGGTGCATAGACAACAACGCAACAATCTTCACTACCTGGTCGTCAAGGCACACAACAGTAAGCCATAGATAGCATTGCCAGCGCTTGGCTAGCATTAGTTGTGCAACTAACCTCGCTTTCGAATCAAGATTGCGCAAGTGTGGTATTGGCTGATCGACTAATATGCCTGCTGTTATAAAATATTTTTTAATATTTTTTGTGTAAGGTAAGACACTCATTGAATTGAATGGTCATGTTCTGTGGTGCCATCACCCTCCCTCCAAAGCCCCCCCCCCCCCCCCAACCCCAAGACCCCACCCTACCCCTCAGCCCCCCGGGTAGTCAGTGGTTTCAGCTAGGTTTGGGTTTCTCCAATTCACGGTGATTGAAATCAGGATTAATCATCATACAATTTAAATATTTAATCAAATTGATTTTAGGCACTTAAAGTGGCATAATCCGATGGTTTTGAGTTTCTCTCATTTCTCTGATATAAACATGTTAAGTTTATCATTATAATCTACCTTACTTTAGTTTGAAGTAACTTTTATTTTAGAAGGCTAACTTTTAAAATATTTGAGGTGCAAATGTGCTAAGTTAATTTTGGCAAGCTTGCTAAAACTCATGACACCATATGCTTCTACAGTAGCATGTTCTATTACATTGACTCAGTATTCCCTTATATGTGGCGACACGGGATTAATAAGTGTACCAGTATCAAAGTTAGATATGTCGAATCAAATTTAGATAACTGTTTTGGTTTTGAAAATTTGATGTTTTCATCGGACTATTCAACTTTAAATAATCAATGAAGCCAACTAGCCACACATACTTGTATACAAACACACATATACATACATATATATATACATGCACACACACATACATAGATACATAGGGCCTACATACATACATATATACATACAAACACACAATCTTATGCAGAAAACCAAAGATCTAACCAGGATACAAACAGTCATATTTTTGTTTGAATTCTGATGTATTAGAAGAGATGCCCCACCGTCTAAATTAAATGTCGCTGCGTATAGTTTCTAAGCCAAGCGATACCGCCTGACTATTCTAGAGTGGGAGGTGACGTGGCCGCTACACCTGGTGAGTGTGCTTATTTTATTGGTTGTGCTGCGGTGTGTCAAGTTTGTGTTGTTTGTGGAAATTTAGAGACGCGTCTTGTTTTAGTCTGGCATAAAAGAGGGTGGAAGCGACCTTGACCTTGACCGATGGCAAAAAGCACAATCACCATCACTTCATCTTGCAGAGAAGTCAACTGCTGTATCTATCAAATGTTGCATATCAAATCAAAGGTTTTTACCAGATGTGCTGTTTATATTGAGAAATAGACACATTAAAGTGTTTTTTTTATATTGAGAAATAAACACATTAAAAAGCCCAGGGGATATATATATATACAGTAAAACCTCTCTAAATCGACCGACCATTTAGGGATTTGGTCGGTTTAGGGAATTAGAATATGGTTACAATGGTATTCTTGGGACCCAAATAAAGCGTCGATATAGGGGAGTAGTCGATTTGTGGAGGTGGTCGGTTAGAGAGGTTTTACTGTATATATATATTATATGTGTATATCTGTATGTGTTTATCTGCGAATATGTATCTTTATATGTGTGTATATGCAGTAAAAACCTCTCTAAATCGACCGACTATGGGACTGACTTTAAATGGTCCATTTAGGGAGGTGGTCGGTTTAGGGAGTTTCTTAATTGTTACAATGGTATTGTATGAGTCTTTGTTTGTGGTGTTCTCTGTGGTGGAGTGGTTAGAGTCTCTGAATTTTTTTCGAGGTCGGACTCCTAATCTGAAGGTCGGTGGTTCGATTCCATGTGCCCCCAACTCTGCCAATTTGGATTTCCACTGCTGTGTATAACCTACAGCATCATCAAAGGCTGGTTGCTCTTATACCATGTCTATGTGGTGTGGGAGGTTAAAAAATCCCTTGGGTCGGTAAAAGTGTAGGCTCAGGCTTTCTATCAACAAACTGTCTAATGGTGAAAACAAGTCTATTCAGACTTATTCATGATAGGCAGTATAAAACTTCAAGACAAATAAAACGATTAATATAGGGGAGTGGTCGATCTGTGGAGGTGGTCGGTTAGAGAGGTTTTTACTGTATATGTTTATATGTGTGGATATATACATGAATTTAAAAAGATTATATATAAAAATGTTAATATATATATATGTGTGTATATATATACAGAAAGATAATTGTGCCAGGCATACATGTACATATATGTATGTATGTGTTATATATAAATGTGTATGTAAATACATATTTAAGATTTATATATATATATCTATTTATATCATATATATATTATGTATAATTCATTATAGATCACATACATATATATTATAATATAAATTAATTGTAGAACATATATATAAAAAAAAAATATACACCTATATATAAATATTGCATATATATATTTATATAAACATATCTGTATGTTATATATATAACATATATGTGTATGTTATATAACAGATATACATACATGGCACACTGTTCTACTCGTTCTGTAGACGTTTCTACCGCAGCTCTACAACCCTATATATCAAATTCAAGCTCTAGACGAGGCAAAAACCAAATGGGACAGTGGACTGTGACTGGTTCTTAAGGCTCCAGTGAGTACAGTAAAACCTCTCTAAACCGACTGACCCCATGAGACCGACTTTAAATGGTCCATTTAGGGAGGTGGTCAGTTTAGGAAGTTGTTTGTTATCGTTACAATGGTATTGTATGGGCAATCGTTTAGGACCCAAATAAAGCAATCGATATAGGGGAGTGGTCGGTCTGTGAAGGTGGTCGGTTAAAGAGGTTTTACTGTAATTCAACTCCCTGATTTACCCAGTCAGCCTCTGTCTCCCTAAATGGACCACTTAAAGTCGGTCCCATGGTCGGTCGATTTAGAGAGGTTTTACTGTATTGTCAATATTTGGAATTTACCAATTTTGCACTAATGGAGGTTATTGGCCCGATACTGACTTACTTTGACTTGAGTCTAACAGCATCTTAAGTAATATTAAAGTTGCATAGTCCGATGGTTTTGAGTTTCTCTCATTTTCTGAGATAAACTTATTAGGTTGTTCATTATAATCTACCTTACTTTAGTTTGAAGTAACTTTTATTTTAAATCGCTAACTTTTGAGATTTTTAAAATGGAAACATGCTTAATTATTTTTAAAAGTAAAGCCCTACTCCGCAAAGATATGTCCCCACTGTTGTGTCTATGAGCTAATGTTAAATAATGTTGCTTTTTAATGGAAATTTGTTTAGCGTCATTGCGATGATTTTGTTCCATGCAAGAAGTGACACCGCTGTGCAATTTGTTGTCCTGAAGCGTGACCCTTCTTGATGTATTGCTACCTTACCTGGTACCATACAAAATCCCTCGCTATCGGTGCTTTCCAAATGAAGCTAAAAGTGCCTACCGTAAAATCCCCTGTAGAGGTCATTGTAAATGGATGGGTTCTTTGCGTTTAAAAGAAAGGAAAAAAGACATTACCAAGTCAGGATGGGCCTTTTCTGGTCAATGTTTGTGACGTCACTTGGGGAATTCTTTCAGGTTGACCAGTAAGTCACACAGTGTGGTGAAGAGGTTCTTAAATCTGCTTACGGAGTATGTGTGATATGATGGCTCACTCTGATTACATATATATGAGGTGTTGGCGAGGTTACAATACGCCAGACACTTTTACTTATACTAACAGTTCCACGCATCGAATAGACTACATCACGGTTCCGACTGCGCATGCGCTGAAAACGGCATTGGGAGCAAAGCAAAGGCGTACTGCCATTGAGTTTACCAATACGCGTAGGGCAAAACTGGCATTTTATTCAAAATAAATAGAAATACATAACAATTTGGCACAAACATGGATGGAAGGATGCAATATAATAATATAATGAATATGTTTAAGACACAACTCTCCATAATTAAGCATTTTGAGCTAAGAAACATACAATTTCAGTCACTTTACAGACTGATGTTTACATCACCATTGATTAGCCAGAAGTAATTCTTGTTCTAAATATTAAAATATCAAATGTGTCAACAAAAACTTGTTTCAAAGAAATATATAACCAATATCTGATTAACCCTACTCATTTTCTATTTCTACATTTGTCATTAACCATAGGATATAAATAAAAACATGAATAAAATAAATAAAACTGACTCTGGCGATGGCTCTAACACTAGTCTGAGTGCCTAGATTTGTCTAAATCTAAATGCACATGGCATAAGATGTGCTGATTATATTGATGTAAATGCATTGCTGGATAAAAGATTAATATCTTAATTTATTATATATATTTTCTTAGTTGGTATTCTATGTTTTAAACAAGAGCTGAGATGAGCTGAAACTAGCACATTTCATAGCTGCAATCAGTGTATTAGCATGTGCCATGTGCTTCTCGCAGGTTTGTTTTGCTCTGATGCATCCCACAATGCACCGTGCCGCTGGAACCGTGATGTAGTCTATTGTATTCTGAGTTCCACTGGTCCCTCACGATGGACTGAAGCTGCAACCCAGCACGCAGGGTCACAGCTTCAGTGTACACACCGAAAGCTGTTGGCGTTGGTGGCCAGCCCAGCCCATATCATTTGGTATAGACCTAGATAAAAATTCACCTCATACTTGCAGTAGAGCTGAAAAACAAACCATTCGAAAAAGTGGCGAATGTCTGGGTGAATGAAATCAGTACATAAATTCTTAATTTAAGAAGAAAGATATATTCTTCATATACATCTTCATATTTACCCGCTACTTTTGAGTTGAAAAATATTATAAAAATATTATGAACTTTAGAAGTAAAACCGACGGAGCAGACGGGTTGGCTGAATGAGTTGAGCATCTGTCTGCTGTTTTGGGTGATCGGGGAATCCAAACTCATGGGTTCATGGGTTCGAACCCTGGTCGAGTCATACCAATGACTTAAAAATTGATGCTTGTCACTTCTTAGCCAGGCGCTCGGCATTAATATGATAGGGCAAGAACTGGTTGGCTCAGTGTCAGGATAATGTGACAGTGGGATATCAGTTCATGGTGCAGGCAGCCTGGTCTCCCAGTCGGGCAGCACTATATAGTCGGCAGGAGTGCACACTGTCACAAGTCAGTATCCGTCCTGATATGACCGTAGATGTTTCTAGGATGTAAAACAACAAACAAAGTGAAATCTACAGCATTCTATTGTCGCCATCTTGTCTTTTTGCTTTCTCTCCCATTTCATCAACTCTGTACCGATATAACTAGGCATTTGGTACTGGAACCAGGAGTTCCACTTCCTGTTCCATACTAAAGCAATTTTCGCCCATATTTAGAGTATGTTCTCATTCCCTAATGCAAGTACTGGGTGATTCTTTTATCTAGTATAAACCATATACAGTACAACCCCGTTAAACCAATCTTGAAGGGCCCCTAGAAATTTGTTTGGATTAACCGATTATTGGTTTAACCGAGCTTTGACTTTGACTTGGCTTTGGCAAAAACACGGGTGCATTATGAATGTAATATACAATGTATGTGGACACTATGATTATTGTTTTTATGTATATACAGTTTAACCCCATTAAACCAAGCTCGGTTAAATCAAACGATCGGTTAATCCAAACTTTTTTCAGCGACCAGGCAAAATACTACCATTTATTATATAAAAGAAAGTCTCAGATGACCTTAAAACCACATGAAAGTTTGGTTTAACTGTACCGGAAGTGGCCTGGGGCCGACAATTTTGTTTGGATTAACCGATACTTTGTGTTAACCGACTTTGGTTTAACCAACTTTTTTATATGATAAATGGTAGTGTTTTGCTGGGCCGGCGAAAAAAGTTTGGATTAACCGATCGTTTGGTTGAACCGAGCTTGGTTTAATGGGGTTGTACTGTACTTTAAACTTTGCATCTATAACCGCATGTCTCCTCCTGATGACCAAACTTGGTAGGATTATTGCCATGAATTTGCTTCGGATGTAGATTGCAGTGAAATTGTCCTATCAAGTATTTTACGTGAGATGAAATACAATATCCTGTATCATGGCATATGTGTATTCACCCCCCGAACCTGTTGTGTAAGCTGAAGCTGTGACCCAGTATACCGAGACACAGCTTCAGTACTTCCTGAGGGAACAGCGGAACTTGGAACATGCGTATTGTGAATGTGGCTTCTATCAGGGAGTTTTGTTGGGAAAAGACTATTCTGACAGATTTATGAGAACAGTCAAGGTGCGGCTTTTATTGAAGTTTTTGTCGGTAAAGCACTAAGAAAAATTATAAATTTCTTTTTTTACCCACTTATCCCTTTCAAGATTTATGCTGAGTCATGACGCTGCTTCTATTACTAGAGAGCTTTGTCAGGATATTTATTTGAAGAGTTGGGCTTGCGACTTGTATTCAAAATGTAGCTTATGTTTGGATGGGGATTTTACGGTAGCGGCGTATAGAAGAAGCGGTTTATTACTTAAAAACTGCATAGTCCGATGAAGCATCAAATTTTCAAAACCAAAATAATTATTCAGATTTGACTTTACATATCTAACTTAGATATTTATGTACATATTAAGTATTTATTGCCACATAGAAGGGAACACTGAGACAATTTGATAGAACCTGTTACTGTTGAAGCCTATGGTGTCAGAGTTTTGGCCTGCTTGCCAAAACTAAGTTTGCATGTTTGAATTTCAAATATCTCAAAACTTATCCATAAAAAATCAGTTACTTAAACCTGAAATAAGGTAGATTATAACGATAAATTTAATATATTTATCTCAGAAAAATGACCAAAACGCAAAACCTTCGGACTATGCAACTTTAATGTTATCTCAAGGATAATCACAAATCAGTGTTTGTAATAACTCCAGCAAAAGAGCCTAAATATCAGTGTTTATAATAAGTACAGCGAAAGAGCCTAGCTGTTTTATGAATGATGGGAAAAAAGGAAAGCTTGTTTTATTTGACGCTGCCTCTGGAGCAAATTGATTTTTATCATTGGCTATTAGACGTCAAACATATGGTCATCCTGACATATTTCTTTGGAGGAAACCCACTGTCGTTAAATACGCTACTCTTTCCTATAAGCAGCAAGGGGTCTTTTATATGCACTTTCCCACAGACACGGCAGCAAATACCAAAGCCTTTGATGAACCAGTTGTGGATCACTGGTTACTGAATGAAATAGACGGCATGCATGTTTTGTATAAATGGTAATAAATGATAAGGTGGGGGGGGGGGGTCAAACTGGCAGAAAATAGCATCTATTCATTTAGCCTCGTGAAATATTACTTTGGGATGGGCTAGTTATTAAATAATTGACGCACAAAGAATTTAGTTATCAATACTGTGTTGCCATCTATACTGTTTTTTGTGTGTGTTTTTTCATCTTCATTATTTGCGGTTTGGAATTTTCTTGATGTTGGTTTTTATTGTGAATCTCTTAACTATTGTCATTTAAACCATGCTCACTTTATTATGTATCTCTCTAGTTACACACTTAAAAACAAAAAGCCTGATTGGCCGAGGATAGATTTTTTGTGTGTGTTTTTTTCCTTTTCTTTATTATATCTTTGATATGTAATATTTTCAATGTATAATACACACTGAGCATAAGGCATTGTTGCTAGCAATGGTTTCATGACAAGCTTATGCAAGAATTGAATTTAACCAAGGTTTATAATTGGCTAATTATCTTGTGGCGGCAAAGTGCAGACCCGGCTATTGAGGTTTGACCCTCTACCCGGTAACTGCACAAAATCCAACATAGCTTTAAAAAGAATCTTTAATTCAAGTCGCATAGTCCGATGGTTTTGAATTGCTGCAATTTTATTTTGTTTAGATAAATATATATGGCTGTGCATCCATAGACTGTTCCCTTATTCTGTGTTCCCTTGGTCTGTGTTCCCTTGTGAGCTTGTGACACGCCGAGTAGACCATGAACATGTTCATTCTCTATGTTCCCGGTTAGTACGTCAGATGTGCCATGCACAAGGCCATACAGTCCCTGGCTCCAACCTATGGGAATGGCCACTAAGCAAAACACAGGTTCATTGTCTGTGTGCCACGACACAAGGTCACAAGCGAACACAGAACAAGTGAACATGCCACAAGTGAACAGTCTATGGATACACGTCCTTAGAGCGATTGTCATATTCTACTTTACTTTAGTTTTAAGTGACTTATATTTCAATGGCTTAAGTTAGGAGATATTTGAAGCGAAAACATGTGAAATTAATTTAAGCATGCACATTGAGATACTGGACATTATTGGCTTCAGCAGTGACAGATTCTATTGAATTGGCGTGCCCGTCTCTGTAGCAATAAATGTTTAATAAGTGCACCAGTGTCTTAAGTTGGATATGTCGGGTCAAATCTAGGTAAGTGTTTTGGTTCTCGTCAATTTGATGCGTTCATCGGACTTTCCAGTTTTTGATTATGCTGTACCAGAATTGTGTGCGCTTATAGGTTAGTGGGTTTTTGCAATGAATGTTAATGTATTCTTTATCTAGCTTGGCAATCTGAAGTAAATAAATATAACGAAATTTAAGCAAGCTAGGTTACTATTTCTGCCATTTTTTTTCTCTACTTTATTCAGTTTTGTTGTTATCGTTGATTAGTAATTTGACGGTTGAAGGTGTCATGGCCGACACTAACCCTTCCCTGCCGCTTGAAGCTGCTATATGATATTACACCGGTGAGGAATATAGTCTGTGAACAAAATAATAACTCGGAAAAATAAACATTGCCTGGCGCTGTGAAAAACTGCTCAACGGACAAAACTAGTATCCAAACTCCCCGCCAGGGTGACTGTCTATTAATAGTAACTAGGTCATTTGTGAAATGTTGCAATGGCCTGGTTTGTTTTATTATATGTGAGAATGGCAGTAAGAGTGTTTTACAAATCTGGCACAGTCCTGGTTGGTTTATTGAATTAAAATTTGGGTTGCAGAAACAAGATAATTGACTGTTCTGGTTTGAGCTGGAGTGCTTAAGACTTGGTGCATTAGAAAGCCTTGGTTTAAGTACTTTATTGCCTGCACTTTTTTTTAAAAAGCCCTCATCGGTAAAAAGTGGGCCAGTCATCAGGCCGCTTTAGCTGTCCCATGATCAAAAAAAATCCCCAACGATTGGTTTAGGAAATGAAATTGTATCTTTCCAAGAGTTGGTGAGATGCAAACCACAGTATCGGGTCATCAGTTAGTAAGGAGACGATAAGTCTGGTGCGTGAATGGAATGGTTTTTGTTTGCACAATCTATAAATAGCAGTAAGCCAAAGATGCTTTGTCAGAAGATTCAATTTGCTATCGGGCCGTTGTCACTAGTAAGCCTCATTGATCAATATTTATTACAAATGTCATTTAAACAAGTGGGCTAAATATTTAATTTGTCACACACATGTGAAAATGGTGGTGGGGGGGGGGGGAGCTTTTCAGCTATGGTTAAATTTCTTTGTGTGTAATGGGTCAGGAGCTGACAAAATTACAAATGAATTGTAATATATATTAAGGTTTATTGCGCAATATGGGTTTTTAGGCACGAGGGGGTATATCCGTAGATATCACAGATGAGTTTGCGAGTATACACCCCTCGCCCACCATCCCAGAGTACCTAAAACCCATAACATGTGAAACTTACTACATACTACTGCATATTTATTATAAAAGATTAAATGGTCTGTAAGTGTCAAGACTACACAGGTGTTTAATATAGACTTTTATTTGCACACTTACCTTAGCCACTCATTTCTGGTAAATATAACATTGGAAATTGTCATATTGAATGACAGACATTTAGTGTATGTATATATATATATAGATGTGTAATATGTGTATATACCGTATTCTCGTGTGTCAACGCCCCTGTGTGGGTTAACGCCCACCCCCCCACCTGGCCAATATTTCATGAACGCCCACCCCTTAAACGCCCATGTGTGAGTAAACGCCCACCTCCCACTTCAGCGATTTGCCAATTTAAACACCCAGGGGCATTAACCTGCGAGAATATGGTATTATATATGTGGGTATAATATATGTATGTTATATATACTATATATATTTTATATAATATATATCCACATATTATATATACTATCCACACATTTATATTATATATATATGTGTGTGATCAAGAAAATGCCCATTTTGATTGATCACACACATATATGTATATATTTATATATCTATATGTATAGATATTTATATATCTATACATATATGTGAACAAGAAAATGCCCAGTTTGATTATCACACACACACGCATATGTGTATATATATATATAGATATATCTATACATATATGTGAACAAGAAAATGCCCAGTTTGATTTAAACAGCCAGTTACCTTTTTTTGGTTATTTTGTTTCTTTACGACAGCTAAGCGATGCCTGACTAGGGATTTGTATTTGGCCTGGGGCGCGTTCAGGGTCCGTCTCGGAGGCGCCTCGGAGATGGCCATGACGTCTGAATGGCAAAAGCAGTTTGTTGTCTCAAAGATGGCCACCCCTATAGGTGGCGGCCATTTGCAATGGAAAAGCTGCACTGTGATAGGCTGAAACCACCAAATGTGGCGGCCATTTTCGAGGCGCTTTTCATCTCCAGTCTGAAAAGGGAGGCGTCTCCGAGACATCGCCGAGACACACCCTGAACAGAAATAAGCCAAAGAGCATCGCCGAGATGTCGCCGAGGCACCTCCGAGACGGACCCTGAACGCGGCCCAGGTGTTGCTTGCTATCACCAACATATGCTGAGGTATTAGAACCGGAACCTGGTTTACTGTAAGCCAGGTGCACAGTTGTGAAATGAATTATTTTCCAGTTGTGTGAATGCAGCAGTGGGAAACCTGGAGGGCTGCTAAAATGATTTGAACAAGAATTTGGCATTTGATGTGTAATTAATATATGTATGTATAAGAGCAAACTAGATCTCTGTACTATGCACGATGTGTTATGGTCCAATGTAATAAATTCATCATCTTTTGACATAGACATATCGCTCTTTGGTTGTGTCAGTTAATCTAGATTACTGTGTAACGTCGACGGCTGGCATCTGTGGTTGTGTAGGCAGGTTGTAGGAAATCAATACAGGCAAGAAGAGAAAGGAAGAGTATAAAGAATGAAAGTAGAGAGAGCTTGTACCCTCAGGTTTATTATTATATAGTGGTACATGGATCTGATATGGCATACCACCTGACCATTACCTCCAATCAGCAACAAGCATTTATAGTTCCACCAATGAACAGTAAGCATTCTTGTGTCACCATGGCTACTGTGATCTACCCACCACCACCATGCGGTGTGGCTGCTTGGCCACCACCTGCCTGAGCTGTGTGTATGGTGATCCGTGACTAACAGTTGGGGGGGGGGGGGGAGGGGGTACCTAATTCACAATGACTATTGACCATAAGTAAAGGATCACCAGCAACTACATAAATACATTCATGCACCTGGCCCTATATATCATTGACATTAATAGACCATTTGTATTCCATTATAGACCATCTGCATTCCCCACCAATGCGTTTTATCAGAATATTTTACAACCGGATAGAGTAGCAGAAGCGCTTTCCATGCGGAAAGTTGTGGGCTCGACTCCCAGTCGAGTCAGACCAAGGACGTAAGCAAATTTATATACGTCGCTACCTGGCCTGGTGGTCATGGATTCGACTGATCGAGTTAAACCAAGAACTTACCAAATTTATACTTGTCGCTAACTTGCCTGGCAGTAGTGGATTCAATCCCTGGCTGAGCCAAACCCAGGATGTACTATATATATATTTGTGGCTGTAGTTTTGATCACATTTACCACAGCAGTAGGAAATGCATGGCTAAGCATATATCTGCAACCTTACGATTCCATGTCTCGCATATCGGTATACGTGTTACAGTTGCAGAGTCTGATGGTTTTGAGTTTCTGTCATTTTCTGAGATAAATATGTTAGGTTGATCATTATAATCTAAATTACGTCAGTTTGAAGTAACTTTGCTCTAAAATGACTAACTTGGGAGACATTTGAAGTGAAAACATGCCAAATTAATTATGGCATGCTTGCCAAAACTCTGACCATATAGGCTTCAGTGGCAAGATGTTCTGCTAAATTGTCTTAATACGCCCTTCTATGTAGCATCAAATGCTTAATAACCGCACATTATCTAAGTTGGATATGTGGGTTCAAATTTAAAAAAGGGTTTGGCATTTATATATTTCATCCTTCATCGGATTATGCAACTTTAATTAAATGTCGGGTTTAATGGACACATGCCACATATTCAGCAATCCTATCGATCCTGCTCAGTGGAACCATTTGCAGTTTGGGTTATTTTCTGTTCCAACCAGTCATTCACAACTGGTTGATATGTGCTGTCCTATCTGTGGGAAAGTGCATATAAAAGACCCCTTGCTGCTTATCGGAAAGAGTAGTCTATGTGGTGGCAGCCAGTTTTCTTCAGAGAAATATGTTTGACATCCAATACCCGATGATAAAAACCAATGCGCTCTAGAGGCATCATTAAATAAAACAAGCTTTACTTTTTATTTTCAGCAATGACACGATGCTCACTGTACACATGATACGGATCTCAAGGCTTTTCAAGGCTGTTTTTTTCAAATATGAATTCAAGACTTTTCATTTTAATTTCAGGAAAAAAAAACAATTGCAAATGGCGATTTCTGACTAATTTAGATCAGTGAGGACAGTTTAATGGAATTCAAGGCGTTTCAAGACTACCCAAGATAGGTTAAATTCAACGCTTTTCAAGGCCTTGAAGTGGGCAAATGAAGTTCAAGACTTTTCAAGACTTTCCAGGCCCCATACGGACCATGCATTTATTAGGCATATAGCATTTACTTGCGACATGGCACCCATGGACACACAGTCTATAGGTCACACGATATTAGGCGGGTACATAGCACTCAGTGGCCACATGGCGTCCATAGACTGTTCCCTTGTTCCATGTTCCCTTGAGAGGCACCACACAGACAATGAACCTGTGTTTTGTTTAGTGGCTGTTCCCATAAGTTGGATTATTTATTCATGTCCACACTTGTACTTATGGGTGTGAATGTTGGGATCGTCTATTCATGGTCATGGTTATGTGTGTGAATGTTGGGATCTTTTATTAATGGTCACACTTGGGCCTACGGGTGTGAATGTTGCGATCGTTTATTGATGGTCATTGTTTTAGTTACAGGTGTGAATATTCAGATTATCTATTCAGGTTCACACTTGTACTTATGGGTGTGGATGTTGGGATCATTTATTCATGGTCATGGTTTTAGTTATGGGTGTGAATATTCAGATTATCTATTCAGGTTCACACTTGTACTTATGGGTGTGGATGTTGGGATCATTTATTCATGGTCACACTTGTACTTATGGGTGTGAATGTTGGGATCATTTATTCATGGTCATGGTTTTAGTTATGGGTGTGAATATTCAGATTATCTATTCAGGTTCACACTTGTACTTATGGGTGTGGATGTTGGGATCATCTATTCATGGTCACACTTCTAGTTATGGTTGTGAATATTAGGATCTTTATTCATGATCACACTTGTACATATGGGTGTGAATGCTGGGATCATCTATTCATGGTCACACTTCTAGTTATGTGTGAATATTAGGATCTTTATTCATGATCACACTTGTACATATGGGTGTGGATGTTGGGATCGTCTATTCATGGTCACACTTCTAGTTATGTGTGAATATTAGGATCTTTATTCATGATCACACTTGTACTTATGGGTGTGAATGCTGGCATCGTCTATTCATGGTCACACTTCTAGTATGGTGGAATTAGATCTTATTCAGGTCACACTTTGTGGATCTCTTTATGGTCACACTTCTAGTTATGGTTGTGAATATTAGGATCTTTATTCAGGTTCACACTTGTACATATGGGTGTGGATGTTGGGATCGTCTATTCATGGTCACACTTCTAGTTATGGTTGTGAATATTAGGATCTTTATTCATGGTCACACTTGTACATATGGGTGTGAATGTTGGGATCGTCTATTCGTGGTCACACTTCTAGTTATGGTTGTGAATATTAGGATCTGTATTCATGGTCACACTTGTACATATGGGTGTGGATGTTGGGATCATCTATTCGTGGTCACACTTCTAGTTATGGTTGTGAATATTAGGATCTTTATTCATGGTCACACTTGTACATATGGGTGTGGATGTTGGGATCGTCTATTCATGGTCACACTTCTAGTTATGGTTGTGAATATTAGGATCTTTATTCATGGTCACACTTGTACATATGGGTGTGGATGTTGGGAGCGTTTATTCGTGGTCACACTTCTCGTTATGTGTGAATATTAGGATCTTTATTCATGATCACACTTGTACTTATGGGTGTGAATGTTGGGATCGTCTATTCATGGTCACACTTCTAGTTATGGTTGTGAATTTTAGGATCTGTATTCATGGTCACACTTGTACATATGGGTGTGGATGTTGGGATCATCTATTCATGGTCACACTACTAGTTATGTGTGAATATTAGGATCTTTATTCATGATCACACTTGTACATATGGGTGTGAATGTTGGCATTGTCTATTCATGGTCACACTTCTAGTTATGGTTGTGAATATTAGGATCTTTATTCAGGTTCACACCTGTACTTATGGGTGTGGATGTTGGGATCATCTATTCATGGTCACACTTCTAGTTATGGTTGTGAATATTAGGATCTTTATTCATGATAACACTTGTACATATGGGTGTGGATGTTGGGATCGTTTATTCATGGCCATGGTTTTGTGAATGTTGGGATTGTTTATTCATGATCCCAGTTCTAGATACAGTTAGTTATACATGGTGATAGTTCTTATTTAATGGTCATTCTTGCATTCATTTATATACACACATTTTAAAGCACTCTGCGATATGAAATTCAAAGACTTCAAAGACACCTCATCAATAACTGCCAAGGACCCAAAAGGCTCTTACACATTTAAACACGCAAGTATTTCACAAAGTTACATATCACAAATGCCTATGTACACACACACATACGAGTCGCTGTGTAAAATCATTACATAACATGAAAGAATGAAATAATGCAATACTTCGCCCACCGATTTAGAACCAACCAAATCTTTGAGTGTGGCAGAGAGCGAGTGAGGAGTTAATTTTAAAGCTGCATAGTCCGATGAAGACATCAAATTTTCAAAAGCAAAACAATTATCCAGATTTGATTTTGCATATCAAACTTAGATACTAGTGCACATATTAAAGACTTGAAGCCATATAGAAGGGAATACCGAGTCAAGTTAATAAAACCAGTTACTGCAGAAGTCTATGGGGGTCATGGTTTTGGCGTGCTTGCCAAAATTAATATTGCATGCTTGCACTTCAAATATCCCTAAAGTTAACCATTTTGAATAAAGCTTTCGCAAAACTAATGTAAGGTAGATTATAACAATCAATCTAATATGTTTATCCCAGGAAATGACAGAAACTTAACCATCAGACTTTGCAACCTTAAAGTTGCATGGTCCGATGGTTTAGAGTTTCCGTCATTTTCTGAGATAAATACATTAGATTGATTGCTCTAGACTACCTTACTTTAGTTTGAAGTAACTTTTATTTTAGATGGTTAGCTTTGGAGATATTTGACGTACAACCATGCAAAATTAATTTTGGCAAGCACACCAAAACTATGACACCATAGGCATCTGCAGTAACAGGTTCTCATAAATTGCATCTGTATTCCCTTCATAAATTGCATATGTATTCCCTTCAATGTTTAAAAAGTGCACCAGTATCTAAGTTAGATATGTAGAATCAAATCTAGATAATTGTTTTGTTTTTGAAAATTTGATATTTTCATCGGACTGTGCAACTTCAAGTAACAGGCATGTGTTTTGGTATATCCGATGTTATAATACAGCACGCATACACAGTAAATTGGAATACTCGTATTCACTAATCTCACAGCTAGCGCCTACTGGAAACCCCGGTGTAACTTACGACTACGCTAAGCTATATGTACAAACAGGCTTATCTACCAGCAAGGTTTATATCTACATGTGTATTTACAGTTGGCTTACTCGCATTCACATCGCTAAACACTTCATACATGAAAAGATCACATCATTACTTATGCACCACTTAATAATATAATTATTTTTATTTTTTTTGTTATTATTACTAATCTTTTTACAAATGTATCTGATTGCAGACCTGTGCACCCGATCTCGCAGCTTTCAGTATTGTCAAAGCTATTTTCAGTATTATTGAATGACTTTCAGTAACTGTGAAAAATAAATTATTACGTAATATTCACAAGCAAACTTTCAATGCATCCTCCAACAAATATAATGCAACGCATAATGTTAAAATATTGTATTGTAAATTTTTTTTTTTAAATGTCTACAGAACAGGTTCCATATACCATATTTTGAGACTGGTGATTCCGTAATGAAACAAACAAATCTGTATTTACGTATTCAGTGTTTGAATCCGTAACAAATACGAAAGAATACGGAGGGTGCGCAGGTCTGTGATTGGATTCTTGTCAATCACGTGACAACAACCCTTATTCACATGAGAACGCGTCTCAGTGAAAACGAGGCCAGTGCAGCCTCTACTTTGTTCGCCTACAACGCAATGCAATCTGATATAGTAATGTTTAGGTGCAATCTGATGTACAGTAAAACCTCTATAAATCAACCGACTTTAAATGGTCAATTTAGGGAGTTTAAAAAAAAAAGCATCGTTACAACGGTATTGTATAGGCCATTATTTGTGACACAAATAAAGCGATCGATATAGGGGAGTGGTCGATCTGTGGAGGTGGTCAGTTAGAGAGGTTTTACTGTAGTAATATTTAAGTCCAATCTGGTATGGTAATATTTAGGTCCAATCTGATATGGTAATATTTACGTCCAATCTATTAGTGATATTTAGGTCCAATCTGATATAGTGATATTTAGGCTAAATTTAATATAGTAATATTAGGTCCAATCTGACAGAGGAATATTTAGGCCATATCTGATATAGTTGTTAAATTTTATGTCTATCTAATATGGACCAAATTATGTAACTACCATAATCCTGAGTCTGAAATAAAGAATTGAATTGAATTGAATTGAATAGTCCAGACATGAGCTATGTAGACCCCCCCAAGCAAGCGTACTCGTTCTCCTGCTTGCTTGGGGGGATGGGGGGGTGGGGGTCTACAGTGTGAGGGTCAAGTTCCGGGCCGCCAACAAAGGGGCCCCATCACAGTAATATTTAAGTTAAATCTGACATAGGAATATTTTAAGTTGCATGGTGCGATGAAATATATTTGTTCAAAACCAAGACACTTATCAAGATTGTATTCTATATATCCAACTTAGATACTGGTGCATTAGCTAAGGATTTCTGACAGCAAATACAGTATAATCAGTGAATTTATTACCCCATCCCCTTGGATACTTACTTTGCCACGGCCATAAAAGGAAGAACACCATTAACCAATTAAGTCAATCTCGTGGCCTCATTAGCCATCAGTGGAAAATACCAGGATACCAGGCTACATTTGAATTAGGTCATCCTACATCACGTGGTCATCGCGAGACGTCAATACACATCATAGCTAGAGGACTTTTGGAAAGCTTGTCAAAAGTATTTTGGGTTCTTTCTGCTCAAATTTAGACATTCTTCATCAAAATTACTCAGGACTAATGATTAGTAGGTTATAACGATCAATTTACACAAATTCAAACGCCATCGGACCATGCAACTTTAAGTTCAATCTGATATAGGAATATTTAGCTCCAATCTGAGATACTGATATACAGGTTCAATCATATATAGTGATATTTAGGTTTAATATATTATAGGATTGAGCCATTTAGGTTCAATCTGACATAGGTGAGATAATGTTTTTGACACCTGTAATCTCTACAACGTAGGGGCTGCACCTGCCATTTTTTTCAGCTGCTGCGTGAGCTTTGCGTTTGTTTTCTCCACGCGAATAAAGTCTATCAGCACCCAATATAATCCAATCAACATTTTATAACTGACCAATCCTAGCAAGTTATTACATCTTTCTGTCAAGTCCAAATACATTTTTCATTGAACACATTAATAAATATCCGGTCTGATTCAATTAACATAATTTTTATTTGATAGAAAGATTTTTTTTTTAAATTGTAATTAAATGAACAAATATTTTTAATTCATTTTTATCAGGTTTAAAAAAAAATGAATTTAAACTTTTTTTAATTAAAAAAGATTATTTTTAAAACAATTTTTTTATATTTAATTAATAATTAAAAAAAAATAAGAGCACATTAGTGCAACGGCTGGAGTCCATACACGAATAGTGAGTCGGTGTGGAAGGTTTCCTTCCCGAACAAAGCGCGCCTACTGCCTGTGACCGCTGATCATTGCAGCTTCTCACCAATTTGCTGGGTGAGTTTCAGGACGCGCCGGGCCAGGTTGGCGTTGTGCTGCTTCAGGTACCGGATGAGGTCCGCCTGCTTCTCCAGCACGTCATCCAGATAATCCTCGTCCCTGAGACCCGGCGAGAAGAACCATTTTAGAAGGGAAATGATTCGATTTTTTTCCCCATTTAAAATTTAAAAAATAACGTACAATTTTATTTTACATCTTTTATATTATCGCTTATCCTGGTTGGTCGTTGGAGTTTTACGTCCTGGCAACATCTGGGGTCATATCAGGACGGGTACCAACTTGTGACAGTGCACACTCATGATGACTTTATAGTGCTGTCCCACTCGGAGACCAGGCCACCAGACCCATGACCTGATATCCCACTGAGTCATACTATCCTGACACTGAGCCAACCAGTCCTTGCCCTATCCTAATAATGCTGAGCGCCAGGCTACGAAGCGACAAGTATACATTTTTAAGTCATTGGTTTGACTCGACCAGGGTTCGAAGGATTGAATCCCACGATCTACCAAAACGGGAGACGCCGCTCAACTCATTTGGCCATCCCGTCTGGTACCTCCCAACTCATTCGGCCATTCCGTCTGGTACCTCCACAGATGACTAGGCAGTTTGCCCCCCCCCCCCCCCCCCCCCGCCCACCCTTTTCTCAGGGATGAAAGTGGTCTCCGGGAAAAATAGCGGAAATGCTTATATTCTCCCATAGGTTTAGCATTGTTAGGGAATCGCGGAAAATTCTCGGAAGTCGGGTGTCATACATATTGGTATACACTGATAGTGGCTGCAGCGTTTGAGGCAGGTATTAGTAGTATACGCTGATAGTGCTGCGGCATTTGAAGCATTTATTAGTTGTATACGCTGATAGTGCAGCGGCGTCTGCACCACATATCAGTATAGATATACACCAATGGTGATGCAGTTTAAGTCAACTTATTAGTATACACTTATAGCTACAGGAAAAATCCCGGAAATCCGCGAAATCGCGGAGACCATTCATCCCTGTTTTCTGCAGCCCGACAAATTGTAATCGCTGCGGAGAAAAGTTACTGACCGGAAGCCGACATCGCCCTGCGTGGGACATGGGAGGAAGGTAGACGAGAGCAGCTCATCCTGGTTCACATCCGGTGAGGCCTTCTTCCGGTTAAACTGCACAGTCCACACTGAGTAACAAGAGAGAACGCGCCCGCGCTTAAAGGCCATCTAACACTGTTCTACAAAGTACAGTAAAACCTCTCTAACCGACCACTTCCACAGATCAACCACTCTCCTATATCGATCACTTTATTTGGGTCCCAAACGACCACCCCTACAATACCATTGTAATGTAAAAGAAACTTCCTAAACCAACCACCTCCCTAAATCGACCATTTAAAGTCGGTCCCATGGTCGGTCCATTTAGAGAGGTTTTACTGTAGTGTTTGAAGCCAATTTTATACCTACAAAAATCCTATTGTAGTGGTCTGCACTGACCTCTCAGGCAAGTAACCGCATAGACAGGTAGGCGTGGGTAGTGTGGTGATATCAGGGAGCCTAGGTGGTGTAATGGTTAGCACACTGGCCCGGAATGCAAAGAGATGTGGGTTCGAGTCCCGCTCTAGGCACTATATTTCCCATTTTCATCACCCCCATGACACTATATTTTCAACCACGGTTATTCATTTGTTTGTTTATCGAGGGATTTATTGGGGTTTTATGTCCTAGCACCACAGTAAGTCGGTCATATCGAATACTGCCGATGCTGATTCAGTGTGGGGGTTGAATCTGCCATCACCTCTGATGGAAATCTGCCTTATTTAAGTTATTAGGACATGTGTTAGGTGGTGACGTCACGATGAACCTACTTCGGTGGTTTACTCATTTGGAGAATCAGGATCAAGTGCCAGAGTTAAAGCTAATGTACAAATCACTCATTTGTAATGTTAAATTAGAGTAGATTCAATATGATCATTGTCAAGAGACCTGGATAAGTAAAAGATAAGAATGATTTAATAGTCTTTAAGGCAGTTAAATAGACAGGGAATTTATATATATATATATCTATATATTTTATATTCCAATACTGGCGAAGTCAATAGGTGTACCACTTCTTATACTTATAGATTAGAAGAAATTCTTGCTACATTGTGAGAGATTGTGAGTGAGGTAAAAACTTGACCAGAACATAACACTTCATCTGAGGAAAAGTGACTTTTATTTAAAGTTAAATACTTCAATGTTTTAAATTTACACCCCCACCCCATGGCCCCTTTTGCCCATTAATGAAAATCTGAATTTTGTTCTTCTATATTTATAAAAAAGAAAAGTGACAAGCCGTATATATTCATACCCAGGTAGACGGTGAGTATGGGGAATATTACTGCCATCTCGAGTGACACAATGCCCTGAAGGTAGCGAAGGCGCGTCACTGGGATGGCTGGACACACCGTGTCTGGTGGACAGTAGTCTGCGAGCAGTGCTATCACAATCATTAGAAACGCGGTCCCTGCAAAGCACATATTGATTAGTGTTCCTTCTATGCAACAATAAATGTTTAACAAGTGCACAAGTATCTAAGTCGGATATGTTGGATCAAATCTAGGTTAAGTGTTTTGGTTTCTTAAATTTGATGCGTTCATCGGACTTAGCAGTTTCTGATTATGCTGTACCAAAATTTGGTGTGCTTGTCTGTTAGTGTGCTTTTGAGCAATAAGCCAAATTTTGGGGATTAAAGAAAATAGAAATAGAAATGAAGCTCCATTTATTTGATTAAATGAGAGAGTAATGAATATTTGTTTCAATCAAAATTAATATTGTCAGATTAAGATTTTCTATTTAAATCACAAAATTGTAATTCTTTAATTGCAAAAAAAAACCACCACATTATTGCATTGGTTGGAAGCTCTGCATTTTTAATAAGTGTAGTGGTCTGCACTGACCTATCAGGCAAGGAGCCGCATAGACAGTTAGGTGTGCGTAGTGTGGTGATATCAGGGAGCCTAGGTGGTGTGATGGTTAGCACACTGGCTCAGAATGCAAAGAGATGTGGGTTCGAGTCCCGCTCTAGGCACAATATTTCCCATTTTCATCACCCCCATGACACTGGTTCCGTGACCAGGATCCTGTACAAGCTATGCGCTGTATAGGTGTTGAACCTACCCTGTGTATGTATATATATGTAAGTGCATTGCCTGTATGTAGGTAATTGTAAGCATTAAAAGACTTGCAATTCCAGGGGGACGAGTGTAGTGGTCTGCACTGACCTCTCAGGCAAGGAGCCGCATAGACAGGTAGGCGTGCGTAGTGTGGTGATATCAGGGATCCTAGTTGGTGTAATGGTTAGCACACTGGCCCAGAATGCAAAGAGATGTGGTTTCGAGTCCTGCTCTAGGCGCAATATTTCCAATTTTCATCACCCCCATGACATAAGTATATCTTTACTGCATCTTTTCAGAGCCTGGCTTCCAGAATTCGGTTATTTTTAATATATGCAAAAATAAAAGAGCAGAATAGAAACGATGCGAGTATTCAAAGATAAGCTCATTAATCTACTTTATTAATTCAATTTTCTTTCAGTCAAGAATGTTTAAAAAATGTCCACTGGCTATTATTAAGGCTTCCCAAGACATTTTTTTTTTAATGGGTGTATTTATGCGGCTCATAACGGTTAAGTCTAATGACTTGTTTTCGCCACTAGACAGTAATAGTCTTGTGACTCCCCTTCTTTTTATCACTTTCAGTTGTTGTGTGGCTAACTACTGCGTGCATTCTTTCTCTGTTTGTAAGCATTCTCCCACATCCCCCAAACTTCTGTGAGTTTGTTCGTTCTACAATCGCATAATTGTTTGGTTACCAATAGTTAATTTCTCTGAATGTCTTCACCTTGCTGTGTTAGTTTAGTGGTCATTAGGTTTTGATTTTAAGTTAAAAGCCTTCTGCGGTAGCAGGTTCTATTCAATTGCCTCAGTATTCCCTCATGTGTAGCGATCTAAGTTAGATATTTAGAATCAAATTTTCATATTTTTTTTTGGTTTTGAAAATTTGATGTCTTCATCGGACTATGCAGCTTTAATGATATAATCAAAATTTAACATTTTTGATAATTTTTCTTCAGATGAACTAGATTCCAGGATACCCCCAGCAAACACCAGCAGATTCAAATTTATTGCTGCACATAGCAAAACTGAACAGAGCATCCTCACCACATGTAGTGGGCTCTGATGGTGGAGTCTCCGACTTGGCCTGAGCATACAGCTCAAACACTCTAATCTAATAAAACAGGCCAATTTATTTATTTATTGATTGATTAAAGAAAGAATTTTTTTTTTGCGCAGTCTCACAAAAACTCACCCGCAGAAAAGATCATGAGGGGCATGCGGCGGATGTTGCGCGTCTTCCTGTAAAAACTGAGGTAACCGCTTGTTCGCAAGATGTAATGCTGATATCGCAGGTAACGGTCCATAAGCATGAGCACAAACCTGGAAAAAGGCGGGAAGATCAAAGGAACTTGAACACTAATGGCCTTTAAAGGTCATGTAACACCGCTATATCGGGGATGAGTGATCGGAGAGAAAAAAAGGCGAGAAGATAAGTGGAACTTGAACATTAATGGCATTTAAAGGTCATGTAACAGCCGCTATATCGGGGATGAGTGATCGGAGAGAGAAAAAAAGACGAGAAGATCAGTGGAACTTGAACATTAATGGCCTTTAAAGGTCATGTAATGCCGCTATATCGGGGATGAGAGTGATCGTAGAGAGAGAAAAAGGCGAGAGGACCAGTGGAACTTGAACACCTATGGCCTTCAAAGGTCATGTAACGCCGCTATATCGGGGAGGAGAGTGATTGTAGAGAGAGAAAAAAAAGGGCGGAAATTGACCGCTAGTTGAACAATAACACAATCACAACGACCAGACGGGATGGCCGAATGAGTTGAGCATCCGTCTCCCGTTTTGGTAAATCGTGGGATTCGAGTCAAACCAATGACGTAAAAATTCATAGTTGTCGCTTCCTAGCCAGGCCTATTAAACTATAAGATTGAGTACTGAAGAGACAAAAAAAAACATTCAAATAGCTGTCTTAAATTTCCCGATGTCATGTCAAAAGAATCTAAATGAAAGTTATTTCTTTTAATTAAAAAAAAAATTTAACCAGGAAAAAAAAGAGATTGCATTTTTTAACAAACTCACCATAGCACTGCGTGCTCATAGATGATAATCGAGTATGGAGACGTGCGACAAGTCACGTGATCACAAACCACCGGAAGTGCGAACACGGACACCTCCAGCGCCACCTGGGTGAGAAAAACGGACAGGATGTCGGGGGTGGTGCCATGCACCATTTTTTCTAAGACAGAGTTAGCGATAAACATAGTTTTCTGTCGCATTTAATAATTGTCTTTAAATTATTTTTTTAAAGCGTAACAAAGAATTTATTTCGTTTGAGCTTTTGGTGTTTTTTTCTTCAGTTGAGGTAGTTTCAGAACTGATGGGACGTGGTAGTGTTCCACACATTAGAGTGGATTTGAATTTTAAAAGTCTTAGGTTTGCACTAATAATTATATATATATATTTTAAGATGTGTCCAAGGAAAATTCAAATACTCTTTAATATTTTTGTTTGTTTTTTGTTCAAGTGTTTTTATTCCTCTCAATAACATGTTGTCAGTGCTAATGCACTGGTCTTCTATCCCTAATCACAATTGTCTCTACACAGTAAACAAATCTACAACAACATACAGATATATACAATTACAGGAAAATAAGCAAAACATCAGTACATGAATGATAGGTAAAGAACAAGATAAGCGAAAAACCTTAACTATGTTAGACTAGTATTGTATGCGTTAGTAGGGGGTGGGGCATAACTGATTATCTTTCTAGTAGTGACATAATCGTTGAAAGGGTGATGGGGGATGTAGGGTGGGCCTTTGTGATTGAACTTGTGTTCATGGTAATCTCAAGTGGGGCCTATTGAGTTAGTAAGTAGGTTAATATTGATTAATCAAGGTCTAGTTCTTCAAAACTTCACATTGAATATAATTTGTTCTTTCTTCACTCGATGGATAGAGGGAGTGCATGTGATGTCATTACTTAGCAATCAGCGGTCAGCGTGCTGCCATCTTGGATTACGAGCACCCTCCCTAGCGATGTTGTGAATGCATGCAGATGCAGTAAAACAGAGTTTTCTTGTGTTCTGGGCAGTATACATCCAATGTGTTTACTTACAGCACTTTAGCAACAACTTCTGAGGTCAAACTGCTCAAAACAGTGACAAATAAACCAACAAATCAGTAAATAACCACAGGCAGTTGCAAGCCTTCTGTATGTCATCCAATATGGCCACCGAAAGTTGCTTCGTGATGTCATTACACCCCCTCTATATGCATAACTGAGCTGCTACTCTTTTTTCCACTGCATCAATTTATTTATACATGGTTTTATATATATTTCATTTGCACCCCATAGTTATTGAGTCTTTAAAGTTGCATAGTCCGATGGTTTTGAGTTTGTCATTTTTCTGAGATAAATATATTAAATTGATGGTTATAATCTACCTTACTTTGGTTTGAAGTACTTTCTATTTTAAATGGATAACTTTTGAGATAGTTGAAGTGCAAACATTTAAAATTTGTTTTTACAAGCATGCCAAAACTTACACCATATGCTTCGGCAGACACCAGTTCTATTAAATTGCCTCAGTATTCAGTTCTATGTAGCACCAAATGCTTAATAAGTGCATCAGTATCTAAGTCAGATATGTAGAATCAATTCTAGATAATTGGTTTTGAAAATTTGATGCTTCATCGGACTATGCAGCTTCCAGTAAGCGTACTACACCATTTACCAGAAGAAAGAGCAGGAGGGTGATACTCCAGACTGTTTTGATCCGACGGAAACCCGGCTCGATCTCCGCGCTCAGTGTCACGTGGGACGCTGTGATCAGTTCCTCCGCGTCTGTGTCCCGCGCTGCGCACTCGTGTGTGTCGAAGAAATAACCCTGCCGCACAAGAAAACCACAATGTCAACTCCTGACCTAAAAACATACAAAAAATATCTGTGCAAAATAAAACCAGGAAATCCCCTCTAAGCTGTTCCACAAGGGGCCATGTGATATGTCACGGCCCACCAGCTGGACAGCCCATGAGGTAACCCCCTGCCAGAAAACAGCCAGATAACATCAAATCCAAACATAAACCAACTACCTATTACGTACAACCCTATGTAAATAGAGTAGGCTAGTCTAGAATTAAGTGTAAGAAAAAATTAAAAAGAGGAAGACTGTTACCAAGAAAATCCAAAAAAAGTAACATAGGTCACTAACCACAAACCATAATCTTAAGAAACATAGACCGATAACTGCCCAGCTTTGAAAACAAGCTCGATCATCCAAGCTTATATGCTATGGACAGCATAAACAACCCATCAAACAAAAAAAACACTATATGGAGACATTGTTTATATATTCGCCTGTCTCAAACAATATGCCATATTGCCTTCTGCTATACCAAATGCTATATATTGGGCAAATCTCTGTTTACTGATTGTGTCCGTTGGTGACCAGCGTGACACAAATAGTAATTTAGAAATTAAATTAACACACAATCTTTTAAATTATATATAGGTCTTTAAGTGTCAAATAGGATATATTTAGCTTTTTGTAAAGAAGCAAAACCTACGTGCATCGCTATGAAAATCCTAATATATAAAAATAAATATTGAAAAAATAGGCTTGAATTTTGAATCTAAAGCAACATTGAGGCCCGAAAAGAGAAAGATTTAAAAAGAAAAATGACAAAAACGACCCGAGCTCTAGACACAAATCTCCTGGTTCCAACTGCCTGCCTAGTGTCCCTCCACTTTAAAAAAAAAAACGAATCATGTTCTGATATAACAAAAGCTGCCCTGTTTTAGTGTTTAAATGTAAGTGTTGCTGGGCAACTGGTGGACCAGTTTATATCAATTCCGCGGAAGCACCAAGGAGGGGTCGGTCCTAAGCATTGCTTTTTCATAGTATTCCTATTATTAAAGTATAACGTAGTGTCTACGCGTATGTGAGCCGTACACATAGCCTGGCGGTCTAGGCATGCATGACGATGCGCCCGCATGCGTTTCACAAAATGTGCGCGCATCCGTTTGAAATTTGCCACTTACACTGTTCACACTGAGCAATGTGGACGTACTGTAACAATGGCTAAGCAATGTGGATGTGCTGCAGCAATGGCTGAGCAATGTGGATGTACTGCAGCAATGGCTGAGCAATGCAGACGTGCTGCAGCAATGGCTGAGCAATGTGGATGTGCTGCAGCAATGGCTGAGCAATGTGGACGTGCTGCAGCAATGGCTGAGCAATGTGGATGTACTGCAGCTATGGCTGAGCAATGTGGATGTGCTGCAGCAATGGCTGAGCAATGTGGACATGCTGCAGCAATGGCTGAGCAATGTGGATGTAATGCAGCAATGGCTGAGCAATGTGGATGTACTGCAGCAATGGCTGAGAAATGTGGATGTAATGCAGCAATGGCTGAGTGATGTGGATGTGATGCAGCAATGGCTGAGCAATGTGGACATGCTGCAGCAATGGCTGAGCGATGTGGATGTACTGCAGCAATGGTTGGGCAATGTGGATGTACTGCAGCAATGGCTGAGCAATGTGGACGTGCTGCAGCAATGGCTGAGCAATGTGGATGTACTGCAGCAATGGCTGAGCAATGTGGATGTGCTGCAGCAATGGCTGAGCAATGTGGATATACTGCAGCAATGGCTGAGCAATGTGGATGTGTTGTAGCAATGGCTGAGCAATGTGGATGTACTGCAGCAATGGCTGAGCAGTGTGGATGTACTGCAGCAATGGCTGAGCAATGTGGATGTACTGCAGCAATATCTGAGCAATGTGGACGTACTGCAGCAATGGCTGAGCAATGTGGATGTACTGCAGCAATGGCTGAGCAATGTGGATGTGCTGCAGCAATGGCTGAGCAATGTGGACGTGCTGCAGCAATGGCTGAGCAATGTGGACATGCTGCAGCAATGGCTGAGCAATGTGGATGTGCTGCAGCAATGGCTGAGCAATGTGGACGTGCTGCAGCAATGGCTGAGCAATGTGGATGTACTGCAGCAATGGCTGAGCAATGTGGACGTGCTGCAGCAATGGCTGAGCAATGTGGATGTACTGCAGCAATGGCTGAGCAATGTGGATGTGCTGCAGCAATGGCTGAGCAATGTGGATGTACTGCAGCAATGGCTGAGCAATGTGGATGTGCTGCAACAATGGCTGAGCAATGTGGACATGCTGCATCAATGGCTGAGCAATGTGGACGTGCTGCAGCAATGGCTGAGCAATGTGGACGTGCTGCAACAATGGCTGAGCAATGTGGATGTACTGCAGCAATGGCTGAGCAATGTGGATGTACTGCAACAATGGCTGAGCAATGTGGATGTACTGCAGCAATGGCTGAGCAATGTGGATGTACTGCAACAATGGCTGAGCAATGTGGACGTGCTGCAGCAATGGCTGAGCAATGTGGATGTACTGCAGCAATGGCTGAGCAATGTGGACGTGCTGCAGCAATGGCTGAGCAATGTGGACATGCTGCAGCAATGGCTGAGCAATGTGGACATGCTGCAGCAATGGCTGAGCAATGTGGATGTACTGCAACAATGGCTGAGCAATGTGGATGTACTGCAGCAATGGCTGAGCAATGTGGATGTACTGCAGCAATGGCTGAGCAATGTGGATGTGCTGCAGCAATGGCTGAGCAATGTGGATGTGCTGCAGCAATGGCTGAGCAATGTGGATGTACTGCAGCAATGGCTGAGCAATGTGGATGTACTGCAGCAATGGCTGAGTAATGTGGATGTACTGCAGCAATGGCTGAGCAATGTGGACATGCTGCAACAATGGCTGAGCAATGTGGATGTACTGCAACAATGGCTGAGCAATGTGGATGTACTGCAGCAATGGCTGAGCAATGCAGACATGCTGCAGCAATTGCTGAGCAATGCGGATGTACTGCAGCAATGGCTGAGCAATGTGGATGTACTGCAGCAATGGCTGAGCAATGTGGATGTACTGCAGCAATGGCTGAGCAATGTGGATGTACTGCAGCAATGGCTGAGCAATGTGGATGTGCTGCAGCAATGGCTGAGCAATGTGGATGTACTGCAGCAATGGCTGAGCAATGTGGACGTGCTGCAGCAATGGCTGAGCAATGTGGATGTACTGCAGCAATGGCTGAGCAATGTGGATGTACTGCAGCAATGGCTGAGCAATGTGGATGTACTGCAGCAATGGCTGAGCAATGTGGATGTGCTGCAGCAATGGCTGAGCAATGTGGATGTACTGCAGCAATGGCTGAGCAATGTGGATGTGCTGCAGCAATGGCTGAGCAATGTGGATGTGCTGCAGCAATGGCTGAGCAATGTGGATGTACTGCAGCAATGGCTGAGAAATGTGGACGTGCTGCATCAATGGCTGAGCAATGTGGACGTGCTGAAGCAATGGCTGAGCAATGCGGACGTGCTGCAGCAATGCTATGTCTATGCGGAGCATTTATTTTTGCAAAATAAATTTTAACGATTTCATTCGGTCGATTAAAAAGATCTTAATGTAGATTTGCGAGGTAGATTAGATGAGGCAACTAGCTTGAGTCGGCCTAAGTGGCATGTTTGAACGCAACTCGTTTAGTTGAGGTGGCTTAAGCAGATGGATGGAGACTGCTTCCTAACAGGTAGTTGCTTTCATAGTGGTTGGAACACATGTTTGGACCATCCTACATGTTTGGACCGCCCTATTTCTTCATATATGGACTGCCCCATTTCTTCATATGGAGACTGCTTCCTAACAGGTAGTTGCTTTTGATAGTGGTTGGAGCACATGTTTGGACCGTCCTACTCTTCCAATCTCTTCTTTAGGTATGTTGTTTGTATGTTTGTATGTGTGGATGTATGTATGTGTGGATACCCATCCTGATATGACCATAGATGCTGCAAGGATGTAAAACAACAACAAACAAACATCGATCTGAGCCGGTTTAATGGGCGCATCTGAATGCGACACACTTTGAAAACTCTGTATGCGTGAATGCGACACTAGTTCGGGTCATGTCGTGTGACCACGGCTTATGTCTGGCATGCCTTTTACGAAGTGGCTATTCGTACGGGACCGTATCAATAGCCAGAGCGCTTATTAGTACAGCACTTCTTTATCATGTCATATCCGCTTTGCATTTGGGTTATGGTTAGGATAACTTTGTTAGTTTGTTGTTGTTTAAAATCTTTGTTTTAACCTACGCGCGTTGTGAGCGCAAAAAGTGCTCACGTATGCGTATCCACGGAGGCCAAAGATACGTGAGAAACTAGGGCACATGCGCAAACACTGATGTACGTCTAGACCAGCAGACTATGAATACGGCTCACGTACGCGTAGCCACTGCCAAAGTATACAATATTCTACACTCCTGAGGCTGAGTAATGCTTAGGTTACAAATGCTGCTTCCGCCGTACGGTGCTGCGGTCTGCTGTGTGTCTTGCAGTTTATGCTAATGGTACAGCATTGCGGTCTGCGGTTTATCTCTTCACAAATCGTACGGTTGGTCTTGATTATATATCTTCATCTTCCAAAACTCCAACAAGATTTCCACTCTCGCATTCCTCCAGGTGGGAAAGATATATACACGTATTTAATATACAAAATAAGTCGCCGGGTATACCTCACCCAGATACAAACCAATCCAGCATCAAAAGCTCTCCAAACATACATTTGCTTAGTTTTTCCAGTTCATGCAACTGAACATGTGGGAGGAGAGTGTTGAGGTATGTGATGTATGAATGACATCATAGGTAGGATTCCCTCATCACATGACCTAGAGGGGTTACCCACACCCAGGGGAAGCCATGGAAACCACCAAGATAGCAGCCACAGAAAGCTCTCAATTCAACTTTTAAAGTCTATTAATCTACATGATTTAATCAATTATTCACACAAAAAATGGTTATGAGAAATAAACATTTGAACTTTATATTTAGCATTTTAGATTGCAAATTCTAACATTTTTCTCTATATGGTTGTCTAAAAAGCCTTGTCAGTGCTGCTGGACTAACTACAATACAACAGGAGCAACCAATTTCAGCACTCTCCCCCCACGTAAACAGTTACATAAGCTGAAAACCTTGGAAATGCTTGGAGAGCATTTGTCGGAGTACGGTACGAGTCTCTGAAGCCTATAGTTATACCGGGTCTGTTTAATATTGACCACACAAACATGAATTTTGTACCGTATTGATATTCATTTTACAACCTTTTTATTGATGTCAACAAATGCGATCGTACACTCAGTCTCAGGTACAGTGTTGTGGAGTCTGGATTGCGGCCTTTGCAATTTTTCGAAGTTAAGATAACTCCGACTTTAAAAAACCGCAACACCTTGCGGCGAGCAAAGTCGCCAAAGAACCGTACGGTCACCGACACCGTACCGTACCGTACGGTGACGGTCTGGCTGATGCGGCGAGTTACGGTCACCGTAAGCACGCCGCATCGCATTTGTGACCGAGCCATAGCACTATTAGTATTACTATTAGCAGTGCCAGTGAGTTGAGTCCTGCATAAGTGCTTTCTAAAAAATTCTATTTCTGTCTTTCACTTTCATAATTCATTGGCATTGCCATTGGCATTGCGTGTGTTCGACCGGCAATCAAAATAGTGTGAAGAGACCATCACGAGAACTGGACTATGTCGAATGATAAAATTGGAAAACATACCCCTTGCCTTCTCGATTCATCCCCAAGGCTAACCATATCTGCAGTATCAAGCAGTGCACTACACGACAGTCAAGTTGATAAAACAATCACTAGCAAACATCGTCACGAGATTTCGCTGTAAACAAGGGGAACCGGAACCGGAAGTAAATACGGGCCGAATCTCGGGGGAGCATTAACAGTAGGTTTTATGTGAGCTAAATATTATCATACTATCCAGACCATTGGTAAATATACGCTTGTGTAGTACGGTAGTAGCATATTAAAATAATTCTATACATATCGAATTTTATTGGACATGTCAAGCATTGAACCCATCAAAATATGCAATAATTAGACCTCCCTATCTTCAACTTCCTGCCAAGTGCGCATGCGGTGCAGTCCCAAACACGTGCGCCCAGCTGAATTATCACAAGAAATATGGGATTTCCAGGTATAGTTTTAGTCAATATCTCCGCAACAGTACATTGATACATCCTATATTTACAGACTGGATCTCTATAAATGACTCAAGGACGTTTGCTATAGATATAATGCGGAGGAAATTGCGTATTTATTAGTTTAATTTATACCAGCAAGTGTAAACCTAGATAAAAGATTCACCCGGTACTTGTAGTACACGGGTGAACGTCAACGTAGTCTAAATACGGGCGAAAATAGCTTTAGTATGGAACCTGAACTAGAAACTATGATCATAAATGACGATGCACGCCATTATAATATTATATATGATTATCATTACTGTAACTTGATACCTTGATACCAGATGTACGAAATGTTGAAGGCATAATTGCCACTTGTAAGTGGCAAAGTGCAGCTCTTACTATGACAGTCTATGTGTTTAGTATTCCCTTCTGTTGGAATGATATATAAAATCAAATTAATCCTTGTTTTTGATTTTTCAGGATTTTCACCCAGAGGTAGCGGTGGCCGAGGTGGGGATCGCGGCCGGGGTCGTGGCAGTGATCGTGGTGGCCGGGGCGGTTTCGGCAGTGGTCGAGGCCGGGGCGGGTTCGGCAGTGACCGGGGCCGGGGCGGTTTTGGCAGTGACCGAGGCCGGGGCGGTTTCGGCGGCAGGGGTGGCGGTCGGGGAGGCTTCAGCAGTGGTCGTGGCGGCGGCAGGGGTAAATATACCACTTTCTAAATCCAATTTGCCATTCTTAACTCCCTAACATATAGCTATGTGTGAGAAGCGCCGATCGCCGCGAATCAGTTCGTCAACGGCCGTACCGCTAGCTTCATTCCGCTGCGCGGAGCCGCTTTGCACTCAATCAATCAATAGTTCCGTCCTCTAGAGTCTAGTCGAGGGTTGGATGCAATGGTTCTCCACTTGTCCCGATGTCATGTTGTGCTGTTCTGATAGACTGAATAATTCAAGCCTGTCCACTGTGAAATATTTGTAAACCATGATGTTCTTGGTCTCCCTCTCCCTCTGCTGCCATTCACCTTCCCTTCCAACAATGTACGGTATATTGAACTCTGACGAATGATGTGGCCAAAATAAATAAGTTTCTTTGTCTGTATAGTGGCAAACAAGCTTTTCTTATTTTTAATTTTTCTGAGAACTTCTTGTTGGTGATCTTCTTTGTCCATGATATTTTCATCATCCTTCGATAAGTCCACATCTCAAATGCTGCAAACGTTTGTACATTTTCTTAGAGATTGTCCATGTCTCTGCCCCATACATTAGAGTAGACCACACATAACACTGAAGAATACGCTTCCTTGTTTGTATTAATATCTTACTTGATGTTAACACTCTATACATTTTGGAGAATGTTGTTCGGGCTATTGTTATCCTTCTTTTAATTTCTTCCTCACATCTCCCATCATTTGTAATCTTTTGTCCGAGATATATGAATTCGGATACTTGTTCTATGTTTGTGCCATCTATGGTTATATTGACATTTGGTTTATCTGTCTTTTTACTTATAACCATTGTTTTGGTCTTCCTGGCATTCATCTTCATGTTGAATAGTATTCCAGCTTTATTGATTCTATTCACTATATCTTGTAGGTTTTTCTCACTGTCTGCTAGTATTACACTGTCATACTGCACTATGTGTTACCATTTAGGTCGCCAAAAGGAGGGTTTTCTAGCTACAATTTAACTCTTGGTTTTATGACAGTACAACTTTCACCTAAATATGTCCTGTATTAAAAAAGATATGAGAGTTTGAAGTACAACATCTAGATTTTGGGTGCCAACTTTTGGCTGGTTTACTATAGAACAAAGGGCCCATAATTAGGCATATTTTTCAACTTCAAAGTGATGTAACTTTCTTGACATTTACATTAGAAAAATTATATGACTACCACGTTTAAGGTCTCTTCGAGCTCTTTCCATTGGAATAGGTTCCATTGAGATAAAATGCTTTTAAAATAAATACTCACATAGCTATAACATATATTGGACAATTAAGCTTGATTCCTTTTTCCACGGCTTGGGGACGAAATACTCCTCCTATCAAGTGTCATCGATTTGAACTTGAAAAATATGCCTAGTTATGAACTTATGGGCCCTTTGTAATTTGTTCTATAGTAAACCAGCCAAAAGTTGTGACCCATATTACTAGTTTTATGAGCACGGATGAGGCATGACTGCCAAATTTCACAACATGTAGAGAACTAATAAAGGAACAATATGTGCATAGTTTGATAGGACATTTTAATCAACTTTGAGTGATTTGATGAAGATTTTGTTGAGAAAAGTAAAACTTGAAATTCAACCATCAACTTTTGAAACTAATACTGTTCCAATTGAAACAATTAAAAAATGAGGATGTAGATAAATATGTGCTCTCTGTCATGAAACCAAAAGTTAAATTGTAGCTAGAAAACCTCCCTTTTGGTGACCTGAAAGGTAACACCTACTGCAAAGCATCTCCGCGCAGCGGAATGGGGCTAGCGTTAACGTCGTTGCCGAACCGCTTCACGGCGATCGGCGGTTTTCGCACATAGCTACATCATGATCATGGAAAATTGAAAGTTTAAAAAAAAAAAAGTCATCCAATTTTATGGAAATTGGTGGCAATACTGTACACATATTCACAACGCATGCGATATCTGACGGTGACAATGAACACTACGGTTGTGGGATCGTTGTCACAGCGCATACAAAAGCTATGGAAATTACTAACTTTCAAATGACAGTCAAATTTTGGGATATTTAAAAAGCTCCAAAAGTATATTGCTTTTGCATCATTGGAGCTTCCAAGAAGAATGTTCATGTTTGGACCCTTTTGAAATTTGTTGGAGGGTACCAAGCTAGTCAGTCACTATTATTACACAATATTCACAATGCATGTGACATCTGATGACAAATACTATGGTTGTGGGACCATTTCCACAGCGCCTCCATGTGAACATCGTGTATTTTATCGTTATAACTGTATTGATGAATGGTGATAATATTGCTGTTCTCATTCGAATCGGTATTAATCCGATAAACAGCTTAATGTGATATCTTTTTTCTTGAAATTATAGAAAACTTCAGTAAGTGGACATTGAGTGGTGTGATTACTTCTCTTCTGAATATTGCACTCTCCAATGAGGACCTTTCAGTTTGCATGAGTCTCATCAGATGATGACTCATGTCGGTCTCTAATGCTTTGGTTGGTACCCCTTACACTCACCCCAACCACACACTTACACCACCATCACACGCCTACACCCTCGCCACACACACATAACACCTATACCACCACACACATACATCCTCACCACACACCTACACCCCCACCACACACCTACATCCCCACCACACCCATGAACCCCCACCACATCCCTAAACCCCAACCACACACATACACCCCCACCACACCCCTAAACCCTCACCACACACACACCTATACCCCAACCACGCACATATGCCCCCACCACACACCTAAGCCCTCACCACACACCTACACCACCAAAACACATACCACACACCTATACACCACACAGCTACACCACCACTACACACCTACACCCCCACCACACACCTACACCCCCACCACACAACTACACCCCACCACACACCTACACCCCCACCACACACATACCGACACTCCCACCACATCCTTAAACCCCCACCACACACACACACCTACACCCTTCTATCCAAACATGATGGCTGGCTTGGACCGGGAACAGGTGCTGCCACCAAGTGTAAAGTGAGAGAACTGGCTCATGAAAGCTCCCATTAATTGTGTACTCTTTATATGTGGGTCATTCTCACAAACCTTTTCGTTTCCATGTTACATTGTTAATGATTTTGCCTTCTTATTTTTGAAGAAAGTAAGTCAAATAATTATTGTTATCTCTGTGTTTTAATTATGTTAGCATTAGTACATGTATTTAATGTATCCAAAAAGATGCTTATCATTTTGTGCTGAAGTAAAAATTTGCATATTGACGCCATATCTACACAACTTCTTTTCAACTTTTTTTTTCTAGTAAGAAACAATTTTCTTTTCTTACGTGAAATCAATCAAGTCTTGTTCGAATTTGTTGTGTGTGTTAAAATCATGTTATGCATCTGCGTTAAGATGATGTTTTGGATGGATGTTACATGGTTAATTTCAACAGCTTTCTCAGTTTGAATATCAAAAAGTGAAAATAAAAAATTTCACGTCTGACATGTATAACATTTAAACCATGATACTGATTTTACTATTATTTGGGATGTTTTCACTTTTTGTTTCCATGTCACAAATGGTCCATAGTTTCTGAGAATGACCCATATACAATGCAATTGCATCCTACTTCAATTCTTGATACTCGCTTTTGTTTGTTCATGTGGGTCGTTTTCAGAAACTAGCTTGCTCATATGAGGGTCTACAGGGAGTTGAAAAAACTTGTTAAATGTTAAAATTACATGTGTAACATCTATCCATACCATTATTTTAACACACAACTAATTCAAAAAAGATTTTCTATTGATTACAGAAAAGTTTGAGTAAATAATGATGTTGATATGCACATCAGGCCGTCAAATGTCCTATTTTTTCATAGTTAAACAAAAATCATATTCTTTCCCTATTTAAAAGATCGTTTGACCCATTGCATCTTTTTAGTCTCGAAACACCATAACTTGTCTCTGCTCTGCACACTATTTGTTTTGGATTATTAGAGACCCGGTTTCGAAAATGTGACTTTTAAACATTTGTTTTCCTACTGTTTGAGGCATTATGCACTATTTTGATACATTTGCTCTGATACAAAATCCCAATTTTTCTGACAGAAATCCCCCCAGCTATGTTGACATCTATGCTCATGTGTTACTAAGGGTTTCATAGGTGGTTTACTATAATAGGATCTTCCTTTCTTTTGGACATTTAACATGGTGGCTGAATCGGTAGAGCGCAGTATTCCCATGCGGAGTGAATTCCAGCAAAGTCAAACCAGTGCCATACAAAATTGATACTTGTCGCTACCTGGCCTGGCACTTTCCATTGCTAGGATATGGTAAGAACTGGTTATCTCAGTGTCAGGATAATGTGACTGAGTGTGCAATTGGCTCGTAGTGCCAGTGTTCTGGTCTCACAGTGGAGCAGCACTATAAAGCCGACATGAGTGCACAGCCACAAGTTGGTGTATGGTATGATCTTAGATGTTGCCAGGATGTAAAACCCTAGCAATTTATCTTTTTGTTCTGAGGTTCGATTAGGGTGAAACATCATTACAGGAATGAGAATTTTCCACAGTTTTCCATCTTCTGGCGATCGATTTTAACACGTGTCGATATTGAGAATTTCACGCCGATCGGCTGTTGCCTAACTTTTGGGCAATGTCCCGCCTTTTTAGGTCTGACCTGTTCTCTCGTCTCTATTGTAACAATGCCAATAGGTTGGTGCGCTTCACATTCTTGACGTGTTTCTTTTGTCACTTTGCAGGGCGCGGTGGGATGCGAGGCGGGAGGGCCGTCACTGTTGAGCCACATCGTCACGAGGGTGTCTTCATCGCCCGAGGGAAGGAAGATGCCCTCGTCACCAAGAACTTGGTGCCCGGTGAGGCTGTGTACGGAGAGAAGAGGATTCCTATTGAGGTACGCGGCTCATTGGTGTTACCTGTCTTTGAATAAATCTGACCATCGTTTAACACACACAGACCAGATGCGGTTGCCGAATCAGTAGGGTGTTGGTTTCCCATGTCGAAGGTCAGGCTTCCTGGCTTGGCGCTCGGCTCAGTGTCAGGATAATGTGACTGACACTGAGCACAGGATAATGTTCATATCAGGTCATGGTGCCAGCAGCATGGTCGCCCACTGGGGCAGCACTTAGTTACCATGAGTGCTCTGTCATAAGTCGGTATCCGCCCTGATATGACTTTAGATGTTGCCGTGGTGTTCTCTGTGGCGGAGTGGTTAGAGTGTCTGACTTTTTTCTAGGTCAGACTCCTAATCTGAAGGTCGGTGGTTCGATTCCCTGTTCTCCCCCAGCCTCTGCCAATTTGGATTTCCATCGCTGTGTATAACTTACAGCGTCATCAAAGGCCGGTTGCTCTCATATCATGTCTATGTGGTGTGGGAGGTTAAAAATCCGTTGGGTCGGTAAAAGTGTAGGCTCGGGCTTTCTATCGACAAACTGTTTATCCATGACAGGCAGTAGAAGGATGTCAAATTCCAACAATAAAAACTAATCATTTAACACATGGTAATTTCTTTTAGGGTTGCGTAGTCCGATAGTTTTTTAGACCGTATGTTGATTGTTATAATCCACCATATTATGCTGGCTCTATGCACTACATACAGTGCGGTGTATTTAGTGATCATGTCCCGGGGGCGGAGCTGTATCAGCATTGTTGATTTTAACACGTGTCAATAATGAGGGGCGAGGTGGGAGCGGTGATGGGCACTTTAATTTCAAATAACGTTGTTAGAAAATGACTAACTTGTAACACATTTGAAATTTAAATGGGCAAAATTATTTTTGGCATCTTTGTCAAAACTCCGGACCCTCATAGGTTTCAGTGCTAACAGGTTTTATTAACTTGACTTAGCATGCCGCTCTATGTAGCAACAAATAAGTGCACCTGTGTCTAAGTTGGATACATATGTTCATTAATGTTTTGCTTTTGGAAATTTGATGCCTTTTTCGGACTATGCTACTTTGAAAATAAAACTCGCCAAAAACCGTCATACCCAACGATAGAATAAATTCTACTCAATTTTCTCCGTGAATATGGCTTTTGCTGCTGACATTGTAAAATTACTAGAACTCTGCTGGTTTTACTGAATCGCAATCCCGCAGCACTATCAGATTATGCTAATATGTTGTTCAAGTACCTCAGCACTATCATTGAGTGTCAGTGTATACCAATAATCTATGTATGAAACCTGACATTCGGGAATTTTCCGTGGTTCCCTGACAGTGTTAAGCCTATTGGAGAATATCCGCGCTTTTGCGTAAATTCCCCGTCTTCTCCCCCCCCCACCCCCCGGAGACCACTTTCGGCCCTGAATCATCATTAAGAAGAATGTCTGATTTTTAAAGTTGACCAGACGGGATGGCCAAATGAGTTAGAGCATCCGTCTCCGGTGTTGGTAGATCATGGGTTCGAACCCTGGTCCAGTCAAACCAATGACTTAAAAATTGATACTTGTCGCTTCCTAGCCAGGTACTGAGCATTATTAGGATATGGCAAGGACTGGTTGGCTCAGTGTCAGGATAATGTGACTGAGTGGGATATCAGGTCATGGTGCTGGTGGCCTGGTATCCCAGTGGGGCAGCACTATAATGTTGCCATGAGTGCGCACTGTCACAATTCGGTACCTGTCCTGATATGACCTTAGATGTTGCTAGGACGTAAAACAACAAACAGCTTTTAGAGTTGCATAATCCGATGTGTTTGAGGTTCTGTAAATATTTTAGGTAAATATATTATTTTGATTGTTATAATCTACTTCACTTTAGGCTGTCTTTCTGCCCCTGTCTGACCCACTCACTGACAGTACACACTCGTTACCTAACCCCATGACAGGCTGTCTTTCTGCCCCTGACAGTACACACTCGTTACCTAACCCCGTGACAGGCTGTCTTTCTGCCCCTGACAGTACACACTCGTTACCTAACCCCGTGACAGGCTGTCTTTCTGCCCCTGACAGTACACACTCGTTACCTAACCCCGTGACAGGCTGTCTTTCTGACACTGACAGTACACACTCGTTACCTAACCCCGTGACAGGCTGTCTTTCTGACACTGACAGTACACACTCGTTACCTAACCCCGTGACGGGCTGCTCCTGCCTGACCCACTCACGGACACTGACAGTACACACTCGTGACCTAACCCCGTGACGGGCTGCTCCTGCCTGACCCACTCACGGGGACTGACAGTGCACACTCGTTACCTAACCCCGTGATGGACTGCTCCTGCCTGACCCACTCACTGACAGTACAACTCGTTACCTAACCCCGTGATGGACTGCTCCTGTCTGACCCACTCACTGACAGTACAACTCGTTACCTAACCCCGTGATGGACTGCTCCTGCCTGACCCACTCACTGACAGTACACATTTGTTACCTAACCCTGTGACGGGCTTCCTGTCTGCTCCTGCCTGACCCACTCACTGACAGTACCCACTCGTTAGCTAACCCTGTGACGGGCTTCCTTTCTGCTCCTGCCTGACCCACTCACTGACAGTACCTACTCGTTAGCTAACCCCGTGACGGGCTTCCTTTCTGCTCCTGCCTGACCCAATCACTGACAGTACGCACTCATTACCTAACCCTGTGACGTGCTGCTCCTGCCTGACCCACCATCTGTTTGTTTCTGCGTGCAGGAGGGTGACGTGAAGATTGAGTACCGGGCATGGAACCCGTTCCGGTCCAAGCTGGCGGCTGCCATCCTGGGCGGGGTAGACAACATCCACATGCGGCCGGGCACCAAGGTGCTGTACCTGGGGGCCGCCTCAGGCACTACCGTCAGCCACGTCTCGGATCTCGTCGGGCCCGTGAGTCTCAGCTTATTTTAATATACCGTATATGTCCCAATAGAAGCACGCTACCCAATAGAAGCACACAACCCATTTCAAGATTGAAAGTATGCACAAATTTACGATTATATTCAGACTGAATGCACATAAAATAAGACAATCCCACTATATTTCAGAGGCATGACAAAAACAAATCCACAAAATTCTTTAACTTTGAATAGACACGCATCTATATATGTTTTGATATAATAAACCCTCTCTAAATCGACTGACTGTGTGACCGACTTTAAAAGTTCCATTTAGGGAAGTTGTCGGTTAGAGAGAGAGGTTGTACAGTACAGTAAAACCTCTCTAAATCTACCGATCATGGGACCGACTTTAAATGGTCGGTTCATGGAAGTTTATTTTTTATCATTACAGTGGTATTGTATGGGCAGTCCTTTGGACCCAAACAAAGCGATTGATATAGGGGTGTTGTCAATCAGTGGCGGTGATCGGTTAGAAAGGTTTTACTATAAATTTATTAAACATGGGTGAAATATTGAAACGACAATTCTGAGTGAGTATGGATTTTTATTTTGTTTCTTTAGGAGGGACTTGTATACGCCGTAGAATTCTCACACCGCAGTGGTCGTGACTTAATAAATGTCGCTAAGAAGCGGACAAACATCATCCCCATCATCGAAGACGCTCGGCACCCACACAAGTACCGGATGCTCGTAGGTCAGTTCCGCAAGGCTTTTTTTTTTACCCGTGGTCGAAATCTCTTTAGTGGACAACGGATGGAGTAGAGCGCTGGCGTGTCATACGGAAGGTCGGGAGTTTGAATCATAGCCGAGTCAAACCAATGACTTATACAAATTGGTACTTGTCGCTACCTAGTCTGGCGCTCTGCATTAATAAAATAAGGCAAGGACTGGTTGGCTCACTATCCAGATAATGTGACTGAGTGGGATATCAGGTCAAAGTGCTGGCTAGATAAAGGATTCACCCGGTACTCAGTACAAGGGTGAATTCCAACCCTATATGAAAACGGTCGAAAATGCGGGTCAATGAAATGAGAGCCTAATTTCACAATGTAAGAAGCAACAATTATTCTTTACACATGTCTTATTATTAGCCCGCTACCTTTGAGTTGAAAAATATCATATAATATCTAGTTTAATAAGATTTAAAAGTGAAATCGACGATGTTCTATGGCCGCCATCTTGTCTTTTTGCATTCTCTCCCATTTCACCAACTCTGTGCTGATATAAGTATCCATTTATACTGGAGGCAGGCATTCTACTCCCTGTTCCATACTAAAGCTATTTACGCCCGTATTTAGACTACATTGTCGTTCACCCGTGTACTACAAGTACTGGGTGAATCTTTTATCTAAGTGCTGGCGGCCTAGTCTCCGAATGGGGCAGCACTATAAAATCGCCATGAGTAAGCACACCTACAAGTCGGTACCCGTCCTTATATAACCTTAGATGTTGCCAGGAAGTAAAGCTCCAACAACCAACCACACATGGTATTTCACTATGGCTGTCTCTTGGTGTTTCAGGCATGGTGGACACAATCTTCGCCGATGTAGCCCAGCCTGACCAGGCCCGAATTGTTGCCATCAACGCGCATCATTTCCTCAAGAACACCGGCTTCGTAGTCATTTCCATCAAGGTAAGAGTCGCGCTGTGATTGGCTGCTGGGTTCACCAGGTTCCAACGTTTTATATGTGCGTCATTCTTTGATTTTGGTATAAATTTCAATGTGCGCATATATATATGTGATTATCAAGAACTGACAATATATTAATACCACTAATTTTCGTTGTGAACATAGTCAACTGCTGACCTGGTATTAATCGTAACACCACCAGACAGAATGATACTTGTTGCCCTCTAGCCTGACGCTTGGTCGGCATAAATAGGATAGGACAAGGACTGGTTTGTTCAGTGTGAGAATGTGACTGAGTGGAATATCGGGTCATGGTGCCTGTCTCCCGCACTTTGTTTCTTTCTTTCGTTCTTTCTCTTTATTTTTCTTTCCCTTTCTTTCTTTCTCTTTAGCGACCCCCCACCCCAGCACAGAAAGTAAATGACGGATATTCGGGATCATACAGTGGTTAAAAAATCTGACTAAAATATTACATTTCAAACAGGAAAAATAGAACGCAGAAATGTATGGCAAAAGAGCATACAACTGTGGTAAAATCACACGTGGTATATGATGAAATCCCGCACTATAATTATAAATGTCGCTAATAGTGTCTGTCTGGTTTCGCACCCTGGCAGGCGTCGTGCATTGATTCGACAGCAAAGCCAGAGGCGGTGTTCGCTGCGGAAGTGACCAAACTGCGGGAAGAGAAGATCAAGCCGAGGGAGCAGATCACACTGGAGCCTTACGAGCGGGACCACGCCATCGTAGTCGGACAGTACAGGTGGGTTGCCCAGCCTGAGAGATGTTCTACATTTGAACTAGCTACAGGATCCGTACGGGGCCTGAAAGTCTTGAACTTCATTTGCCCCATTTCAATGCCTTGAATTTAACCTATTTTGGGTAATTAGTCTTGAAAAGCCTCAAATTCCATTAAACTGTCCCCACTGATCTCAATTAGTCCAAAATCACCATTCACCATTTTATTGTCTTCCCCCCCCTCTCCTAAAATCCAAATGAAAATAGTCTTGAATTCCTGTCAAAAACAGCCTTAAATTCCATATCTTCACATGTGTATGGGCCCTCTAGCTACTACCACGGCCCTGTTGAACAACCCATTAGAAAAATTGTCTGGGTTAATCTAACGGGGATGAGAGTTCCGCCATTTTTACTTTACTGTACTGCAATCACGCAACACTCAGCATATGCCAATATGTTCGAATGCCGCATTACTATCAGTGTAGACCAATATGTATGAAACCTGACTTCCGGGATTTGTCCACGATTCCCTGACAGTGCTCAGCCTCTGGGAGAATATCGCGTTTTCACAGAAATTCGCTGTCGGTTTATTGGTAATCTTACTGTAAACATAGATTTCCGCTCTTTTTGCCCAAAGACCACATTCACCCCGGATCTAAGAAGCAAAATATGTTCTTCGGATAACTCTTTTGAATTGAGGTTAAATTGTAGTGATTAATACGCTTAAAAGTTTGCCGATGATAACAAAAGTTGATGTGCTTTTGGGACGTCGTTAAATAAAACTTTGAAAGTCCAACTTTCTTTGTCTCTGCTCTGCACAGTTTGTTTTGGATTATTAGAAACCAGGTTTTGTAACACTTCTGCAGCTTTTTTTGGGTCAGGAAATGACTATTTAAAAATAAAACCTACTAAGCGGGGGTTTGCCTACTAAGCTGGGTAATGCGGTAGACTGAATCAAATAGAACGACTTGAACAAGTAGCGCAGTATGCTCATACCATACATTAAAACTTCAATCGTTTGTTTCCGGTTTTCCTACTTTTTGAGGTGACTGCTCATTTGATGGCCTCTATTACACTATTTTGGTACATCTTTCCTCATACAAAATTCCTATTTTGTGGGTCAATATCCCAATTTGCCTTTTTTTTTTTTTTTTTTTTTACCCCACTGCATCACTTGACACCCTGGTATATATATATGTGTGTGTGTGTACACTCGTTACCTAACATGTTTGTGTGTGGGGGGGGGGGGGGGTTGCTCTATCTTCAGAGTTTATCCTAATTTTTAATATTATTATAACAAGTGTAGTGCCTAATTTTAAAAACCTTTCCTTTTCAGACCGCCCCCGAAGAAATGAAGAGACCAACAAATGGATGTGTGTGTGTATATACTGAGGGATGTAATGTGGACAGGATTGGAAAATGATGCGGTTTGCAAACAAAGGGATCCTACTCCGGGAAAACCTCACAGTCTTGCGGTTTCTCACAAACCGTTGTGTTCTCACAAACCGTCGGTTCTCATTGGTGGACGGGATCGAGTATCCAGGAGCCCACAATGGTCTTTGCTGCCGTGAACCATTTTTGTTTGTTTAAATTTGAGATTTCATTTTAGTTGTGAAAATTGTAATTAACCAAAGAACGGTCATTTCTATTTTTAGTATAATGGAGTTTTTAAAATGGTAGTTCAAACTGTTGAGCAGGTTTTGTTAGGTTGTATTTATCAACAACAAAATGTAAATTTAGTAAATTCACCTCCCAGAAAATGAAATGCTTATTAAATTTTAAAACTCAGGGATGAAAGATCTCCGCGATTTCCGAGATTTTTCCTGGAGCAATGAGTGTAACATTGTTCAAACGCCGCAGCACTATAAGTGTAAACTAATATGTTGTTTTACGCTGCAGCACCATCAGCGTATACTAATGTGTGGTGCAGACGCTGCAGCACTATCAGCGTGTACTACTAATACGTGCTTCAAACGTATTTGTATGGAACCCAACTTCCGGGAATTTTCCGCGATTCCCTGACAATGCTAAGTCTGTGGAAGAATATCAGCATTTCCGCTTTTTTTCCCGGAGAACACTTTTCATCCCTGAAAACTGGTTTGAAACCATTGAAAAAGATTTATTTTGTGAAGTCGTATCAAGCAAGTTTAGGAAATTAACAAAGTTCTCCAAGTGGTTTAATGAGTCTTGAAAACTCGAAGATTGCAATAAGTTAATCATTTTATATACAATTACTTTTTCCTGTTTTAAAGCCATAATGGTAAACTTGTTTTATTTGTTTAAAAAAGTTAATTACAAAACTAACTGGGTTTTAAAATTAAGGCCCTTTGAAAAGTGTTGGGGATTGCTGACTGACGGTACTGGAATATTATGACTTCTGTTCAGCCGAAATCATTCAGAATGGGGTGACTTGGTTTAAATCCGTGTGTTGAGACCTTAAGGTTGTGGGACGGTGCAGGGCATGCCAATGTTGCAGTTTCCGCGGCACACCAGTTTGCGAGGGACATCACTTCTGCGCATGCGTCAAAATTGAACATCATCATCACTAACCTTATAAATTTAATATAATGTTTTTGGTAAAGATGTTTTCTATATGTGTACCAAGCGATTTGTTTCTAGGTGGTATGGTTTTAGAGATATTTCACATTTTCTGTATGAAGATTGCTCACGACCATTGACAATGCCTTGAGTTTGACGGTATGCGTAGTGCAAAAATTTGTTTTATTCAAAATTAATAGAAGTGCAGAAGTCTAACCTTATACAATGAATAGATTATATTAAATTTATATGTTTTCTATATGTGTTCCAACCAAGTGGGTTGCTTCGGTGTAATTTGAGAGATATTTGACTTTTTCTGTATGAATATTTGCTCACGGCCATTGACAATGCATTTCAATGTAAGTGTCCCTCGCAAACTGGTGTGCTGCGGAAACTGCAACACTGGGTTACCCGACGCCGGTGTCGGCTTATGTAGTTTAGCCTTATCACAGATGAACTGTCCGAACATGCGCAGACATGTACTGATGGTTACTTTTTTTTAATTATTATATATATCTTAACAAATAAATATATTAAACTGCCTGTTTTTGTTCACCATTAATTGTGTTGGTATTTGTGTTAACGGTGCATGTTGTTGACTAGAATGTACAGATATTATTAACAGCATGATTCACAAAGACTTGTTGCAACCCAATTAAACATCACATTCTCAGAATTAAATTTGATTCTACATAAGGTCTTCCCGTGGGACAGCGTTATAAAGTCATGAGTGTGCACTGTTACAAGTCAGTACCCGTCCTGAAGACCTTAGATGTTGATAGGACGTAAACCAAGAAAGAAACAAACACCCATCACACACATATATATACATCGACGTGCTTAGTTCTCAGCTAAACCACTTGTGTTCACGACACACCTTAGGCCGTCTCAGGCTAAGTCACCTCATCTAATCTACCTCGCAAAGCAGTCTACATAAGGCGAACTAGTTGAGTTGACTCAGGGCTGAGTTGACTAATTCGCCTGAGAGGAGAGTTCACACGGGCGTTCACGGTCGACAGTATCATGAAGTGAACTAGTTGAGGCGACTTAAGGTGCGTGTGTGAACGGGGCTTTACTTAGATACTGATTAAGCATTTGTTCTTACATAAAGGGAATACTGAATCAATTTACTAGAACCTCTTATTGCAAAAACATGGGGTCAGCGTTTTGGTGCTTGCCAAATTAATTTGAGATGTTTGCACTTCAAATATCCCCTGTTTAATCAGGGGAAATTTCAAGTGCGACCGATTGGTCTTCCTCATTCCACTGCTCCTTGCCGTATCCTAATAATGTCGAGCGCCTGGCTAGGAAGCGACAAGTACCAATTTGTAAGCCATCAGTTAAACTAATTCACAGAAACCTGAAAACTGTCTGATTATACAAATTTTTATTCCCTGCTTTCTCACAAATTTAAATGGTATAAACTTTTCGGGCATGACTGCAGGTAATAATGTAAGAACACCCTACTAGATCATGACAGATTTGAGTTTTAAAATGAACAAACTACCAGATTTTATTTTGCCGTTTCATATGTGTGTGTATGTACATATCTATTTATACTCTCATTCTAAAAAATTTTTTTGGGGGTACATAGTTGTTTAATCAGGGGAAATTTCGAGTGCGACCGATTGGTCTTCCTCATTCCACTGCTCCTTGCCCTATCCTAATAATGTTGAGCGCCTGGCTAGGAAGTGACAAGTACCAATTTTTAAGCCATCAGTTGGACTCAAACCCATGATCTACTAACATGGGAGACGGCCATCCCGTCTGGAATACCACTTTTACATGTAGTTTCAGAACTAAACCATGCTGCATAATCCGATGACGGCATCAAACTTTTTTTTATAGCCAAACCACTAGATTTAATATATCGAACTTAGATACTGTTGAACTTATACATTACTGCATAGAAGAAATACCAACTCAATTTAATAGAATGTGTCACTGCTGAAGTCTTTGGTGTCAGAATTGTTGTCGCTGAAGACTTTGGTCTCAGAATTGGTGTGCATAATTTAAAGTGAACCATTTAAAGCTGCATAGACCGATGAAGCATCACATTTTCAAAACCAAAATCGTTATCCAGATTTGATTCTACACATCTAACTTAGACACGGGCACCTTTCTTAAACTTTTGTCACCACATAGATGGGAACGCTGAAGCAATTTAATATAACCTCTTACTGCAGAAGTCTGTGGTGTCAGAGTTTTGGCATGCTTGCCAAAACTAATTTACCATATTAGCACTTCAAATACCTCAAAAGTTAGCCATTAAAAAGCTCAGAAAAAAATAAACTCAAAACCATCGGACTATGCAACTTTATGTTACTCCAAACTGAAGTAAAGTCAATTATAACCATCACCCTAATATTTATATAAGAAACTCAAAACCATTGTACTATGCAACCTTAAACAGGGATGGAAGATCTCCGCCATTTCCGGGGCTTTCCCTGTAGCTATAAGTGTATACTAATACATTGCGCCCGTCCTGATATGACCTTAGATGTTGCCAGGACATAAAACTCCAACAACCAACCAACCAATATATTGTTTCATGCTGCCGCACCATCAGCGTATACTAATATGTGGTGCAAATGATGCAACACTATCAGTGTATACTACTAATACATGCTTCAAATGCCGCAGCACTATCAGCGTATACCAATATGTATGAAACCCGACTTCCGGAAATTGTTAGCGGTTTCCCTGACAATGCTAAGCCTATGGGAGAATAACAGCATTTCCGCTTTTTCCCCCAGAGACCACTTTCATCCCTGCTTAAATGAGTCATTTTCCTATATAAACTAACACGGTATTGGACTTTCAATCTTTCAATAATCACATATCCTCTAAAACCTTTTTAATTAATGCAAATCTACTCTGATAACACTTTCAAACTCCTTCATTTCACATGCAACTAATTAAAAGCTGCATAGTCCGATGAAGCATCAAACTTTCAAAACCAAAACAAGTATTTCAATTTGGTGCTCCCTATCTAACTTAAATACTGGTGCACTTGTTAAACATTTGTCACCACATAGAAGGGAATACTGAGGCAATTTAATAGAACCGAATACTGAGTCAATTTAATAGAACCTATTACTGCAGAAACCTATGGTGTCAGAGTATCTTGCCAAAACTTATTTTGCTTGTTTGCACTTCAAATATCTCAAAAGTTAGCTATTTAAAATAAAAGTTACTTCAAGTGAAAGTAGGGTAGATTATAACGATCAGCCTAATACATTTATCTCAAAACCCATCGGACTTTGTAACTTTAATTAAATAAGACATGGGCGCTGTACGAGGAATTCACTAAATTCATTTGCATTTGTACATATTCCTCACTTGGGATCATTTGACATTGAACCCAAGTTAACGCTTATGCTCACAAAAATAACCAACATTTGGCTGAAAAAAGTCATCTTTCACGTATCTGATTGGTTAACTGAAAGTTACATTAGAATTCTTTTGTTCATTGTATTGTAGTTTCAAAAACAAATGTGAATAAATAATTCCAATACAAAAACAATTTCTCCCTCGCATCTGAAACAGAAAAAATAGTTCAGAATGGAAACACAAAAATCTGTCAACCCCCCCCCCCCCAATTAGAAAGCTACAATCCTTCGAAAATTCCCACAGATAAAGGATGCTTGGGATTTCGATTTTTTTTTAAACAACCATTTCCTCCTTTAGAAAATTCTATACTACCGCAATGAGGAATGAAAAGAAAAAGGCGAGCACTTGGACTAGTAGTAGGAGTTGCTTTCAATGCTGAAGCCGAGGTAGAGTTGGAGCGCAATCATTCCCACCGCAGAGGTAAACATAAACTTAGCGAGAAGTAGCATCCACGAGCCCAGTCCAACAGCGTGGATTAACACCCTGAAAGACAAACAATTTACTGTTCAGAACAATTAAACAACGCAAGCCAATATGGCCGTCACTGCACATAATAATTCATAACGCATGCCAACATGGATGTCACTGCATAGAATAATTCTTAGCGCAAGCCAACATGGCTGTCACTATGTAGAATAAGTCATAACGCAAGCCAACATGGGAGTCACTGCATAGAATAATTCATAACGCAAGCCAACATGGCAGTCACTGCATAGAATAATTCATAACGCAAGCCAACATGTCTCACTGCGTAGAATAATTCATAACGCAAGCCAACATGGCTGTCACTGCATAGAATAATTCATAACACAAGCCAACAAGGCAGTCACTGCGTAGAATAATTCATAACGCAAGCCAACATGGCTGTCACTGCGTAGAATAATTCATAACACAAGCCAACATGGCAGTCACTGCATAGAATAATTCATAACGCAAGCCAAAGCAGCAGTCAGGGCATAGAATAATTCTTAGTGCAAGCCAACAGCAGGCACTGTACTATATGTATTTAATCTATTCCACAAAACGTATAAAAAGTATGTTTATGGGATTTTGTGGTAAATAAAATTTACTTTTTTCTTTCTCGTAGGACATACTTTTGCTTGCTTAACTAATCAATCAAACCTTTTTTGAATAATGTTTGTTTGTTGTTTTATGTCCTAGCAACATCTATGGTCATATCAGGACGGGTACCGACTTGTGACAGTGCACACTCATGGTGACTTTATAGTGCTGCCCCACTGCGAGACCAGGCCACCAGTACCATAACCTAATATCCCACTCAGTCACATTATCCTGACACCAAGCCAACCAGTCCTATCCATATCGTAATAATTTTGTAAGTTATTCGTTTGACGCGACTGAAAATTGAACTCCCGACCTTCTGCACAGGAGGCCTGCGCTCTACCGATTCGGCCACCATGTCCGTTTCCCAGTTTGAGAGAGCGACCAATATACTCACTCACTCACACGCACGCACACACACACATGACCTCACTCTCACACACACTCTCACGCCCAGAGAGAGAGAGAGAGAGAGCGAGAGACAGACAGACAGACAGACAGACAGAGGGTAAAACCTCTAAATCGACCGACCTTGGGACCGTCTACAAGTGGTCCATTTAGGGAGGTGGTCGGTTTATGGAGTTAGAATATGGTTATAATAGTATATTGTTGGGACCCAAATAAAGCGATAGATATAGGGGAGTGGTCGGTCTGTGCAGGTGGTCAGTCAAGAGAGGTTTCACTGTAGCTCTATATGAGACTTACTCGACAATAAGTGGCCGGTAACAGCTGAGTGCGAGCAGGTTCAGCACGCCAGGAACCAGCGACTTCTGAAGGTCATTGCGCGAGTACAGCCACACCAAGGTCGCCGTTGTTATGTGCTGAATCTTAACAGGGAAAAAACACAAAACTAAATATATTTACAGTCCAACCGCTGCTTATATATTACATACATACATCCATCCATACACATACTGCAGAAACTTTTGGCAAGCTTGCCAAAATTAATTTAGCACGTCCGCACTTCAAATATCTCAAAAGTTAGCCATTTTAAATAAAAGTTACTTCAAACTAAAGTAAGGTAGATTATGTTTATGTCAGAAAATTAGAGAAACTCAAAACCATCGCACTATGCAACTTTAACCGCATAAGATTAAGAATGAGGAGTGCCTGAAAATCCTGATCGCACAAACCCAATATAAAGACACAGTCCCTCACAATCCCTCATCCGAAATCCTTAGGACCAGTTGTGTTCCGGAATTCAGATTTTTTAAAGGCAGGAATCAAACATTACTATTTAAAAAAAGTAAAAACCTGAATTCTCCCACTATGTAGGATAACCACAGACCCGAAATAACACTACAGTTTATTTACAGAGTAATACGCTGATAAAAGAAATAATGGAATAAAAAAAACAATGGGATCGTGGGTTCGAATCCTGGTTGAGTCAAAGCAATGACTTAAAAATTGATACTTGCCGCTTCCGAGTCAGGCACTCGGCATTAATAGGATAGGGCAAGGAGCAGTGGAATGAGGAAGACCAATCGTCCGCGACTGAAATTTCCCCTGCTTAAACAACTAATGTACCCCCCACCAAAATAATTATAAATACTCTAGTACATCTTATTTCCAACTAAAACAAAAACATGATGGATTTGAGTGTTGGTCATTTTTCTGAGATAAGTATATTAAATTGAGTGTTGTAATCTACCTTATTCTAGCTTGAAGTAACTTTTATTTTAAATGACTACGTTTTGAGATATTTGAAATTCAAACATGTAAAATTGGCAAGCATGCCAAAACTCTGACACCATAGGCTTTAGCAATAACAGGTTCTATTAAATTGTCCCCGTATTCACTTCTATGTGGCAACAAATGCTTAATAATTGCATCAATATCTAAGTTAGATATGTAGAGTCAAATCTATATAAGTATTTTGGTTTTGAAAATGTTAAAGCTTCATCGGACTATGCAGCTTTCAGCATATACCGCTTCAAACAAATCATAATCAAACATTTTACTAATCCTCCAGAGAAAAGTACGAATATTGCATAAATAAAGACTAAATAAATAGTATTATAGTTTATATGCAGTAGAAAAAACAATTTCGGTTTTTGGAGTTTTTCAGATTTCAGAATTTTGGCTACGGTTTTGCACATCTGTATTAGAAAAGAAGCTTGGACTCACCAGGCTGATATTCGAGTCGAAGCTCATCTGGATATACTTCCAATCAAACTCCACTCCACGTGCTCCGACCCACAGCGGCAGGAACCTGCAAGCACAACGGAGAAATGGCGTAGTTGGAGTTACAGGGCCCGCCGCAGACATGTGAAGATATGGAATTCAAGGCTATTTCAAAGCTGGTTTTGATAGGAATTCACGACTATTTTCATTTGGATTTCAGGAAAAAACCAACAATCATGAATGACGATTTCGGACTAATTTAGATCAGTGGGGACAGCTTAATAGAATGGAAGGCTTTTCAAGACTAATTACCCAAAATAGGTTTAAATTCAAGGATTTTCATGGCCTTGAAACGGGGGAAATGAAGTTCAAGACTTTCAAGATGTTCCAGGCCTCGTACGGACCCTTTAGCCCTAGCAACCGCAAATGTTCGCCTGCCTGTTTGAATTTTACGTCCTAGCAACATCTAAGGTCATATCAGGACAGGTACCGACTTGTGATGGTGCGCATTCATGGTGACTATATAGTGCTGCCCCATTGGGAGACCAGGCCGCCAGCACGATGACCTGATATCCCACTCAGTTACATTATCCGGAGACTGAGCCAACCAGTCCATGACCTATCTTAGTAATGCGGAACACCGGGCTAGGTAGCGAAAAGTACCAATTTTGTAAGTCATTAGTTTGACTCGACCGGGGTTCAAACTGCATACCGGTTCACAGCTTCAGTCCCTTCCCAGGCACCAGCGGACATGAACTTGGAATACTAGCATGAACGATTTTAACGATCCATGTCGCTTCCATGCTGGAAAAACAACGCAACCAACATTTTTGTTCCCATATTTTTGGTTCCCCATCACCTGTTTCACGGAACCCAAAAAAATCATTACCAACTGGTTTCCACAAGCCCTGGGCACGGAACCCAAAATGTGTTTCCTATCAAATTTGAAATCCTATAGGTTGGAATACGCGCATCCGACTAACCTTGTAGCGATAAGTTCCGAAGTGGCCCATCCCATCCCGGCGATCATGACCTTCAGATGACCTTTCCCTGCGATGCGCGACATAATGAAATAGATTCCGACAAGATCAGCCAGGTCGACAGTCGACTTGAGGAACTCCTACAGAAAAGCAACAAAAGAAACCATTACACCAAACAAACAAAGATATCCTCAGTTCTCAGGCACATTTTAGAGTGGACGGCCGTTCTTTTTTCTTTTCTTTTTGGTTCAAAAGATTTGGGGGTAACGGTATTTGGAACATTATCATTTGGTCATATAAATTTTTCATGTAATTGACCACAAAACTGAGCTCAGCATTTATTTGTTTGTTGGGGTTTTACATCTTAGCAAGATCTAAGCTAATAATATCAGGACGGTACCGACTTGTGACACATATAGCGATTTTATAGTAGTCCCACTGGGAGACGAGACCTGATATGCCACTCAAGTTATTTAACGACTCCTCTAGAGCAAATTGATTTTTTATCATCGGCTATTGGATGTCAAACATATGGTCATTCTGACATATTGCTTTAGATGAAACCCGCTTCCACTACATAGGCTACCCTTTCTGATAAGCAGCAAGGGGTCTTTTATATGCACTTTCCCACAGACAGGACAGCACATACCAGATGCTTTGCTGAATCAGTTGTGGACCACTGGTTGGAACAGAAAATAGCCCAAACTGCAAATGGGTCCACTGAGTGGGATCGATCGGATGACCCACACCATCACAGGTGGACACGCTACCGCCTGAGCTATGTCCCCCATCCTCAAGTTATCCTGACACTGAGCAGACCAATCGTTGCCCTATCCTGGTAATGCAAAATTAATAAACTTACTCCGATGACATCGAAAGAGCCGGGCGGTGCCTCCGAACCAGGGAAAAACGTGGCCAGAATGAGCATCTTGACAAGCTGGGTTAGTAGATAAGTCACGCCTGCCTGGACGCACTTCCAGAATGCACTGTACTCGGCTCTGAAACAAATACACAGGCTTGACCAGATTTTCAGCATACCAAATGTTGGTTGGTGTTGGAGTTTTACGTCCTGGCAACATCTAAGGTCATATAAGACGGGTACCAACTTGCAAAAGTGTGCACTCATGGTGACTTTATAGTGCTGCCCCACTGGGAGACCAGGCCAGCAGCAACATGACCCGATCCCCCCCCCCCCTCCCCCCCCCCCCACCCCCCCCCCCCCCCCCCCCCCCCCCAGTCACATTATCCAGAAACCAGTCCTTGCCGACATTGGTTTGATCTACCAAAACCGGAGACGGATGCTCAACTCGTTCGATCATCACCTCTGATTGCAATCAGAAAGATGAGGAGTCATCAGTAGCCAGAGGTACCTAGAGTAACTGAGAGGGGAGGGGCCGTTTCGGTTTGGTCAATCAGTATGCTGAGTATCCTACTACGAGATAAAAGATTCACACCGTACTTCCAGTACAGGGGTGAAAACCAACCCATTAGAAAAGCTGGCGAAGAATTTTGACATGCTGGGTTAATTAACTGGGCTGGTAAATTCTTAATTTAAGAAGCAGAGTATATTCTTTATGTACGTCTTCATATTTACACGTTACTTTTGAGATGGAAAATATAATAAAACATATACTTTAATGCAATTTAAAAGTGAAATCGACGGCGTCTTTTTGCATTCTCTCCCATTTCACCAACTCTGTGTTGATATAAGTAACCATTTGACACTGGTGCCAGGCATTCTACTTCCCGTTCCATACTAAAGCTATTTTCGCCCGTATTTAGACTACATTGTCGTTCACCCCTGTACTATAAGTACGGTGTGAATCTTGTATCTACCTACCACTGGCACTGTCGCATCGGGGTCACAGTTTAGATTCTCAGTGGGTTTAGAGTCTACCCTTGGGGTTATGCACATGCATGTATTCGATTAACACGACCCGGGTGACTTGGGTCACCCGAGTTGCAAGAAATTCAAACAGAACACTGCGAGTGTGCCTTGTCGGCTTGTGCAACAAGTTTAACCCACCACTTGGCTGGGGTCGGCTAGGCTAGGAGCGATGGCGTCACATTTCTGCATTAAAAGGTCGCTAGGGTCACCCGAGTTGATTAATCGAATACGCTGAAATGCGGTTAGATTTTTACGCATGCGCAGAACCCCAAGCATAGACTCTAAACCCACTGAGAATTTAAACCGCGACACCGGGAATAGGACGAGAGGGCTGGGTTTTTCGTTTAGGCCGTTTCGTTTATTCGCGGCCGGCGTAGACCATTACAATGCGCCAAACCTACCGGAGAGCCTCCCCGGCGTACGCCGAACTGGGAAAACGAACACACCGTGGTTTGTGACTAACTGAAGACAAACCAAAAAGGGTGTGTCAACTACGTTAGAAATCATTCTGGTTTTGTATGTCTGGTACTTACAGGCCTGAACATTTGTATGCGATGACATAGGGAACATAGGCCAAGGCCACACAGTTCCCAAAATGGAAGAATGTCATTTTGCAGTAGACAGCAAGAACACTATTACTACGACGAAAACACACCACGCGATGAACGACCGGCGGATCTCACAGATGAGATGGGCTTCGGCAGTGACGATTGGCTCACATTTGATTGGTCAATTACCATAACACCCGAATTATATGCTCCTTCTGTATTATAGCATTTATAAAACCCGGAAAAATATGATATTGTTAATATGACGGGACGCAATAAAACACAATAGCCTTTGATTAAATAGATTTGGTGCGGAGCGCAAGTTATTCGCTTCCTTGACGATTGTTGTTTACTTCCGGTAGAAAGTGCGACACCGGGGAACATTTTGGGCGAGTAGTAGTTGTTAAAGGAAACATTGTGTCATCGTACTTCATATTGCTCGGACTTGTTTTAAAGCAACATGTCGCGTCATTTCAGTGCAAACCAGGTATGTATGTCCACGCATATTTTAATGTAATTTTATAGCTGAATAGTGTTGAACACGTAGCCAAGCCAAACCTTCAATTTCAATTCCACGCCAGTGACTGTAGTCTGTGCTGTGGCACAGGTGGCTGCCACATTGATTATTTCATGGACAAGGTTTTCAACAATGTAATGGTAAATAAATGTACTAAAGCTAAACTGAACTGATAATAATGGTACTACCATGCGGTGTGGCATGTCGACAGTGCTTACAGACTGGTTGTAGCATTTTCTATCATCTCTCACTGATTAGCTATTTTCTCATTAGTCATTTATGTTGCTAGGGGAGGAGACGATGTTGTACAACGAATTTCAAAACTTACAAAAGTGGCAAAGGCCAAAGTAAAGCCAACCATAGCCTTATAATAAAGCAGCTATTTTATCTACTGATATTGTGATTATCATATAATAATGGTGCTGTTCTTCTGCACTAAATCATTTCTCCCAGATAAAAGATGATGAATGTGAAAATGACAATATTAAAAAAAAAAAAATATATATATATTAACCATGACATAATAATTAATATATTTATATTTATCATCAAATTGGAACCATCAATTCCACACATTTGCTTAAAGTTGCATAGGCCATAGTCCGGTGGATATGAGTTTCTGTCATTTTCTGAGATAAATGTATCAGGTTGATCGATGTATTTGAAGTGCAAACATACCAAATAAACTTTGACAAGATAAGCTTGTGCAGTAACAGATTCTATTAAATTAGCTTTGTATTCCATTCTATGTTGTGACAAATGTTTGATAAGTGCACTAGTAAGTTAGATATGTAGAATCAAATCTAGATCACTATTTTGGTTTTTGAAAATTTGATGTTTTCATCAGACTCTGTAGCTTTAAGATAACAATATCCCTGAAGCAATAATGCTAGTATTGGGTAACCTTCCCTATATATAGGCTACAGAGTATTACCACGACAATACCTATGGCTACTAAAGAATTAAACAACAGCAACACATAGTATCTGAGGGTATACATATGACTTAATATATAATGTAGCTGTTTACCATATATATATTTATGTGTGTGCTTATATCATAAAAGAGAACTATACTTCCCATGATGCTAGTACATTATCAACATGGTATCTTGTAACATACTCCTGGTTACTAGGGACGTTGGGAAACTAAGGACATGGATATGTTACTAAGGATATATATATATATATTGATTATTATTATTACTACTAGGGCATACATATAACTATAATGCACATGTAAGGCAATGGCCATGTGGTTGCTAGGGCTATAATACACCAGTAGCTACATCATTACAACCAACAACCTCATATCTTAGCTAAATTCCATATAGGAAGTAAATCAAATCGCAGTCATATTGCTGCAAGATAATTATTGTACGTAAATAATATGTGATATAGACTATGCATTGATAGAAACTACTGTCTTATTTCCAATTTTGTTTTCTTTCAGTACCAGAATGCCTTCAACACCAAGCCGCTTGCGAACTGGGAGAAACCTGACAAACACCAAGAGGTAGGAAAAGTGGCCACGCAGATAAATATATTTGGAAATATATTTGATCTTTAAAAAATAAGTACACACATGTATATTTGACCTTTAAAAATATGTATGTTTGAATAATAAAAAAATATATCTGAGACATATGTAGATATAAGTGTGAATTCGTTTCGCTCCCCTAAGGGACCATTCAAATATTGCATAACGCTAAGGGGTGTGGGTGGTGGTGGGTGTAGGTTCAAGTGTTGAATACACAACCATGACAGCAGTATGGATCGTTACAAGGGGGGGGGGGGTGTGTCTAAATTTGACACGGGGCGCGGTGGCTGAATCGGTAGAGCGCGAAACTCCCGTGCGGGAGATCGGGATTTCGGTTCCCGGTCGAGTCAACCCAATGACATATAAAATTGATACTTGCCACTTCCTAGTTTGGCGCTCAGCATTAATAGGATAGGGTAAGGACTGGTTGGCTCAGTGTCAGGATAATGTGACTGAGTGGGATATCAGGGAATAGTGCTGGCAGCCTGATTTCCCAGTAGGGCAGCACTAAAAAGTCGTCATGAGTGTGCACTGTTACAAGTCGGTACCCATCCTCATATGACCTTAGATGTTGCCAGGACATAAAACTCTAACAACCAACCATTGTAATTTTGACTAAAATAGCATTATGTAATATTTGAACGAACCCTAAAATCTCAATTTCGAGCAGGAAGTTCTGTGCGTTGGTTAGTAAGGAAGCTATAGTCCACTCTAGTAGTAGTAGTAGTGTTAAAATTAGCATCACCTTAGGTATTGTCTTTTTATTCTTGCTCAAATTGGGGAATTCAAAGCGGTATAGCGAGCGATCACGGAATAGCACCGTAAGCATTAAGCCAGTAACCATGGAAACAGATAAGATAACCATGAGGTACTACGACAATAGATGACCATAGGTGGTTGCTATGACATAAAACAACAACAAACAAACTACCATAGATTAACTATAGGGGAAGCCAATGACTGCGCTAATGTAGATTGAACAGGTTATAAAGCATTCTGCTGCAATCCGTTCATTTTACAATTCGCCAACCCCACTCACTACTAATTTGATTTACATCCAAAATTCAAATTTAAATAAAAACAGTTTACAGCAAACTATGTTTCTCAAAGAGTATGCCCTATGCATAACCACATCGTTTGAACTGTCTTTAAGATATATATATCCTTTTATTGTATTTTGGAGGGAGTAAATTTGAATTATTGCATTAAAAAAAGAAATTGCATAACAATTATGAGCCCCCAACACTACATTTGACCTCAAACTTCAATATATATTGAGGAAATTACTTCTCCAGCCGACACTGTGTGAACACTACTGTAGTTGAATATTTGACTAATTATTAAGGACAAATGAGAAAGGATTATCTATTTTATATATTGGTTGTCAATTGTATACCCTCCCCTAGCACCCATGTTGGCCTTAGCATATCTCATGCATATTTTGATTATTATGACATGTTCCCTGCTCGATAAAAGATTCAACCCTATCCAGAGTAACACTATGCTTAAAGCTGCATAGTCCGATGAAATATCAAATTTTCAAAACCAAACCAATTATCTAGATTTAATTTTACATATCTAACTTAGATACCGATGCACTTGTTTCTGCATAGAAGGCAATGCTGAGTCAATTTAACAGAACCTGTTACTGCAGAAGGCTATGGCGTCAGAGTTTTGGGAAGCTTGCCAAAACTAATTTTCCATGTTTGCACTCAAAATATCTCAAACGTTTACCATTTAAAATAAAGGTAACTTTGAACTAATGTAAAGTAGATACTAGTGATCGATCTAATATATTTATCTCAGAAAAAATACAGAAATTTAAAACCATCGGACTATGCAACTTTAAATCCGAGCAAAAACTGCTTCGAATAAGAATTAATTGTGGAGCTAGTGGTTCCAATGCACAGTATTAATCTGTTTTGGTGTCAAGTTGAGAAATTGGTAGAGAATGCCAAAATAAAAAGACCAAGATTTATGGGGTTACATCCGCACCCCAGCCTTCCAACAACCTTTTAAATGGGTTGGTCAGCAGCGCTATCTCAGTAAGAGACAGTGCTACTGGATTAAGGCCATGTAGGCCTATCCATAGACTGTTCCCTTGTGGCACGTTCCCTTGTTCCGTGTTCGCTTGGGACCTTGTGATGCACCACACAGACAATGAACATGTTCATTCTCTACGTTCCCGGTCAGTATGTCATATGTGCCATGCGCAAGTCCATGCGGTCCCTGGGTCCAACTTATGGGAACGGCCACTAAGCAAAACACAGGTTCATTTCATTGGCTGTGTTGTGTGTCACAAGGTCACAAGTGACCACGGAACAAGGGAACATGCCACAAGGGAACAATCTATGGATACGCGGCCTTACTAGCCGCCGGCCAATTTCATTTTTTATTTATTTTCTATTTTGATGTCAATAAATTATATTCCCCTCCAACCCCTCCCACTGCAGATATCTGGCTATTGACCTCACCATGCATTAAAGTCGCCGGCTATACCTCACCCAGATACAAACGAATCCAGCATCAAAAGCTCTCCAAACATACCTTTGCTTAGTTTGTTCAGTTCATGCCACTAAACATGTGGGAGAAGAGTTGAGGTCTGTTTTGTATGAATGACATCATAGGTGGGATTCCCTCATCACATGACCTAGAGGGGTTCCCCACACACAGGGGAAGCCACCAAGATGGCAGCCACAGAAAGCTCTCAATTCAACTTTTAAAGTCTATTAATCTACATGATTTAATCAATTGTTCACACAAAAACTAGCTGGTTATGATAAATAAACATTTGAACTATATATTTATCATTTTAGATTGCAATTTCTAACATTTCTTTCTCTGTATGGTTGTCTAAAAGTGTCAGTGCTGCTGGACTAAATAAAACACAACAGAAGCAACCAATGTTAGCATTCTCCCCCCACATATGTAGTTGCATAAACTGAAAACTGGCAAACGTATGCTTGGAGAGCATTTGTCGAAGTATGGGTAGTGTCTAAGTGACCTATATCTGGTCCCTTTAAAACGAATGCCTAATGTGATTTAAATATTTTTGCGACACCCCCCTGACATCGAATGACGACATAGCCTCATCCCCGCCAGCCTAAATCTAAAATTATAGACTGGCCACATGACGAAGACCAGGGATATAGCGAAATGGTAATGACGATGTCGTCTTAATGTCACACCGTCACAACCTGCACCACGTTGTGTCTCCTAGAATGTATGATCAATCAATAAGGATGCCTTGACAGTCTAGACTTAAACTAGTTAAAGTCGCCCCGTATAGCCCACTGAGACGACAAACAAACTCTGAAAGTAATGTATGAGTGACATCATCGCTGGGATTCCCTCATCACATGGCCTAATCTGGGACCCCACATGACCATATATGGTTCCCCACAGACTGGGGAACACCGGGGAACCCATTTAGGTTGTGCACTTGTGCTTGCACGCTAGCCATTGTGGACACTTGACTTCAACACTCTCCCTTCACATATTCAGTTACACAAACCGAAAAGTTCTCTGCTTGGAGAGCATTTGTTGGTGTACAGTTCCAGTCTCAGCAGCCGAAAGCGGGTCCATTTACAACATCCACATATTGGCTCATTGTGAGCCTGGCGCTGATGATGATGCTGGTTCCAGTGGTCAGTGCTTATTATTGGCAGAGAGTTGATGGGCTAGGAGAGAATGAAAAACCCAAGATGGCGGCCGCTAGATGCTCCTTTTAAAGTATTAATGTACAGAACGTCACCAATTCTTCACCCCAAACATATAACGTACTATGATAGATAAGTATTTGGAAATATATTTAGCATGTTAGATTGCAAATTCATGGTCTTATCTCAATAACCCAGCCTTTTGATACTTTTTCTATATGGTTGTTTAGCAACCCTGTACATGATGCAGATACACAGGAATAATTACTCCCTATTATAATAGGTATAAACCATAGTTCTATGCAATTTCAATCCAAATAGCCAAAGTGCATAGAGCTCACGATTGACAGGCCCAGTCACCTTAGCAACTGTCCACTAGGTTTTTACACACATCAACCACATGGTCAGAAATCACATAGTACCTCTCAATAAGTGTCCTGATTGGCAGGCACAGGAGAGGTCCATAACATCAACACTGGAGGCAGCACCACGCGACCACTCAGTGATTGTCCTGATTGGTGGGCACAGGAGAGGTCCATAACATCAACACTGGAGGCAGCACCACTCGACCACTCAGTGAGTGTCCTGATTGGTGGGCACAGGAGAGGTCCTTAAATTTCAAGACTGGAGGCAGCACCACGCGACCACTCAGTGATTGTCCTGATTGGTGGGCACAGGAGAGGTCCTTAACTTTCAACACTGGAGGCAGCACCACGCAACCACTCAGTGAGTGTCCTGATTGGTGGGCACAGGAGAGGTCCTTAAATTTCAACACTGGAGGCAGCACCATGCGGGCACTCAGTGAGTGTCCTGATTGGTGGGCACAGGAGAGGTCCATACACATCAACACTGGAGGCAGCACCACACGACCACTAAGTGAGTGTCCCTGATTGGTGGGCACAGGAGAGGTCCATACACATCAACACTGGGGCAGCACCACACGACCACTCAGTGAGTGTCCTGATCGGTGGGCACAGGAGAGGTCCTTAAATTTCAACACTGGAGGCAGCACCACGTGACCTCCTGAAATAGGACACCTGCCCCAAACAAGGATTGAAGAGGATCAGGGTGTTAATTAGACTTTTAATTACAAGGGATGATTGCCAAGCTACCCCCCCTCCCCCCGTACCCCTCCCCCGCCACTTCGACATCACTCCCCACCCCACCCCCCTCGCCCACAAGTGCCTCACACAGGTTAGGGAAGTGGGGAAAGACAGACATAGACAGATATACAGAGAGAGACAGGAGGGCAGACAGAGGGAGACAATAGAACAGTTTAATCATCATAATTAGTCTTCAGGGTTAGGGGATCCCCCAAACTGTTTGAGACTAGACTGTTCCGGCATTCCTTTCTTGGTTAGCATTCATAGCCGTAAAGTATTCCACGCATTTAGTCGTAGTAGTATATACCACACACGCTATTTACTTAAGTTTTCCTGTTTGCTTGTAATGTAATACATTACCATAAACACGTCCTTTTTTTCTTTGCAGCAGAAGACAATTGATATCAATTTTGTTCCAGGACTGAGAAGATGTGTGTGGCTTAAAACAAATTAATTGAACACAAAATAAATTATTGGGAATTTAGTTTTGGCAACTGTGGCAGACTTCTATTTCATGTATTCATCAGCAACAACATTTATTTTGGCTTCAACTTTCAAGATGTACAAAGTAAGAAAGGCAATGATGCTGCTGATGATTATGGGAGAAGAAACCAAGACTTAGAAGATCGTTTTCTTCTTCCTGTTTGTCTGAATGTATATTGTTCATTTTCAGGAAAAGTCAATGGTGACTTTAGCTTTACTTTCATCAAAGAAAAGAAAAGTAACCACCACAAATACCAAATATCTTGGTAGTTCTAATGGCTTTAACTTAAGATGAAAACTCTTGCTGACTGTAGTAATTGTTTTAAAACACATCTAACCATAATTCAATAAAGGGACACACTCCACTCGGCAATGGAGGCATTCAACTGGGACCTTTCCATCCACAAAATTTAGGCTTCACCCACCTGCGCAGTGAACTAGGTTTTCGAATGCAAAGCGGACCCAGTCAAATGGCTTCAGTGGTTTTAGCCAACCAGAGCTGTTCTCTGCCATTGCAAATTGCTGCCCTGTATGGGGGTGGCCATTTGCAATCGAAAAGAACCAATCAGAGCTGTTCATTTCCATTGCAAATGGCTGGCCCTATAGAGGGCAGCCATTTGTAATCGAAAAGAACAGCTCTGATTGGCTGAAGCTACTGAATCTTTCAACCATTCTATATCAGCCATCTTGAAATACACCATATGACCTTATCGATGGACCCACAATCAATTCATACGTATACAAACCCACTTCCGGTCCCAATCGGATAGGAATTTGTAAAGAAATATTTTGATATGGGTTTAGAAAGGCCCAGTCAAATATGTCCAAAGTTAGATACCCATCACCTCATCATATTCTTACCTGTCCACCAACGAGCTGGACAAGTAAAGGACACAACTCCCTTCTTACTACACTAATATGAATACGCAACGCTTAGGACCGACCCCCGGGTCATATTCGATTAACACGCCCCGGGCGACTTGGATCACTATAGAAGATCTGTAGGGAGGGACCAGTGTAGTTGTTCCTCGACTCAGCTTGTGCTACTCTGCGGCAGGCATCGTCTAGGCATTGAGCCCATAGGCACTTATTAACCAATCGCTGTCGTCCGCCCTGTGTGCTGCGTAGCAAAGCTCGACGAGCAATTTCCGTTTCCGTTTGCTGTATTTCGATTATTCAAATGGCGCTGCCCATGTAGGGCTATTTCCGTTTCCGTTTGCTGGATTTTGGTGTCAAAATGTATGGCACTGTCACACTCTATGAGTGTTGGTATTGTTTATGTATATGTACACGTGTTAGTCCTTAGCCTCCCCTTTAGGGGGGTCGGTATTAATGTTGCAAACACCCACCAGGATCGTGCTTACCAACCACCCCCACCCATACATCCTTTTGTATTTTAAAGTTGCATGGTCCGATGAAACATAATTTGATCAAAATCAAAACACTTACCTACATTTGATCGTATATCTTAGATGCTGGTGCATTAACTAATAATTTGGGACAGCATAGACAGATTAATCAGTGAATTTATAACACCATCCCCGTGGACACCTACTTTGAGAAAATCATTAAGCAGGGACCCCACTAACAAATTAGGTCAATCTAATGACCTCATTAGCCTTGCCCTGATTCGAAGTAGATCTACCATGTGTACCTTAGACAGGTTCCAGGAGGCTACCTACATTAGTAGGTCAGCCAACATCACGTGGCTATCACGTGGTGTAGATCTTGGTATTAGCTTCAGGAGTTTTGGCAAGCATGTCAACATTATTTTGGTTTCTTTCAGTTAAAATTGCTACAAAGTTAACCATTTTTCATCATAGTTACTTCAGACTAATGACAGTAGGTTATAATTGTCAACCTGACATATCTCTTTTTTTTAAATAAGTGAAAAATTCAAAAGCCATCGGAATATGCAACTTTAACTAAAATTGTAATTGTAAGTAAAATTGTAACCCTTCATCGTAAACCACCTAAAACACCACCTTCATACTAATATATTCACTGAATGCTTAACCCCAACCAGACACCCCACAGTCCATTTAGCTAAAAGTAGTAGCAATGTAAGGTACTTAATTACCATATTCAACAATTTGTTTGGATAGGGTAAATAACTGAAGTTTGACATGGCCTGAATACCATTGCCTCACTGCTGAGGAAACATTATTCAGTACAACCCCGTTAAACCAAGCTCGGTTAAACCAAACGATCGGTTAATCCAAACTTTTTTCGGCAGCCCGCCAAAATACTATCATTTATCATATAAAAAAATTGGTTAAACCAAAGTTGGTTAATCCAAATTATCGGTTAATCCAAACAAAGTTGTTGGACCTCAGGCCACTCCGATAGGTATGGTTAAACCAAACTTTCATGTGTTTATGAGGTCATCTGAGACCCCACCAACTTTTTTCTATGATAAATGGTAGTATTTTGCTGGGCCGCCGACAAAAGTTTGGATTAACCGATTTGGTTTAACCGAGCTTGGTTTAACAGGGCTATACTGTATATATACTACATAAAAAACAATAATCAAAGTGTCCACATACGTTGTATATTACATGTGCAATACATGCTTACTCAAAGTCAAAGCCGAATGAGCAATGATCGGTTAATCCAAACAAATTTCTAGGGTCACTTCAAGTTTGGTTTAAAGGGTTGTACTGTATTCAGATGAATACAAATTTGTTTAGAACAATTAAAGCGCTATTGGGACTGGGGTATTAGCACAGGGGTTTGTCGACCTGCTGTATAGCTGGCCAGACTATTCGCAGGACAGAGTAATTCAGGGCTTGGTATGCACTGCTTAGGATCACAAAAATAGTACCCATCTTCAAAGGACGACTACGCAACAAACCAATCAGTCCACAGTCAAGGGAGCCAACAACAGTTTATGCATTCGAAAATTGTTCACACATGGCAGGTGTTCGTCAATCATACGAGTCGCTGAAGCCAGGCAGGGACGGCCTTATGAGTTGTGTGGCCAAATTGGAAAAACTTTGGGGAGACCCCAGGTTTACAGCGATTGTCTGTTTTAGTGAAATGATTTACAAGGCTAGAGAGAGGTAGATACAACTGTATTGTCACCAATGTTCCATCTCCAATCAGATTAGAGCAAATTTAGTGTGCTAGTGATCAAACATTAGGTACCATCACAAAACTATTTGTATACATAGATAGCTGTCCGGAAATGCATTGAGTAAATTATATGAGTGCTGTCCTGTCTTTGGGAAAGTGCATATAGAAGACCCATTGCTGCTTATCGGAAAGAGTAGCCTATGTGGCGGTAGCAGGTTTCCTCCAAAGATATATGTCAGAATGACCACATGTTTAACGTCTAATAGCCAATGATACGAAAATCAATGTGCTATAGAGGCGTTGTTAAATAAAACAAGCTATACTTTGGAATAAATATGAAGATGAGTCGATCCACAACTCTAGAGTCATTCTCAGTATACAATACAATCGTGTATACAATACAGTAGCACCTATCTTCATTGACCCCTGTGATCAGCGCACCCCTGCTATGTGCAAACAAACAAATTCAATGCGGTAGTACCTTTTATCATGGATACTTGTGACAATCGAACCTCTGCCATGAGCGAACAAATTTTCAATGCACAAACTGTTTTTGTCGCATTTGACTGTTCCTCTGATGGCAGGACACCTGCTGTGTCAGGACAACTTTGGTCTGGATGTAGCGGTGAAGATAATGTACTATTGTAGTGTCTGACCCCGGCCTCTGGCCATTGTTCCTATTGCATTGTGGGATTTCAATGTGGACCTGCAGTGAACCCTTTAAAAATGCATCAAGCTGTATAGATGTTGAGTAAATACATCTAGTTATTCTAATAACATTGCCCTTCTTCGTTAGCAATCATGCCTGCATTGCAATTCAAAATATAAAAACTTATATTTTGATAGTTGTATATGGAATGTTACATCCTGTAGTGTATTAGATCACAACATTATTTAACCTATTTCACAGCAAATCACAAATCGACTGTTTACACATGATTGAATATCTTAGAATGCTTAAATAATTAATGATGAAGTCTAAACTAAGCCTTAGCTAATACTGCAATCACATGTGAGCATTGTCAGTTCTCATGACATTTAATTAAAGTGACTCTATTCCTAATCTTGAGATGTCTTTTATACATTTAAGATCATTTCATTGCAAATATTCTAAATACTAATTAAGCAATTATTTATAGAGGACATATATCCCTGATTCGGAAGATCATTTCATTGCAAATGTTCTAAATGTTAATTAAACAACTATTTACAGATAGAAAATATCCCTAATTGAATATGTATATATTAATATCTTAGATTCTATTTCAGATATATTTATCCTTACTTAAGTTATTTATTTCAGATATATTAAATTCCACTTTAGATTGCTTACTTTAATTTTACTTCATGCAGCTTTATTTCTGTTTCAGAGATCCTTAATTCTATTTGACATGGGGCCCTACATTTCACGTGTCAAATTACTGTGGCACCATTATTATTTTATTTCTTTCTGCCTGAAATTAAGCAGTTGGAGAGATGGGGATGGGGGGAGGATTCCAGTTCAGAATTGGTGGACTGACTTGTATGTTGTGTTTCAGCACCCAGTGACACTTCATGGACATACAACAATCATTGCTGACGACCATGGCATCCTCCATGAAAATGTGCCCCGGTCGACAAAAAATCCATGGGGAAACTTTGTCGGCACCTGGGAGATGCCGAATAAAATTGCTGGTTTGTATATTGTTCTGTTTCTGATTCAGATATTAACGCTGTGAGTCTTTGGTCCCAGAATTCCTTAAAGTTGCATAGTCCGATGGTTTTGAATTTCTGTCATTTTCTGAGATAAATATATTAGGTTGATCGTTATAATCTCTGTTACTTTCACTTGAAGTAACACATGTTTTAAATGGCTAACTTTTGAGATATTTGAAGTGCAAACATGCTAAATTAATTTTGGCAAACATGCCGTAAGCTTCTGCAGTAACAGGTTCTATTAAATTGCCTCAGAACCCCTTTATATGTGGCAACAAATACTTAATAAGTGCACCAGTATCTAAGTTGAATATGTAGAATCAAATCTAGATAATTGTTTCGGTTTTGAAAATTTGATGTTTTCATCGGACTATGCAACTTTAATTCAAAGGTAACTCAGTAAACTGAAACCCGATATGGCACGACCCCGCTTTTTATATGGACACCAATGGTCGCATTATAACGGGGGCTCACTGTATTTGTTACTACTGCTATCATGATTGTGCTGACCTCGATACAATTTTCACTCCTGCCCATAGTAATAGTCAATGACAGCCATTTCTAAATCCAAGCAAAACTTGCTTTGCTATGAATCAACTTTACTAGATATAGAGCTCCTAGTTCCAGTGTTTAGGTTATGTAAAGTACTTATGCGTATATTAAAATGGAATTGGCCTGGTTTCCTATTGTCTCCCACAACCTCCTGTAACCGTATTCTGTAGTTATTGGTAGTTGGGTGCTGGAAGTTTGTGTGTGGCCTGGAGGGTTGGGGGTCTGCTCCCAAGCAGTTGTACTCCCCTCCTTCCCTCCAGGTGGCACCCTCTGCCCCTTTCCATCTGCCCAATGGTTGGAACAAAACCCACTAGACAGTAGTAGCCACAGAATGCTCTCGATTCATCTGTTAAAGTCTATTAGTATTACGCTACATGATGCATCGATGCAGGTATTGCAATACCTCAGGGAGTTTGACGCCCCTGCCCTGCAGAGTTGTAAACCACTGCCTTGTGGTACAGGTTCTTGACAGAACCGAAGGCTAAGGGAGCAAACCCTAAACAGAAAACCATGTCACTGTGGCAGCATTAAGGGTGGTTGATGTATGGAACTCCCAACATCTCCCGACCAGCCACTGCAGGGACAAATAGTTTTGCGCCTGTCTGCACATGGTCTTGCCGGTGTGAAACCTCTATTTGCTCCCTGAGAGAGTGCTGCTGGTAACTTGCAAAAGCCAGCAGCACTTCAACACTTTTGCAGGCAGCTTTCATGAAATGTACAACCGCAAGAGCTAAATGGAGAGCGGCAGTCAAGTAATGAAAGCAGTCTTTGTCGCATCGTGACCGACAGCATGATGATGATATGATTTAATAAATTTCTCACTCCAAAAATTGGAGGTTATGAAATATAAGTATTTGAACAATATATTTAGCATATTAGATTGCAAATTCACGTGGTTATGTCCATAACCCAGCTTACCGACACTTTCTATAAGGTTGTTTAGCAGCCCTGTGACAGGGCTGCGGGATTGATTGATTGATTGGTGGTTGCTTTACGCCATGTCGGCAGCATAGGCCATATTCACGGCGAGAAATGTTTGTTTTTTGTTCAAACCATCGCTCTTACAAGTAAAAGCAGACAATCAATATTAATAATTGATAGAATTTATTTAGTAAACTATATGAGGTGGTTAAGATATTAATACAAACAAGGAAGCGTATTCTTCAGTGTTATGTGTGGTCTACTCTAATGTATGGGGCAGAGACATGGACAATCTCTAAGAAAATGTACAAACGTTTAGCAGCATTTGAGATGTGGACTTATCGAAGGATGATGAAAATATCATGGACAAAGAAGATCACCAACAAAGAAGTTCTCAGAAAAATTAAAAATAAGAAAAGCTTGTTTGCCATTATACAGACAAAGAAACTTATTTATTTTGGCCACATCATTCGTCAGAGTTCAATATACCGTACATTGTTGGAAGGGAAGGTGAATGGCAGCAGAGGGAGAGGGAGACCAAGAACATCATGGTTTACAAATATTTCACAGTGGACAGGCTTGAATTATTCACAGTCTATCAGAACAGCACAACATCGGGACAAGTGGAGAACCATTGCATCCAACCCTCGACTAGAGGATGGAACTATTGATTGATTGATTGATGAGGTGGTACAGTCCAGCAGCCCTCAAAAAGGCTAAAATGTTTTCTTGTTTTACTTTAGTAAAACGGTCATGCGGGAGTAATTCCCATTTCCATCACCCAATGATATTGGTTGCCATGACTTGGGTCCTGTACAAACTATGCACTGTATGGTTGTTGAACCTACCTCAGTCCTTCCTGAGGGACCAGCGAAACTCAGAATATATATATTGTAAGACCCCAGTCACACTAGGCTTGCGACCACTTTGCGTTCATTATGACCCAAAAAAACCCACATCAGTCGCCAACCTCCTTGCAACCAAAGCAACAAAAAATAGAGGAAAAAAGGATTGGGGACTGGCCGTTGAAGACCAGGGAAGACAGATTGGTGATCGCTTGGTGATCAGTCGGCGAGTGGTTTGGGACTGGTTGGGGACTGATTTGCAAACGATCGGCATATTATTGCAGATCAGTCCCTGACCAGTCCCCAACCACTTTCCGAGTGTTCACAGGTGCTTGTCAGTGGTGCCATGGTCGTCGATCAGTCGGTCATGGTCCCCGACTGATCACCAACCTATGAACATGATTGGTGATCTCCTTACAACCATTTTGGTCCCAAAGAGGTTTTTGGTAAAGCACCTGCGACCGAAATAGTGAGGACCAAATAGAGACCTTTTTGTGACCACTTTGCGATAATCTGCTAACAACCCTTTTTGGAGGGGTTGCAAGTGGTCACAAGTCTAGTGTGACTAGGGTCTCAGCTGTCGGGCCCTTTGTAAACCGGAAACAATGACGAATCTATTTTAAATAAATAGATTTAAAAACAAAAATGTCGTTGTAGGTAACCAGGCGCGTGTGCCAACTGCTCGCTCCCTTCACGCACATCAGAAGCTGGTAGAAGGAGCCAAGACTGCTGATGTAATTATCAGCGGCACTGTCAAGAACCAAGTGAGAAGAGGCAAAGCGGTAAGTACAGCACTAATCAACAGACAAGGACAGCGAGGCCTTTAGATACGAAAGGCCAAGTAAGCACCTTCTCACTGTTTATTCATGCGCATATCTTTTAATTCTTACAGGGTCCTTTTCCACCATGTCTCGAAGAAACATTGAACGATGTTGTGATGCGTGTTTATTCAATGCATGTGCCTGAACATCACTTTGCATGCGCATACTGTAGAAATTGATTGTGCTGTGCCTTGCTACCCCCCCCGCCCCCTCCCCCCCCCACAAATAATGGCCTAATTAACAAAGTAATGTGGAAACCAAAATATGTGGTACACTTTCTGAGAATGACCCATATAGCAGTGTTTAGGTGGCCTTTAAGGTGAATGCCCTACCATTTTACGTTACATATCACATTGTTTTACTTCTTGCATGTCTGTATCTGAGACTGTCTCAAAAGGTGCTAAGCAATATGGGACAAAACTTTGTCCATTGTAACAATCAACATACTATCTACTTATGCATTTACTCAGGATAAACTGATTTGTTTTTTACATGGTGTTTCATAATCCCAATAGAATACATATTGATTTGAAGCAAATGTCCTTGTGTTTTCAGTCTAACCGTTTCTGTGCTGTTTTGTGTCAATCGTTACAATGGGGAAAAAAACCCGAAGAGTTAGCACCTTTTGAGACAGGCTCATCTCTAACTCTAATACAGTATTTTTCTTATCACAAATGCAATTTTGATGTTGATATTTGCAAATGCCGCTTACTGCTTACTGAAGTTCTTAAGTTCTCCTCTTTTGGAGGGGGGGGGGGTCCTTTAATTAAGTTATTTTATATCACGACGGTATTTAACTACCCTCTTTCCCATAGATCTTGATAAAAGTCACATTCATCACAGAATAGTTATTTTAAAATGCTATGCACATACATTCTTGTTAGGAAATACCCAAATTATATTATTTTCATGTCAGATATTTTGCACCCCATTTCCATATCAATAATTTTAAAATTGCAAAACCACATAATTAGTGAAACCCGAGTAGTTTTATTTTCCTCGAGACATGTTGTGTACATTACCATTTTGAAATAATTTCTTTCCAGTAAGTCATTGCAAATGATGCATGATCACATTATTTTACTGCCATTAATTACTATTAGCAATAGTTTCATTCCAGTTATTGCCACTATTTTCTTTTATTCATTAAAGTTGCATAGTCCGATGGTTTTGAGTTTCTTGGATAAATACATTAAATTGATCATTGTAATCTACCATACTTTAGTTTGAAGTAACTTTACTTTTAACTAAATAACTTTGGAGATATTTGAAGTGTAAACGTGCCAACTTAATGTTGGCGTGCTTGCCAAAACTTTGACCCTATTAGGCTTCAGCAGCAACAGGTTGTATTAAATTGACCCAGTATGCTCTCCAATGTAGCGACAGATACTTAATGTGTGCACAAGTATCTAATTTAGATATGTAACTTGTAAGGTTAGGTCCATTTAAGTGTTTTGCTTGTGAAAATTTGATGCTTTTTCCGGACTATGTAACTTTATTTTAAAACAAAGTAGAATTATTTGGTATTGTTATTGTTGTTGTTGTTATCATCATCATCATCATCATCATCATCATCGCCATCATCGTTATACTCATTATCATTACCACCATTATCATCACTATTATCATTATCACTATTATCATTATCATCACTATCATCACCATCTTCACCATCATGATCACCACCAGCATCTATCATCACCATCACCACCATCATCATCTCTTCCTCATCACCATAACAAATTCATTGTCACATGTGCACTCTCCAAGCACACTTGGACTTTGGCTGCACATACTGCGCACTGCTCACTGCTCACTGCTCACCACTGCATTGCACGCATGCGCACATTTAACTTCCAGGTGACTGCTGAGCCTCCTTCACCGCGCAAAATCGAAGCAGCCCCGCTAACTCCGGCTGCACCAGCTGCACCTACACCAGCACCGAAAACTACACCAGCACCGACAACTACACCAGCACCGACAACTACACCAGCACCGAAAACTACACCAGCACCGAAAACTACACCAGCACCGAAAACTACACCAGCACTGAAAACTACACCAGCTCCTGATGTAACTGGGCGTTCTTCGACACAACCAACAGGCTCGGCCGCCCCTCCGGGCAGCGCCCCCCATGCCTAAGGCACCCCATCCCCCCTCCCCGCAATTCATACCTTAGTTTAACCTGTTTCTTTTCTCTTTCTCTCTCTCAGACAATCATGGATCTTTTAAAAGAACACTTTTTCTTTAAAAAAACCACTTTTCTTTTCTTTTAGGAAAGGAAGGTTATGCAAGTTAAATCTTTATAATAATTTTTGTATGATTGCTTACTCACAAAGTTGTTACCCTTAAAACTTTTAGCAAGCACAGTCATCTACCAGAACATTTATTATCTGTGAGGCCTGAGATAGTAGTGCTGTGGCGAATTATCTGAACTTTTAATTAGTAATTATAATTCTTGTTAGTGAAGTCAATATCTGAATCTGTGAAAGTATCATCAAGGAATAGTATAATCTGAACTTTTTGATTAGTAATTATAATTCTTGTTAATAAAGTCAATATCTGAACCTGGAAAAGTATCAAGGAATAGTATTATTTGAACTTTTTGATTACTATTTATAATTCTTGCTAATGAAGTCGAGATCTGAATCTGGAAAATGATCAACATTGAATAGTATTATCATTACAAAATTTCTAAACCAATGGTAGATGTGGACATGGGTAATGGCGACAATGTTGTCTTTGAGTGAATATCAAAGCGGAAGGTGAACATAGAAGAGTATTTGTATCAATGTTATTACTGTCTATGTTGAACCTTGAAAATAATCATTATAATGGAAGTAATATTTAAACCGATGCGAAACTTGAAATGTTATTAGAATAAACATTATCATTTAAAAATAATAAAGTGTACTGGAGCTAAAGCTAGAAAATTATCGTCATGAATACTACGCTATTGTTCCAAGGTTATTAGCTAGCCATTATGTTATTTTAATCATTGTTATGCTATTATAAAATATGATCGCTGAACTCATAAACAAAGGACGTTAATAATAATCCTATTTTTTGAATCGCTAGTATGCCATTTAAAATTAAAATATAAACTCTTGGCTATGCTAGATTATGTATATTGTTTATAATATTTGTTTGTTTTGATTTGTTATGCTAGTTTTTAAAGTTTAGATTATTGCTATTCTTATGCCACCTCAATGTTAATATCGAATTAAAATAACCCGTTTATTTCTGGGGTGAAGAATTGATGAAATCATGTCGATTAATATACTTAATCAAGAGCTTTCTATGGCCACCATCTTGGTTTATTTGCATTCTCTCCCAATTCCTCAACTCTATCCCAATATAGATAATCCATTGTTTGCTGGAACCACTACCTACACAACTTGTTTATAGCTGATTATAATATTACTGAAGTAGTTTTTGCTCAGATTTAGGCAGGATTGTTTAATCCATCTCCTGTTTTATTGTCTAGTGGGATTCAAACTTGTTCAAACGCTGGTCGAGTCAAACCAATGACTTACACATTTATACTTGTCAATTACCTACCTTGGTACTCTGCATTACTAGGATAGGGTAAGGAGCAGTGGAATGAGGAAGACCAATTGTCTGCGATTGAAATTCCCTCTGATTAATCAATGAACGTACACAAACAAAACCCATCCTAAGAAGCTGCTAAGTTGCGGTCCTTCTCAGATAATAAATACATATAGCAGTGCCAATAGATACCACCGTCCTGATATGACCTTAGATGTTGCTAGGACGTAAAACAACAACAAACAAAAGCCAATAGATACCTGCTTGTGATAGTGGTTATCGCTCTTGTTAGAGGACGTAGAATAGAATTGGTATATTACCACCTACTAACAGTTCTCACTGATTATAAGCTAAAGCATAGTCCGATAGAATATTAAATTTTCAAAACCAAGACAATTATCTAAATTTGATCCTACATATCTATCTTAGACACTGATGCACTTATGAAGCATTTGTTTTCACGTAGGAGGCTATATACATAGTCAATTTAATAGAACCTGTTACTGCTGAAGCCTATGGTGCCAGAGTTTTGGCGTGCTTGCCAAAACTAATTTTAGATGTTTCCACTTCAAATATCGCAATAGTTAGCCATTTAAAATAAAAGTTACTTCAAACTAAAGTAAGGTAGATTGATCGTAATGCGAAGCATTACGTTTGATGCGAGGAGAGGAAGAGACCCTCCCCCCGCCCCGCGCTGTCGCGCTGCTTTCTCACCTCGGCAGACGGCGCGGCGCGCCGCCCCCTCCCCCGCCCTCCGCGTCGCGCGGCGCTCACGCCTCACCCGACGCCGCTGCTCGCCACCTCTCGCCCTCCCCCGGGCCGGCAGCTTTCACACTCACCTGCTGTCGCCCCTCCCTCTCCCCTTATAAGGCCGCCCCCTGGCCTCCCTCAGGCACTCGCCCTCCTGCCGCCTCCCAGCTCTACCCTTTCTTCAACTTGGCTACTCCACCTCGGACCTCTGCCCCAGCTCAGCCTCAGGATGCCTCGAGGAAAAGGACGTGGACGGAAGGGATCCCGGGCCGCCCCCGGCACCCCGGGGCCCTCTCCAGCACCCGGCCGGGGCGACTCCCCGGCCTACGCCCCGGCGTCCCCCGCGGCGCCCTCGGGCCGCACCTCGGGCTCCGAGATCTCGACACTGCTGGAGGCGCTCCAGCGTATGCAGCTCGACCAACAGCACTCCGCCGCCGAGGCGCGCCAGGCGACGGCCGACCTCCACGCCCGGATCGACTCCCTGGAGACCGGGGGGACCCGCCCGGGGATCCCCTCATCTCCCCCGAGGCGCCAGGCCGCCCCGACGCCTCGGGCACCTGCCGCCACCACAGCCCGGCCCCCGCCGCCGCCTCAGGCGACCCTCCCCGGGGCCGCGCACCCGGAGTACGAGAGGTACCGTCACCTCTCCAGTCAACCACCACCCGCCACCTCGCCGGCCTACCGCGAGGAGGCCATCCGCCACAGCCCCGCCTCCGCGGCCGACGCCGTCCGGGAGATACTGGCATCCGCCGAGGCGCGCCACTCCGTGAGGCGCCAAGGGATCCCGGCCAACTACATCTTCCCCTCGGACCTGGTGAAACGAGGGGCCGAGAGAAAGCCGGTGAAGAGGGGAGAGGCGACAAAGGACGAGTATACCCTCGCCCTCCTCACCCTCATCGACCACCCCGACTTCCCCGCCCACTCCGCCCAGGGACTCCACCACCACCACCTAGCAGTCTGCCGGGATAACCTCGTCTACCCCTGGGCCACCGTCCGCCGGTACTCAGCGACCCTGTTTACCGCCATCGCGGACGGAACCCTCCCCCAGGGCTGGCATGACCCGGTAGCGCTCAACCTCATGAGACTAGACTGCCTGGCCATGCCCGAGGACCAAGCCACCGCCGCCCCTGCCCGCCTACCCGACCCTCTCCACCGAGGCGCCCACCTCCCCCGACCCCAAGCTGACGCCCCGCGCCACCTACGACAGGGACACCCACGGGGCCCCCTGCCCGGCCTGGAACCGCGCCCCCGCCTCGTGCGATCGGGCCCGCCTCGGGGAGGCCCACGGTGAGGCGGGGGACAGGCGCCGTCACGTCTGCGCATACTGCGCCAATGTGAGGCGCCTCCTAACAATGCACAGCGAGGCCGACTGCATCACGAAACAAACCCGTGAGCGCCAGACCCCCCCCGCCACTTCGGCGGATTTTTGATCCGCCGGCCTCCCCCCGGCCGGCCCGGGGGGACCCCTCTGGCGCCTCACCCTCACCACTGCCGACAGCCCCGCAAGCCCCGCCGACAACCTCCCAGCGACCACCGATCGCAGCGCCGCCCAGTCCCAGCCGAGGATCATCACCTCGGGCATCACACCTCGGACCACATCCCAGCCCAGCCTCAGGAGGAACCCTCTGCCGCCGATCCTCACGACACCGCCTTCAACAACACCGCCGCCCAGACCCCGACCACCACCCCATCCAGCCCCGAGGACTTCGCTGCCCCCCTGCGCGACCCTCGTCGGACCTCCTCACCGGATCCCGCCAAGGAGCGGGCCTCCCCCTTTTTGGCCGCCCGCTCCCTGTCGACGCAGGCCCCGGACACTCCCCGCCCCGAGAGGGAGCCTGACCCCCGACACGGCCCACCTCTCGGCCGGCCCGCCCCACCAGCTCCGCCTCGGGCGCGCCGCCAGCCCTCTCCGCCCAGACCTCCATCTCCGGACCCCCGCCTCGACCCCCCGCCTCGGGCGCGCCTCGAGCCCTCTCCTACTTTTGGTGGAGGGCTCCTCGGCACCCCCTCACTCCACTGACATTTGATCTCTGTTTCTCTATTCTGACTCCGCTCCTCATGTTATTTTATCCCTTGTTCTTTATTTACATCTACTCCTCGTTTACCCTGTATGCCCTGTATGCTTTCTGAGGCGAAAATAAAAACCTTTTATTTCCACCCCCGCCTCCTCTCTTCCTTTTCGCGCATCGGTCGTAATGCGAAGCATTACGTTTGATGCGAGGAGAGGAAGAGACCCTCCCCCCGCCCCGCGCTGTCGCGCTGCTTTCTCACCTCGGCAGACGGCGCGGCGCGCCGCCCCCTCCCCCGCCCTCCGCGTCGCGCGGCGCTCACGCCTCACCCGACGCCGCTGCTCGCCACCTCTCGCCCTCCCCCGGGCCGGCAGCTTTCACACTCACCTGCTGTCGCCCCTCCCTCTCCCCTTATAAGGCCGCCCCCTGGCCTCCCTCAGGCACTCGCCCTCCTGCCGCCTCCCAGCTCTACCCTTTCTTCACCACCCACCCACCCTACACTCCTCCTACCTTCTCTTCCACCGGTGGAGGGCTCCTCGGCACCCCCTCACTCCACTGACATTTGATCTCTGTTTCTCTATTCTGACTCCGCTCCTCATGTTATTTTATCCCTTGTTCTTTATTTACATCTACTCCTCGTTTACCCTGTATGCCCTGTATGCTTTCTGAGGCGAAAATAAAAACCTTTTATTTCCACCCCCGCCTCCTCTCTTCCTTTTCACGCATCATAACAATCAATTTAATATATTTATCTCAGAAAAATTACAGAAAATCAAACCCATCGGATTAGGCAACTTTAATCTAGAACAGCGAATACAGGTTCTCCCCGAGCAGTTGGTCCCTCTTGGGGTGTTATCGATTAATCAACTCGGGTCACCCGAGCCACTTTAAGGCGCATGCGCACATCCTACAGACTCAGGTCAAATAATTGAATACGCTCCTCCATGCTCGGGGTGGACAAAATGGTGGCTTAATCCAACACTTTTTTTTGTTCGTTTAATAACCGATATAACTACAGCAAAATAGGATTTAAAGTATTTTATGATTGCATAGTTTAGTTATATTTCCATTTCCGTAATCTGTGTTATTACCAACAAAAAAATATGTAGGACTGGTACTTGTAGCTATTATCCTGCAGGACGGTACCAGCACAAATGTGACGTCATCGTTCCTAGCAGACCCCAGCCAATAGGTGGGGGACTGGGGTCGGGTCGTTTTGCACACGGCACGTGTTTTTGTCAACTCCACTCACGGTTTTCGATTTGAAATTCTAGCAACTCGGATGACCCGAATCGCCCGGGTCATGTTAATCGATTACGCCCAGGAAGGATCTTTTTTGACAAGTGGGTCATGGTGCCCCACATATGGGGTACCCTGACCAACCCACTGGGGCACATTGAAACGTTATAGCAAAATAAAATCTTAGGCCTGCTTGGCACAAAATGTAGATGGCTTCCTTGATTAAAGTCATTAAAACATTACTGGCAAGTATCCCATGTTTTAGCTAAGAATGCTTCATTCATAGTTAAGACTCTAGCTTAGACTCCAGCTTACTGACAATTATAAGGTCCTAAGTCTATGGGGAATTGAAGCATAGATGCTACCCATTTGGTACCACCTGTGGAAAATGTTTTTTTGGAGGCACATTACTAGTTGCTTTCAGGACACTGACGATATGTCATCTACCAGTGGGTGAACAAACCTATTCGCTGCCTTTGAGCACTGCCTATAGAAGTCAACATCAATATCGCTCACATCAATGGCAAGAACTTTTCGCACATAATACCAGACGGGATGGCCGAATGAGTTAGAGCATCCATCTCCCGTGTTGATAGATCATAGGATCGTGGGTTCGAATCCTGGTCGAGTCAAACAACTGACTTAAAAATTGATACTTGTTGCTTCCTACCCAGACGCTCGGCATGACTAGGATAGGGCAAGGAGCAGTTGAATGAGGAAGACCAGTCCTCTGCGACTGAAATTTCCCCTGCTTAAACAACTAATGTACAAAACGAAATACATCATCTTTTGTGAGTTGACTTTCCATCCTTATCAGAACAGAATCCTCTACAACAAATGTCCCTATGTGTCTCAACTTCTTCTACAACTTCCTCTGTTAAGTCCATAGCAGAGTCTGATACTCTGAAGTAGAAATGCATGTTGTTAGTTTAAAAATAATATGACTAGTAGGGCTATAAGTATAACAGTTATAAATTGCTCGGTCTACAGGGTAGAATTAGACATGGGGCATCTGGTATACATTAACAAATCAAAGGTTTAATCAAATCTACAAAGTATTGTTGTCACTGAAATTGGTTTACATTGATTGTATCTAATCTATTGCCATGGGGTAAGTTTAGCCAGGTTGTGGAGCACCTGGAGTCATGGCTCAATTTGCCCCATAAAAAGTGGCTCAAGGTGCCCCATTCCCACCATTTCTACAAAGACATGAGTCACTCTAATATAGGTCACAGCAAATAACTGAACTGCTGTGGTCATCTATAGCTTGATATGTTTAGTTTTAAGTAATTTCAATAATCACAGCGACTTTTGTCATCAGAAGGCATGTTGTTGTAAGGTGCAAAGTGGGTTTAAAGTGTAGGTTCCAAAGTGAAAGATAGGGCTGGGAAGGGCAACTGTCGCTGTGAAACCTGGGTCGCAGCCGGCGGGGGGGGGGGGGGAACCAGTGGAACTCAGAATATTAGACCAAGGGCTAAGGCCTTCAGGCTCAGCAGTTGGACTTTGAATCTACTCAGTAGTCAGTACATGGATGGGTAACCACCTGGAAATGCGAAGTGCTGAATCTCTCGAAATGGTGGACTAATCGGTAAGTTTAAAGTGACCGATCCATTAATAACAGACAAAGTGGTTTAAACAGCAACGGTAGAAGCGTTTGAGAGAAGGCCGGATAGACATTGGAGAAGACACCCACAATTATATGACTTCAGGGCTCTGTCGACCTCCATATGTGTGCAAAAGAATAGTTCTTTATTACCATATCGAGCTGGCATTAGAGGCCCAATTGGGCCTAGATCAGCCGGAAGAGGATCTGTAAGTTAATCTGTAAGTTTCAAGTATACCTGTCAGCATCAAGACTGGGTGGGATGACCTGTCATGCTGCCCGCAGTGCTATATTCCAGTAGGGGCAGCACTATAAAGTCACTATATGAGCGCTATGTCACAAGTCGGTACCTGTCATGATATAATGTCAGATGTTGCTAGGATGTAAACCCCCAAACTCATTGTATGGGTAAGCTGCTTGGCTTTTGGTTCAGACTTTCCTTTGTGAAATGAGAATTGTTCAGAAAGCAATGGTCCCCTAATCATTGACCGTCACCGGACGCGGTGGCCGAATTAGTAGAACGCAGGCTTCCCGTATGGAAGGTCAGGAGTTAGAATCTCCGTCAATGACTTACCAAATTTATACTTGTTGCTACCTAGCCTGGTGCTCGGCATTATTAGGGTAGGGCAAGGACTGGTTAGCCCAGTGTCACAATAATGTGACTGAATGGGATATTGGGTCACGATGCTGGTGGCCTGGTCTCCCAGTGGGGCAGCACTATAAAGTCACCATGAGTGTGCAGTATAACAAGTCAATGCTCATCCTGATAGGACCTTAGCTATTGCCAGAATGTAAAACTCCAGCAAACAAACATACATCATTGACCATGACCAATTAAATTATACCTTATCAAATTAACATGTCTTATTGCCCTGATTAAAGCTGCATAGTCCGATGAAAACATCAAATTTTCAAAACCAAAACAGTGATCTAAATTTGATTCTACATACGTAACTTACCATATGTCTCAATAGAGGCACACTGCGTGAGTGCCGACACATGGATGCGCGTCTATTCAAAGTTAAAGAATTTCATGGATTTGATTTTGTCATGCCTCTGAAATATAGTGGGATTGTCTTATTCTATGTGCATTCAGTCTGAATATGAACGTAAATTTTGATTTGTTTTTGTTGTGCCTCTGAAATAAAGTGGGATTGTCTTATTTCATGTGCATTCAGTCTGAATATGATCATAAATTTGTGCGTGCTTTCAATCTTGAAATGGGGTGTGTGCTTCTATTGGGTAGCATGCTTCCATTGGGACATATAGGGTAGATGATACTGGAGCACTTATCAAACATTACTCTCCACATAGAATGGAATAACCAAGCTAATTTAATCAAACAGGTTCTGCAGTAACAGGTCCGTTACTGCAGAAGCCTGTGGTGTCACAGTTTTGGCGTGCTTGCCAAAATAAATTTAGTATGTTTGTTTGTATTCAAATATCTCAAAAGTTAGCCATTTAAAATACGAGTTACTTCAAACTAAACTAGGGTAGATTATAACGATCAACCTAATATTTTTATCTCAGAAGATAACAGACTTAAAACCATCAGACTATGCAACTTTTAAACACTCCTACTTGACCTACTTTCTATTAAGTCTTTGTACATTTGTACAAGTGGGTAGAATTCTAGATTTTATCTATATGAAAATTCAGGCTCAGATGAGACGAATCATCGATCACATTGTAAAATTTTCCGATATAATGGCATGAGGATATATAAACTCTACTATAATAAATTGCAACTTATCTATATAATGGTAATATATAAAATCCAAAGGCATATGAGGGATATGTGGAGTTGGTAAACTATTACTCATTAGGTATAGAAATTGTATAGTAAAATAGTATAGAGGAGTGTCACCTCTTAGATAGTCTTTGGAGGAGTTGCCTCAAACTCCCTCCCCCCAGGTGTTATTTATGGATCACTACACACCTCAAGGCACTGTAGCCAGCATGACAAGGCCTTGGATACAAGAGATTGAACTCTGATTGGTGGATAGATAAATACCTGTTAGGGATTGGGAGATCAACCCATGTGACCACCACCAACTTGGATTCTAGAAACCTATATAAGATAATAAACCAGGGAGTCTCGCTCTCCTACTTTTCACTCTTTCTCTACTTTCCTTCATTACCTGTATTGATTTCTCATTAGCTTGTCCACACCACTCACACCACCAGCCGGCGACGTTACAACATGACCAGAAGGCCGGGCGGTCAAACACCTACTAATGTACACACCTCATGTTGCTCAAGCATGCATCTGCACAAACAATTTCCACATGCATGATTCTTACCATTTAATAATGTGCACAAAAAGTAGGTTGCTACAATAAGTAACGATAACCGTTTGTGTTGTTGGTTAACATTGTATCGAGTAGGAACTGGAGCTACACAATTTGAGAATCAAATAATTAATAAGATACTTGGCAATGTGACCTGTCCTACCAGTGAAGCAGCACTATAAAGTCCCGAGTGTGTGTACTGTCACAAGTTGGTACCTGTCCTGATATGACCCTAGATGTTTACCGGACGTAAAACCCCAACAACCACCCACTGTCATTCTAGCTATTCAAATTCGATTCATCTCTACTTTTTAAAAAGTTAATAAGTTGTCGAATATTAGTTTAAAAAAACTAACATTGGAGGGTACTAGACTTGAAATTAAAAAAAAAAGAAGTAGGCCCTAATACTTTGGATTGATTGTACACTTCATCTAGATCAAGGAATAGAGAAATAGAATGATTGTTTACTATGCACTGTGTATATGGACTTGTTTGTTGGAGTTTTACATCCTAGAAACATCTATAGTCATATCAGGATGCACACTCTTGGCGACTTTATAATGCTGCCCCACTGGGAGACTGGGCTGTCAGCACCGTGCCCTCAGAATTTACCCCCTCACATTATCTTGACACTGAGCTAATCAGTCTCTGCCCTATCTTATTAATGCCAAGCGCCTGGCTAGGTAGCGACAAGTATCAATTTTCATTGGTTTGAGTTGACCGGGAATCAAAGTTCAGATCTTCCACACGGGAAGTCTGCACTCTTACTGATTCGGTCACCACGTCCAGTGTGTATATGGAGCCCTTTGGTGTAACTATGTATTTAGACCTATACAAGAGTCTAGTGAACCCTTTAACAAAAAGTATTTTAATTACAAAATCCAGATGGAGACATTTTGGTTAATGCTTTTATGTAACCAATAAATACACATTTTGGTGAACGTTTTTTTTTTTTATCTAATCGTAAATTTGGCATTCAATAATACCTTTTCTATTTTCTATTTTGGTGTTCGCGAGTACGTGAAGGCCCGATCACATACGCGTTAGTGGACGTTGTTGAAAGGCGTAGTGGAGGCTAACCTAGTTGAACGTAGTTGAACGTAGTGCAACATACAGGCATCCATACTTCTCCGTGATGAGAACGTGATAAGAACATGTGTGGGCCGTGAGTTCCGATTTAAGCTTTGGACATGTTCAAAAGAGAGGTATGTTTGAGGCAGACGTAGCCTCCGTGATGATAATGTACCCTAGCATACTCTAGCGTACTTCTTAATGAGCATACTCTAGCATACTTTGACCCACACAAAACCTTGGCTCTTCTGCCGTGGTCACATAGCCGTTAGTGGACGAAGGAGAAGGTAGTTGAACGTAGTGGAGGCTAACGTAGTTCAACGTAGTTGAATGTAGTTGGAGGTACCGGGATCCTTACAATAACGTACCAGGATCCATACCATAATGTATTTATCCGTACCATTAGCTGGGTCATTAACCAAAACCTGCCGTACCTTAACGTCTTTGAACGTAGTTACAGCGCGTTTCACCCATGTTTCACCCATATTATTCTATCTAGGTTCAACTACGTCCACTAACGTGTATGTGACCAGCGCATAAAAGTTTGAGCATTTATTCAAGAGCGATTAATTATGTAATGAAGGGAAAATGTAAATGAACATGATATAATGGGATACTAAAAATTAGGAAAGTATAAATGTAAAGAAAGTAAAACATTGGTGTTCCGGGAAAACAGCTGGGATAGCTTGCATTAGGCCAACTAAAAAAACTCCTGGTTTCGAACACTGGCCGAGTCAATCCAATAACTTAAAAATTAATATCAAAGTTGAATTGCTACTAGCCCGAGGCATTTCAAACAGTTTAAAATGGGGAAAGAAATCAGGGGCGGGCAATTTTTCAGGCAAGGGCGGAGACGATGACCATTTTAACATTTTTATTTGGCCTTAGGTGCTAAATTAATCGGACAGCAAATGATAAGAAAATTAGTAATGGACATACCAAAGGTAGTGGTGCAACCTATTTTATGAGGTTATATACCTTACTGACATTTGAAACTATAGAAATGGTTATCACAAGAAACCGCGTTGATCCCTGAGGCATGGAGCCACATAGAGACGTGAATGTGATTAGGGTGATTGCATCAGGGAGTCCAGGTTGTGTAATGGTTAACACACTATCCCCAGTGTTGCAGTTTCGGCGGGACCCCAGTTTGTGAGGGACACATCGCTTCTGTGCATGCGTCACAAGAAAGTTGTAGAATCGGAATGTGTTTGACCTATACACACATACACACTGTAGTAAACCGCATTGATCCCTGAGGCATGGAGCTACATAGAGATGTGAATGTGATTAGGGTGATTGCATCAGGGAGTCTAGGTTGTGTAATGGTTAACACACTAGCCCCCGTGTTGCAGTTTCCGCGGTACACCAGTTTGCGAGGGACACATCGCTTCTGCGCATGCGTCAAAATCGAACAGCATCGTCACTAACCTTATAAATTTAATATAATGTTTTTGGTAAACATGTTTTCTATATGTGTACCAAGCGATTTGTTTCTAGGTGGTGTGGTTTTAGAGATATTTCACTTTTTCTGTATTTTCTGTATGAAGATTGCTCACGACCATTGACAATGCCTTGAGTTTGACAGTACGCGCAGTGCAAAACATTAGTTTTATTCAAAATTAATAGAAATCAAGAACCCTAACCGTATAAACTTAATATAATCTGTTTGTTGAATATGTTTTCTGTATGTGTGCAAAGCGGTTTGTTTCTAGGTGGTGTAATTTGCGAGATATTTCACTTTCTCTGTATGAAGATTTGCTCACGGCCATTGACAATGCATTTGAATGGATGTGTCCCTCGCAAACTGGCATACCGCGGAAACTGCAACACCGGAATGGCAATAGGTGTGGGTTTGAATCCTCCTCTAGGCGCAATATTTCCCATTTTCATCACACTGGTGCTGTGACCGGGATTTTGTAGATGATTGGTTGGTTGTTGCAGTTTTATGTCCTGGCAACATATAAGGTCATATCAGAACTGGATCCTGTAGAAGCTACATGCTGTATGGTTGTTGAACCTACTCTGTGTAGGTCTATGTATGTAAGTGGATTCCCTGTATGTGTGTAATTGTAAGCATTAAATGATTAAATGTTCAAAAAACATGTATATGTTTCAACGAATGTGTAAAAAGAAAATATTTAAGCTTTATCAGAGGGAAAACACATAGTAGTCTAGTACATAAATATTGAGATGTAATTTACAGTATTGAAGGTAATGTTGGTATGCTTTTAACTTTTATTTTTCTAAATGGGGAAAGCGCCTCATAAGTATTGTACTTCTGCTTTCTCCTTTTTCATGTGAAAAAGTTACTGATATAAATAACTTATGGACGTAGGCTTAGGTTTCCTTGGGGCAGAATGTAGTAGTCTGCACTGACCTCACCGGTAAGGAGCCACATAGACAGGGAGGCATAGATAAGGTGATTGCATCAGGGAATCTAGTTGGTGTAATGGTTAGCATGCTAACCACAGAATGGCAGGATTGTTTGTTTGTTGTTTTACGTCATAGCAACATCTATGGGAATATCAGGAGGGGTACCGATTTGTGACAGTGCACACCCATGGCGACTTTATAGTGCTGCCCCACTGGGAGACGAGGCCACCCGCACCATGACCTGATATCCAACTCAGTCACCTTATCCTGACACTGAACCAACCAACCCTTGCCCTATCATAATAATGCCGAGGGTCAGGCTAGGAAGCGACAAGTATCAATTTTGTAAGTCATTGGTTTGACTCGACCGGGAATTGAACTTCCGACCTTCCACACCGGAGCAATGCGCTCTACCGATTCGGCCACTGCGTCCGCTAAATACTGGTGGAAATAGAACCAGGGTGTCGGGAAGAGTTAGCTGTTGAGCACTTCTAGATCTATTCAAATAAAATGTAATTTTCATTTGCGTTTGTTTGTGCTTCATGTCCCAGCAACATCTAAGGTCATATGATGACAGGTACCGACTTATGACAGTGCACATGCATGGTGACTTCATAGTGATACCTCACTGGGAGACTGGACCACTGGCACCATGCCCCGATATCTCACTCAGTCAAATTATCCTAGTACTGAACAAACCAGTCCTTGCCCCAGATTCTATTAGTGCCAACCACCAGGCTAGGTATCAAGAAGTATAATTTTTTTAAGTCATTGGTTTGACTCGGTCAAAGTTCGAACCCACAACTTCTCCACACAGGAAGCCAGGTTACTTAAAGTTACATGGTCCGATGAAATATAATTTTGTCAAAATTAAAACAACTACTTACATTTGATCCTATATGTCCAACTTAGATACTGGTGTATTAGCTAATGATTTGGGGCAACATATACAGAATAACCAGTGAATTTATAACCTCACCCCTTTGGACACTCACTTTGAAACACCCATTATGCAGGGAGGCCTTTAACCAATTAGGCCAATCTCGTGACCTCATTAGCCTCCCCCCGACCAAGTAGGTCTACTGTGCAGGCCCATAGAGGGGAAGGCGAAATGAGGTGGATGTTGCCCCTCCCCTCCATGTTGGGTATTCAATGCTGTTTGGTCAATTCTATCAATATAATTAATCAATTTGGGTAATTGAAATTTTTACATTTGTCAATTAAAATTGCATCTGCCATCGGGACTATGTATGGTATGAGGGAGGATGAGACATGGATGATATAACAGTAAATAATAACATGAGAAATGCAAATTCATTAGATAGCAATGCAGATTTCCAGGTTTAATACTATGATGGCCGCAACTGTTCTGGTCATGCGTTATTGGCTGCTTCCATCACAGAATTAAGCCAAGAACCCGGCGCATTTGCGATGAATCCCATCCAAACGATAACGCATAGGCACGGCCAGAACAGCTGCTGCCATCATAGCATTAAACCCAGAAACCTGTGTTTTTGTGGTGGATCCAGTCAAACCATTAATGATCAGGTTCGGCTGATGTGGCCAGCATGGAACGGCTGCTGCATTAGCTAATATAAAATATCTGAACTTTCAAATGCACATATCTCACTGAAATTTTGGAATATTTTTAAAATTAAAAAATAATATTACTTCTGATTCATTGGAGCTTCAAGTGAAATTATAATTATAATGTTTGGACCCTTTTTGAAAATAAGGTGCATGTGTGAACGGGGCCTATATATATATACATATATTTGTATATATACCAATCCGTTCCCAGAATTTTGACAACCCAAACAGAAATAGCTACCTACAGCCGTCAGGTTCCAGGATTAGTAGATCATCTCACATCACGTGGTCATCGTGAGATGACCATCTGGGTCATAGCCACAGGACTTTTGGCAAGTTTGTTGAAATCATTGTGGGTTCTTTCAGCTCAAATTGCTCCAAACAGCCATCAAGTCTCGGGAAGCATAGGATGGCACGAGCTTTATCTCAGATATATAACAAATTCAAACGCATTGGAATGACTTAATAGAAAAGTAGATAGAAAGGGTTCTTCCTATTAAATTCAGATAAAATTGAAAAAATGACTTTCTGAGTGGGTCTGGAGGTGAAAAGGACCAACAACAGCTGGCCTATAAGAGGTCAAAGCCCCTGACAGGTGGCGCCAGTGTGGCCAAAACCTGGAACTAATCGCTGGCATACACTAGCCGCTGTTCGCGAATAACAATTTAGATATAACTGAAGACAGTGTCCTTGTTTATATTCCCACAATAGATTATAGAGCACACACACACATATATATATATATATATATATATATATATATATCTATACTATATATATAATATATGTATAATATATATACTAATAAATACAACAGCTTGTCTTATTTAATATAGTAAGAAAGATATTTGATTTTAAGTAACGAATCGGTGTTCAATCTCTACAGATGGCACCTGCGATGAAAAACACAAGTCATGAACAGCCGATGACGTCCCCTGGTGACGCCACTGGCAAGTATGACGTCACAGTAGAGCTGACCAGGTCCCCAATCCAAGTTTCGCCGCTGCCACCTGACGGCAATTACCAGAACCTCTCTCCGTCGCCGGCCGGGCTCTTCAAGGCCGTCTCTCCGGGGCCGGACGCCGACTACGCGCACGTCACCCCGCCCCCTAGTGGCGACGCCTACGCCAAGCCGTTTACTCCGCCGCCTGGTGTCGGGATCCCGAACCAACCCGGCGATGATCGCGGGGTAAGATTCGCCGCGACACCGACCTCAGGGATGGGTGTCGGCCGAGTGCGGACACCGGAAGTGGCGAGGTCGCCGGTTACCCCGGTCTCGCCGAACCGGTTTGACCCGGACGCAATGCCGGCAAGCCCCGGCTTCAGGGGCCTCATCTCCCCGGTCAGCCCCGACCTGGGGCCGGGGTACTTTGACACCCAGTACTGATTTAGTCTGTCTTTGACACCCAGTACTGATTGAGTCTGTCTTTGACACGCAGTACGGATTGAGTCTGTCTTTGACACCCAGTACTGATTGAGTCTGTCTTTGACAACCAGTACTGATTTAGTCTGTCTTTGATACTTAGTACTGATTGAGTCTGTCTTTGACACTTAGATTTGATTGAGTCTGCCTTTGACACCCATTACTGATTGAGTCTGTATTTGACACCCAGTACTGATTGAGTCTGTATTAGACACCCAGTACTGTTTGAGTCTATTTTTGACACCCATTACTGATTGAGTCCATCTTTGACACCCAGTACTGATTGAGTCTGTTTTTGACACCCAGTACTGATTGGGTCTATTGGACACCCAGTACTGATTGAGTGTATTTGACACGCAGTACGGATTGAATCTCTCTTTGACACCCAGTACTGATTGAGTCTGTCTTTGACACCCAGTACTGATTGAGTCTGTATTTGACACCCAGTACTGATTGAATCTGTATTTGACACCCAGTACTGATTGAGTCTGTATTTGACACCCATTACTGATTGAATCTGTCTTTGACACCCAGTACTGATTGAGTCTGTCTTTGACACCCATTACTGATTTAGTCTGTATTTGACACCCGGTACTGATTGAGTCTATATTTGACACTCAGTACTGATTGAGTCTGTATTTGACACCCAGTACTAATTGAGTCTGTCTGTCTCGCCAACATATGCCGATGTCGCTGACTCTGCCGCTGTCGCTGACTCTTCCGCTGTCGCTGACTCTGCCGCTGTAGGATCTGTGCATTTGTGCACGCATGTCTGTGTGCCTCTAGGCACCAGGTTCTGTGTATCCATGCCTCTAGGTATCCGTGCACCTGTGTCTTTGGGTATGTGCCTGTAGACATCTGTGCATCCATACCTCTAACTAGTCTAATCAACCGTGCATCTGTGGGCCATCACCAGTCTAATCACTTCGAGCCATCCTCCCATCTGTCCATTCAGATAGTGATTCTGCTCATTACCTTAAAGTTGCTAGTCCGATGGTTTTGATTTCTGTATTTCTTTCGGAGATAAATATATTAGATCGATCACTACTTTATATTAGTTCAAAGTTACTTTTATTTTAAATGGTAAACTTTTGAGATATTTTGAGTGCAACCATGGAAAATTAGTTTTGGCAAGCTTGCCAAAACTCTGACACCATAAGCCCTGTTCACACGGAGCAGTTAATTCGAATCATAAAAATCGACTTGTATAGTTCGGGTTACAATTCGCGTGTGAACGCGAGGCTAAGTCGGATTAGGGCTGATTCGATTCATATTATTCGGATTTTATAAACCACTTGTGTAGGTGGTTTATATGAACCGAATTTTATGATTCGACTTATATTGCCCGTGTGAACGCAACCGACTTACTTGAGGTGGATTAAGGACGTCACACGCATGCGCAGTCGAGACCTTAGTTTGTTGACTTTCCGGTCTATCAAAAGCGCATATTATATAATTTGGTCTATGAACCGGATAGAGGTGCACAGATGTTTTTTTCATCATTTATTTATAGGTTTTCACTGGCCAGCAGAAGTTTTTACGTTTCCAAAACAATATGATTCAGTCTATACATATCTAGGTCGAACCCACACTCTCTCGTGCCGACGTCGACTAACCGAAACTGGCGCTGGTTAGTATGGACTTGCTCATGCGCTGATATCGATTTCCGGCCCAAGTACTGCCCGTGTGGATGCGACACTAGTTCAGTTCATATTATCTGCCTTGTATAAAGCGGCGTAAACTTTTCCCGTGTGAACGCGGCTATAGACTTCTGCAGTAACAGGTTCTGTTAAATTGACTTAGTATTGCCTTCTATGCAGAAACAAATGCTTAATAAGTGCAGGTCAGTATCTAAGTTAGATATTTAAAATCAAATCTAGATAATTGGTTTTGTTTTGAAAATCTGATATTTCATTGGACTATGCAGCTTTAACTATGGTAGAGTAAACTTGTATTAGTCTAACTTATTAGTGCTGCTTCAGTTGGTTCCCAGGGAGGTGCTACCTGGTGCACCACCGTTACTTGACACTGTCTCTGTTGGTGCCCAGTGTCCATCAGACAATAACAGCGCCATTGTCTCCACATCTAACACCATGTAAATATACAAGTGGACACTCTGAGCTTTGTACTGCTACTGGCTTTTATTAGTTATTTGACAGTCCTTATCTCAGCCACTGGTCACATGATCCGCTGGCTGGGCAATTAACGTACATTACACCCCCAACAGCTAGTTAGTTATTATGGCAGCCCTGATCCTAGAGCCCCTGTCATACATCAACGGATTGAGCAACGGACAGAATTGTCTAGTCCGGTGGTGATAAGTATCAAAATGTATTAAAATGTGTCAAACTGTTGCGACATCGGGTCAAAGGCCGCCAGACGAACGGACATGAAACGGACATGAAATGGACAGCCAACGGACGAAACAAACTCAAACCGGACAAGAACCATAGACGTCAAATCCAGCGGCATCTGTTCCTAGTTTTGTGCATGTTCAAAACTTGAATGGACACAAACCGGACTTTGTTTGGTTTCTGTCCGTTTCCCCCAATCCAGTGATGTGTGACAGCCGCTTAAGACAGGACTGCTGAACAACCCATTAGAAAAACTGTCGGGAGGCTGGATAAAGGAAATGAACACATAAATTTGTAATCTAAGAAGTAAAATATATTCTTCACATACCTATTTATATTTACCGGCTACTTTTAAATAAAGAATTGATTAAATAATGTAGGTTAATGGACTTCAAAACTCGAATCGAGAATATTCTGGTGTGGCCATTTTGTATTTTTGCATTCTCTCCCAGTTCACCAACTCTGTGGCAGTATAGATAAAAACTACGCAATGGAACCCCCTCCTCCACTTAATTCACACTGAAGCAGTTTTTGCTCCAATTTAAACAGGAATGCCATTTTAAACAACTAGTCTTGGTAGGTGTGAATCTTTGATCTAATCCACAGCATGCCTAAATCCGAGCAAAAACTACTTTGGTATGAAACAACTGTAAAACAATCTATGGAGTTACTGTTTCCAGCACAGTGTTTATCTATATTGACATGGAGTTGTGGAATACACGATTTCCGTGATGCATGCGCAGAGCATAATCCAGACCCGACTTGTGGGTCACAGAATCTGTGGAGAGGCAATTGAGGTGCTGTTAAAGCTGGCTTCATATTGAGCAACTGACACAGTCTTTTCGGCACAAATGTGGATTTATAGAGAAAACATACTTATCATTTTTGATAATTATAGCTGTATCCTATTGATTGATTGAAAAGCTCGATCGTCAGTGTAAAACAACACAGTGACACACTGTCGACCCACAACATGAGTGTCATTGCCTATCACCAGGTGTCATACTAGTCGTGGAAATCGTGTATTGGGAGAGAATGTAAAAAGAAAAACTGGATGATGGCCACGGGAAGCTCTCGATTTGACTTTTAAAGTCTACGTGATTTCATAAATTCTTCACGCCAAAAGCAGCAGGCTAATATAAATAGGTATTTAAGCAATAAATTTACCATTTTAGATTGCCAATTCATGCGATTATATCCATAATACAGCGATTCACCACTTTTTCTATAGGGTTAAAATGTTTAGCAGTCCTGGCATGGAGACAGTGATGTGGGAGTAATGATATATGCATCCCTTGAAGAACTCTAGTTTGGCTAAAGCTGCATCGCCCGGAGTTACTCGCGCAGCCCCGTGACAGGGCTGCTAAACCTCTAGATAAAAGATTACAGTACAGGGGTGAACCCTAGCGTAGTCTAAATATGGGCGTTAATAGTTTTAGTATGGAACAGGAACTAGAAACTGTGGTTCCAGGATCAAATGGCTACATATATCAGTGCAGAGTCGGTGAAATGAGCGAGAATGCAAAAAGACAAGATGGCGGCGATAAAATGCCATCGGTTTTATTTCTAAGGTTCCTTAAACTACATGTTTTATTACATTTTTCAAATCTGAAGTAGCGGGTAAATATGAAGATTTATGTGAAGAATATATTTTGCTTCTTAAATTAAGAATATACCCGCTCAGTTCATTTCCCCGCCATGTCGAAATCTTTCACCAGTTTTTCTAATAGGTTGGTGTTTACCCCTGTACTTGATGTAGTGCAAGCCATGTGGCATATTACAGACCTGGAATGTAGTGCAATTCATGTGGCATATTACAGACTTGGAATGTAGTGCTAGCCATGTGGCATATTAGACTTTGAATGTAGTGCAAGCCATGTGGCATATTACAGACTTGGACTGTAGTGCAAGACATGTGGCATATTACAGACTTGGAATCTAGTGCAAGCCATGTGGCATATTACAGACTTGGGATGTAGTGCAAGCCCCATTACATAAAACAAATTTGAAGCCCTGTGAGTAGGCCTATGCTTTATAACCTACGTAAGTCCACCTATTCCTGTGTGACGTCACAGAACTACTAATAGTAATAGTAAGTCATAGTGTACTCTTGCTGCCTAATCTTGCCTGGCAGTCAATCTCCGCCTACTGGGTTTGTGAGCCAATAGCCCATTCTAAGTGTGAAAGCCTCAACACCACATGAGATCTTTAAATTGCTATATTTTATAGTGAGGCTGTATTTATACTGTCCATAGCATGTAAGCCCGGGTACCCAGGCTTGTTTTCAATGCTGGCCAGCTGTAGTTTTGGTGTTGTCTTACCAAGCAGTAGCTGCTGATAAGTTATTTGATTGTCTGCATTTCAGTAGCAGGTAGATAGTCTGTTGGTATGTTTAGTAGTCTATGTTAGTTTTTTGGGGGGCCCTCTTGGCATTGTATCTTTGTTCTATTCTTATTACTATGTTTTCTTAAGGTTCTATGTTAGTGTTTTGGGGTTTTCTTGGGAAGAGTTTTCGCCTTTTTTCTACTTAATTCTATACTAGCCTATTTTATTTACATGTCCATAGGCCTGTACGTAATAGGTGGTTGAGTTATGTTTGTTTGAATTTGATTTGACTTATATTGTTGTTAGATATGTTATCTGGCTTTTATATTTCTGGTTGTCCCGCCCTGGGCTGTCCAGTTTGGGGGCCGTGACATATCACCTGCCCCCTTGTGGTGCAGTTCAGTTGGGGTTTCCAGTTTTTATTTTGCACAGATATTTTTTGTATGTTTTTAGGTCCGGAATTTGTCCTTTCTTTCACCGTTGGGCATTCTATGCCTTGGGCGGGCCATTTCCAGCGTGCTCCTTTCATGGGCTTTGATTCGGCTTCTGGTCTGCCTTAGTAGTGGTGCCTTGCTTGCTCTGGTGTCCCTTAGTGGTTGCGTTAGACGCTTAATGTATTGGCTATATCCATATGCTAATGTTTTTAGGTGGATTATTCTTCTGTTTTCTAGTAGCTTTACTTTAGTTCTTTTGTGTAACATGTTTGGCATCGCAGTTACGAAATAACAACTAACAATTATTTATCAAATTGTCTTGAAATATATTCCAATGTTTAAAGTTTCATAGTCTGATGGTTTTGAGTTTCTGTCACTTTTCTGAGATAACTATATTAAACTGATTGTTGTAATCTACCTTACTTTAATTTGAAGTAACTTTTATTTTAAATGGATAACCTTTGAGAAATTTGAAGTGCAAACATATCAAATTAGTTTTGGAAAGCATGCCAAAAACTCTGACACCATAGGCTTCAGCAGTAACAGATTCTATTAAATTTACTTGAGTAAGTCCTTAATAAGTGCATCAGTATCTAAGTCAGATATATGTAGAATCAATCTAAGTAATTGTTTTGGTTTTGAAAATTTGATGCTTCATTGGACTATGCAGTTTTCAATTTTAAGCCAGCCTCCATAATATATGTTTTCTGTGTGCCCGTTTCATCATAGTTGGTTAACACAAACATGTTTGCGATATTGTCATAAATCAGCTTTGTGAAAAAGGCCAGATGACCATATCAGTTGCAGTTACTTATTTCTAAGCGGTTTGATGCCATAACGATAACTTCATTTTCACATTTTATTCTGCTGATGAATTTTTGTTGTTGTTGGTACATTAGTTGTTTAAACAGGGGAAATTTCAGTGGCAGATGACTGGTCTTCCTCATTCCACTGCTCCTTGCCCTATCCTAGTAATGCCGAGTGCCTGGCTAGGAAGTGATAAGTATCAATTTTTAAGCCATTGGTTTGACTCGACCAGGATTCGAACCCATGATCCCACGATCTACCAACACGGGAGATGGACGCTCTAACTCATTCGGCCATCCCGTCTGGTTAAATTAAGGACAAAATACTTGCCTTTGTTTTTAAAATGAAATACAAGGCACAATAGTGGTATTTTAATACAACTTTCAGCCAATCAATCGAAACTGTTAAATAGACATTAAGACATCTTTTATTCACAATTTCTATACATTATTCCACAGACATGTCCTATTCTGTTGACAATAGAAATTGCAGGAACAGTGTAACCATTAATGGTTGTCTTCCCACTGCCCCTTATAAACAAAATAATTCATAAAACAAAATCATGAGCCCTGGAACTAATATACAAATAACCTACAGACTGCTCTTAAAGGAAGCAAACACATGTTTAGAAAAAGATACGATGAGATCAGGACCTGATCATTAGACAAATATGGCATTTAAGCCTCATAATGTTGTTGTGCTTAGGATATAGTGGATTATATGTTGTGATAAGGTAATACCCCCATCACACCAAACTAGTTCTCACTACGTTCTTGAAAATGTTGCTGAATGGACTCAAACTGTGTGCGAACGGAATGGACGTAGTAGCAACTTTTTACGGTCTTCTTATGAACAGAATGGCGGGCTGGAACGGAATGGTGCTCCAGAACTTTGAGCATGTCCAAAATTTTCTTGCAGCCACGTTCCATCCCGACCACAGCACGTTTTAGAACATGGTCGGACGTTTTGAGAACTAGTTTGGTGTGATGGGGATGTTAGGGATATGTTAACATTGTCTTAATGGTGAGGGACAACCCTAGCCTAAAGCTAAGATTCCCTATACACGGTATGCAGCATACGGCATATATATCGATGCGATTTTCGGTCTTTCTTTCTACAAATTTGTGAAGGAAAGTTAAAGTTCCTGTTTGTTAGCAGCATTCGCATTCTCACCGATCGGTCCATCTAGCGGTCCACTTGCTGCATTCACGTTTGTATTCTCATTCGGACATATGGAAGCACCACTGTGTATTTATTACATGCTTTGCCATTTTTTGCTGCATGCGCATTCGCATTCGCATACCGCATATATGGAATCTTAGCTTAACACTGGCTACTTAATGGGATATTCCGAAATATAAACAAATATAGTCTGATGCTTTTCGGTTTCTGAAATTTTCTGAGGTAAATATATTAGAGTAATCATTATAATCGACTTCACTTTAGTTTGAAGTAACTTTGATTATAAATGGCCAACTTTGGAGTAAAATCATGTCGAATTAACTTTGGCAAGCACGTCAAAGTTCTGTTTGTTTGTTGTTGTTTTAAGTCCTAGCAAACATCTAAGGTCATACCAGCACGGGTACCGACTTGTGACAGTGCACTCATGGCGACTTTATAGTGCTGCCCCACTGGAAGATCAGGCCGCCAGCACCATGACCTGATATCCCACTCAGTCACATTATCCTGACACTGAGCTGACCAGTCCTTGTCCTATCCTATTAATGCCGAGTGCCTGGCTAGGAAGCGACAAGTATTGATTTTTAAGTCATTGGTTTGACTCGACCTGGGTTCGAACCCATTGATTCAGATCCCCTAATCTCCCAAAACAGGAGATGGACGCTCAACTCATTCATCCATCCCGTCTGGTCCAATGTGTCTATATATGAAGAGTTCAGGCGCAAAACCAGGTAAACGCCAATCCAACAATGTAGTTTAAATAGAAGATTTTTACATGAAAATAATTTTAATTCTCGCTAATTTTACTTTTCAAATGATCACATGAGTACGGAGCAATAAACAAACAAAAATAGGAATATAGAAAAAACAACTTCTTGTAGGTTTGATTCCAATGTTTATCTCCATTTTTGGATTGGCGTTTACTTGGTTTTGCGCCTGAGCTCTTCATATTTATATCTATTCATCCCCTCACCCCCACCCCCCGCACAATGCATGCTGTATGCTGGTTCTGTACATATGGAATCTTAGCTGAAAGTTAGACTTGACACCACACAAAAACACAGATGGTAGACTTAGGGTAGACATTACGAACAACACTTAGGGTAGACATTACGTGATTTTATTAGCGCTTCCGTTCAAAATGGGCTATATTATATGTATGGCAGGTTTGTCTAGTCATGCTCTTGTAGTTTTCACTAGTTGCCTGTATTTTTGTGAAGCCTAGACTAGTGCGTCGCCACACCCAGTGTCATCTTCCCGACTGCCAGCCAGCATGAGGGGAAACAAACATGGCCTTCTCTTAAATGCTATGGGAAATAAGCCCTGCATAATAAATTAAATATGTGAATATAAATTACCAAATTTGTTCTGTACGTCTGATACATGACACACCATGTGAATGATTCCTGAGTATGTACCGACTTAAATAAGTCTACCGTATTGGGCCGTGCACAAAATACGCCACGCCAATCTTTACAATTGTCAAACCGCACCTCCATGCCTAGATAAAAGATTCACCCGGTACTTGTAGTACACGGGTGAACGTCAACGTAGTCTAAATACGGGCGAAAATAGCTTTAGTATGGACCAAGGAGTAGAATGTCTGCCTCCAGTATCAAATGGATACTTATATAGGCACAGAGTTGGTGAAATGGGAGAGAATGCAAAAAGACAAGATGGCGGCCGTAGAACGCCGTCGATTTCACTTTAAAATCTTATTAAACTAGATATTATATTATATTTTTCAACTCCAAGGTAGCGGGCTCTCAATAATACATATGTAAAGAATAAATGTTGCTTCTTAAATTGTGAAATTAGGCTCTCAATTCTTTGACCCGCATTTTCGCCACCTTTTACACAGGGTTGGTTTGCACCCCTACTGCAGCAGTACGGGGTGAATCTTGTACCTACTCCATGCCCTGCTAACATCAATGGTTGGGTATGTTTCACTTTTAAATCTTATTAAACTAGATATTATATTATATTTTTCAACTCAAAGGTAGCGGGCTCTCAATAATACATATGTAAAGAATAAATGTTGCTTCTTAAATTGTGAAATTAGGCTCTCAATTCTTTGACCCGCATTTTTGCCACCTTTTACATAGGGTTGGTTTGCACCCCTACTGCAGCAGTACGGGGTGAATCTTGTACCTACTCCATGCCCTGCTAACATCAATGGCCTTTACCCCACCGTTTCACCCTCAACACAATGTAAAATTAGGTTCATTTGCAAAAACCTCCCACCATTTATCATCATCTTTAAATGTAAGAGATAATTGCGATTTAATAGTTCATATCTGCCTCCTGTGTGGATATATAGAAATGAGAATTGGTCCTAAACAGAACAGGCATTTATCGCACTACTGCCAGCCAGGTACAAACCCAACCTCGCATTATTATGGCGTTGGATGATATTCAACAGAAAGTATTGAAATAGTTGCTAAATGACCTTGATATAAACAAAGACCCTATAATACTAAGACAGCTCACTCCCTATCTCTCCCATGGTAATGTAAATTTTGCACTGACACCTTGTGGTGGGTTTGATCAGTGCGGCTGCTGGTTGGTGTTTCACATGTAAACATATACAATTATATTATACATGAGATAGGTAAGTATGAATACACATCAATATGAATTGCTATGAACAAATACCCATCATCAGCATCGCCATCATCACACATCTTTCACATTCATATATACATGTATACATATAATATAGCACCTGTTTAACCAAGAGAACAGCCAGCGCACCAAGTGGTGGGTTTGATCATTTTGATTACACAGTACAAGCTGAGTGAGCTGTCTTAGTAATATAGGGTCTTTGATATAAAGAACCCCACACCCCCACCTCCCACCCCCTACCCCCAAGACATGGCTTAGATTAGATTAGTGTTTGAACTGTATGCTCAGGCCAAGTCGGGAGACTCCACCATCAGGGCCCACAACATGTGAGGATGCTCTGTTCAGTTTTGTCATGTGCAGCAATGAATTTGAATCTGCTGGCGTTAGCTGGGTGTATCCTGGAATCTGTGGTTCAACTGGTATTGCTGTTAACGCCTTGTCAAGCTGCTTTGTACAATTGTACACGCAAACCCGACCCTTAACCCCAGGTCTGGTTGGGTATGTTTCATACATATATACACACACACCCTCATCTTCACCTTCACTCCCAGATCACATTGACAGGGTCCCCACACATGTGAAGATATGGAATATAAGGCTATTTCAAGGCGTTTAAAACAAATAGGAATTCAAGACTATTTTCATTTGGATTTCAGGGAAAAACAACAATGGCGAATGGCTATTTCGGACTAATTTAGATCATTGTGGACAGTTTAATGTAATTCAAGGCTTTTCAAGACTAAATACCCAAAATATGTTAACTTCAATTCAAGGCTTTTCAATGGCTTGAAATGAGGCAAATGAAGTTCCAAACTTATCGAGACTTTCCAGGCCCCGTACGGACCGTGCGTTTAGTACACTTATTCATACACTCGGCCGCCCTCTCGACGTGACGTAGTTTGTGCATGGCCCCTGACACTACAGGTGGCGACACCTGTATCTGCTTGACCTCATTATTTGCTATTGCCGTGCGCTACCAGTCGCCGCCGAATTATAATTGTCTTTTTATTACTCAAGGTCTTTGTCGCATACTATATCTATTAATGCAACTCACCATCTTTGTCTTCATTTCATCATACAAGGCAGGGAGTGTTCGCTGAACACAGGGGTCGCTGACTGTGCATTTTTATCACTCTACGTTATTACAATCACATTAAACTAATGCTTGTTTGTTGTTGTTTTACGTCCTAGCAATATCTAAGGTCATATCAGGACTGGTACCGACTTGTGACAGTGCACACTCATAGTGACTTTATAGTGCTGCCCCACTAGGGGAACAGGCTGCCAGCACCATGACCTGATATCCCACTCAGTCACATTATCCTGACACTGAGCAAACCAGTCCTTGCCCTATCCTAATAATGCAGAGCGTTTGGCTAGGAAGCGACAAGTATCAATTTTTAAGTCATTGGTTTGATTCGACTAGAGTTCAAACCCATGAACCCATGGGTTCGGATCCCCCGATCTCCCAAAACAGGAGACGGACGCTCAACTCATTCGGCCATCCCGTCTGGTCTAAACGAATGCACAATTATGTGTATGTGTTATCATGTTAACACAACGCTCTGTTTTAAATTAGATACAATGAGGAATTAACGTTGCATAATCACAATAAACTAAAAGCAATTATGTGTCTATAATCACTATGTTCTATTTTGATTTAGACATAATGAGGAATTAAGGTTGCATAATCACATTAAACTAAAAGCAATTATGTATCTATAATCACTATGTTCTATTTTGATTTAGACATAATGAGGAATTAAGGTTGCATAATCACATCAAACTAATGCACAGTTATATATTCCTGTTATCGCTATGTTCTGTTTTTACTTAAACATACGGTAATGAAGAATTAAGGTTGCATAATCACATCAAACTAATGCACAATTATATATACCCGCTATCACGATGTTGTTTTAAATTGGATACAATGAGGAATTAGCGTTGCATGATCACATTAAACTAATGCTCAATTCTGTGTATCTCTCATCACCATGCTCCGTTTTGAATTTAGACACACTGAGGGATTATGGTTGCATAGTCTGACAGGTTTTAATTTGGCCATAGTTTTTCAGATAAATATACCAGGTTTACCATTGTAACCTACTCAATGTTTAGTTTAAAGCATCCGCATTGGCTATAGATTAAAGTTGCATAGCCCAATGAAAACATCAAATTTTCAAAACCAAAACACTTATCTAGATTTGATTCTACATATTCAACTTAGACACTGGTGCACTTATTAAGCATTTGTTGCTGCATAGAAGGGCATAATAAGTCAATTAATAGAAACGGTTACTACTGAAGTCTATAGTGTCAGAGTTTTGGCGTGCTTGCCAAAATTATTTTGGCATGTTTTGATGTCAAATATCTCCAAACTTAGCCATTTAAAATTAAAGTTACTTCAAACTAAAGTAAAGGAGATTATAACGATTAGTATAATATATTTATCTCAGAAAATATCAAAAACTCAAAAGCATCGGACTATGCAACTTTAAGTTAAAACATGTGAAATGAATGTTGACATCTACATCAGAATCCTGGACATAATAAATTTCAACAGTGACAATTTTTATTAAATTGATTAATATTGTCGTGGGGGTGATGAAAATGGGAAATATTGCAACTAGAGCGAGACTCAAACCCACATCTCTTTGCATTACGGTGTTGCAGTTTCCGCGGCACACCAGTTTGCGAGGGACACTTCCATTCAAATGCATTGTCAATGGCCGTGAGCAAATCTTCATACAGAAGAAGTGAAATATCTCTACAACCACACCACCTAGAAACAAATCCCTTGGTACACTTATAGAAAACATGTGTACCAAAAAGATTATATTAAATTTATAAGGATAGGGTTCTTGATTTCTATTAATTTTGAATAAAACTAATTTTTTGCACTGTCATACCGTCAGATTCAAGGCATTGTCAATGGTCATGAGCAATCTTCATACAGAAAATACAGCAAAAGTGAAATATCTCTAAAACCACACCACCTAGAAACAAATCGCTTGGTACACATATAGAAAACATCTTTACCAAAAACATTATATTAAATTTATAAGGTTAGTGACGATGCTGTTCGATTTTGACGCATGCGCAGAAGCGATGTGTCCCTCGCAAACTGGTGTGCCGCTGAAACTGCAACACCGGGACAGTGTGCTAACCATTACACAACCTAGGCTCCCTGATATCACCATACTACCCAAGCCTAACTCTATATGCGGCTCCTTGCCTGAGAGGTCAGTGCAGACCACTACACTCGTTCCCCTGGAATTGTAAGTCTTTTAATGCTTACAATTACATACATACAGGCAATGCACTTACATATACATACACAGGGTAGGTTCAACAACTATATAGTGCGTAGCTTGTACAGGATCCTGGTCATGGCACCAGTGTCATGGGGGCGATGAAAATGGGAAATATTGTGCCTAGAGCGGGACTCGAACCCACATCTCTTTGCCTTCCAGGCCAGTGTGCTAACCATTTCACCACCTAGACTCCCTGATATCACCACACTACCCACGCCTACCTGTCTATGCGGCTACTTGCCTGAGAGGTCAGTGCAGACCACTACACTCGTTCCCCTGGAATTGTAAGTCTTTTAATGCTTACAATTACATACATACAGGCAATGCACTTACATATACATACACAGGGTAGGTTCAACAACTATATAGTGCGTAGCTTGTACAGGATCCTGGTCACGGCACCAGTGTCATGGGGGCGATGAAAATGGGAAATATTGTGCCTAGAGCGGGACTTGAACCCACATCTCTTTGCATTCCGGGCCAGTGTGCTAACCATTTCACCACCTAGGCTCCCTGATATCACCACACTACCCACGCCTACCTGTCTATGCGGCTCCTTGCCTGAGAGGTCAGTGCAGACCACTACACTCGTTCCCCTGGAATTGTAAGTCTTTTAATGCTTACAATTACATACATACAGGCAATGCACTTACATATACATACACAGGGTAGGTTCAACAACTATATAGTGCGTAGCTTGTACAGGATCCTGGTCACGGCACCAGTGTCATGGGGGCGATGAAAATGGGAAATATTGTGCCTAGAGCGGGACTTGAACCCACATCTCTTTGCATTCCGGGCCAGTGTGCTAACCATTTCACCACCTAGGCTCCCTGATATCACCACACTACCCACGCCTACCTGTCTATGTGGCTCCTTGCCTGAGAGGTCAGTGCAGACCACTACAATATTCTTGCGATGCAGTAATAAATGCTTAACAAGTGCACCAATGTCGAAGTTGGATATCGGTGATTAAATGTGCATAAATGCAATGGTTTAGAAAGGTTTATGCTTTCATCGGACTATGCAGCGCGAAGATAATAGCCATATACTCAACTTCTCATGGATTCTCAAGCCCAGATTTGTCAAACCTGGTTGGCAAACGGCATTAAAACATGCCAATAAATCGAAGTTTATTCCATTTCTTCCCCTTGAAGTCGCTCGGTTTAGGCCCACCAAGACTGGAGCTGTACTCTGACAAATGCTCTCCAAGCACACCTTTTTGATTTATATAACTAAATATGTGGAGGAAGAGTGCCGAGGTCAGTGTCCAGGGTAGCTTGTGTGCAAGTATAACCTGACTCCTGAGTATGTGCCAACTTATGCTGCGTTCATACGGTCCTCGTGAACATGGTGAACTTCCCAGTTACTGCTGGTGAACACGACCATGTAAACTGAGAGCGTTCATTTGGCAATTCGCGGTAAACACGTTTCATGCTAGGCGATAATAGAGGAATTGTCAAATCTTCATACAGAAAAAGTGAAATATCTCTAAAACCACATCACCTAGAAACAAATCGCTTGGTACACATATAGAAAACATCTTTACCAAAAAGATTATATCAAATTTATAAGGTTAGGGTTCTTGATTTCTATTAATTTTGAATAAAACTAATGTTTTGCACCGCGCGTACGGCAGACGGCATAAACTGCGACATCGCCATTTCTTCACGAGTGGTGAGTAAAGAGCAGCTTACAAAATCTCCAGTTCAAAGGTGGTGTTCACCAGTTGCGAAGTCACTTGAACGCAATTCACAGGTTGTGAAATGGGAAACACCATATTCACCAGTTCATATGAACGCAGCATGATATACGTAGTTTGTGCTGATGTCAGTCCTTTTTCCCAGTCTGCCGTGAAACCCTCTGGGTCATGTGATGAGGGAATCCCACCCATGTTGTAATTCATACATTACAGACCTCAGCACTCGCCCTCCATATAACCGGTTACATGAATTGAAAAAAACTAGGCAAAGATGTGCTTGGAGAGCAATTGTCAAACTACAGCTCCAGTCTCAGCGGGCTATACCGGATTCCTTTAACTTAATTTGGGATATCTAACCACAAATATTACCAAACCGCAATATGAACATTCACTCCTAGAGGAGGATATTTTCCAATGACAAAATGAAACAAAATCAAATTTGATTACAAGATGGGGCAGGTCTGTGACTATCTATCTGCTATTGAAATGCAGACAATCAAATAACTTATCAGCAGCTACTGCTTGGTAAGACAACACCAACACTACAGCTGGCCAGCATTGAAAACAAGCCTGGGTACCCGGGCTTACATGCTATGGACAGTATAAATACAGCCTCAATAAAAAAAAAAAAAAATAAAAAAATGGAATCAAACAAAATGTTTTAGCTCAAATATGATGACAGGATTGCCGTCTCCTCAGTCGAATGGCACTAGTGCCGCACAAAGTCATTAGAATGTGGCTCCGTAGTGAACTGCAGAATGACTGTGTATATGCATAATGACAATTTGACACACATGATTGTATATACTTGTAAGCATCTTCATACTCTGTGTGAGAAAGTGCACAGCTTCTGAAAGGTGCTCCCAGCCTTCGGCTTTGGCTCATTCAAAATCACTCCACACATCCTTCAGGCAATTATATATGAGACTGTCTCAAAAGGTGCTAAGCAATATGGGACAAAACTTTGTCCATTGTAACAATCAACATACTATATACTTATGCATTTGCTCAGCATAAACTGATTTGTTTTTTACATGGTGTTTCATAATCCCAATAGAATATATATTGATTTGAAGCAAATGTCCTTGTGTTTTCAGTGTAACCGTTTCTGTGCTGTTTTGTGTCAATCTGTAAATCGTTACAATGGACAAGAAAAACGAAGAGTTAGCACCTTTTGAGACAGGCTCATATGTCCATTTTATATTGGTTTCAACCCATTTCAAATTATTGCCCAACAATTACTGTCAGTCCACCTGGAGTATTGCATGTTTGCGCGCATGTAAAATAACCTTTCGATTATAATAGGACTTTATTGGATTAAAGTTGCATAGTCTGATGGTTTTGAGTTTCTGTAATTTTCTATGATAAATATAGTAGGTTTATCATTTATAATCTGCTTTACTTTAGTTTGAAGTAACTTTGCTTTAAAATGTCTAACTTATGAGGTGTCTGAAGTGTAAAAATGCTAAATTAATTTTGGCGTGCTTGTTAAAACTCCATACAAAGACCCTATAATACTAAGACGGCTCACTCCCTATCTCTCCCATGGTAATGTAAATTTCGCAGTGCCACCTTGTGGTGGGTTTGATCAGCCCGGCTGCTGGTTGGTGTTTCACATGTAAACACATACAATTATATTATACATGAGATAGGTAAGTATGAATACACATCAATATGAAATTGCTATGAACAAATACACATCATCATCAGCATCATCATCATCACCATCATCACACATCTTTTACATTCATATATACATTTATACATATAATATAGCACCTGTTTAACCAAGAGAACAGCCAGCGCACCAAGTGGTGGGTTTGATCATTTTGATTACACAGTACAGGCTGAGTGAGCCGTCTTAGTATTATAGGGTCTTTGGTCCATAGGCTTCAGCAGTGACAGGTTCGATTAAATTGAATTAGTATTCCCTTCTATCAGTGCGGAATGATGAATAAGGGTACTACTATCTAAGGTTGTTGTTGTTTTACGTCCTAGCAACATCTAAGGTCATATCAGGACGGATACCGACTTGTGACAGTGCGCACTCATGGCGACTTTATAGTGCTGTCCCACTGGGAAACCAGGCCACCGGCACCATGACCTGCTATCCCACTCAGTCACACTATCCTGACACTGAGAGAACCAGTCCTTGCCCTGTCCTAATAATGCCGAGCGTCTGGCTAGGAAGCGACCAGTATAAATTTTTAAGTCATTGGTTTGACTCGACCAGGGTTTGAACCCACTAGATATGTAGGTTCAAATTTAGATAAATGTTTTGATTTCGATTTTGAAAAATTAGCGCTTTTATCGGACTATGCAACTTTAAGTTTGTTATATGCACCATGACTACAAGAGGCATGCTTAATTATATATGAACACTGGTCCTGATATTTCAATGGTTCATGGTGGTTCGCCAACATGGGTAATTGGCGCACGAACAGGGAGCCCTACGGTGGCGCCACCTGGGTGCGAATCCTCTACCGGCCCCCCCCTACCGGTCTCACCCAGAACCACCCTCACGAGACTCTGATGTCACGATCCCATCTCGTGAGACTCTGACATCACGAACCCCTCCTCGCAAATCAGGGAGCTTCCAACCTTCACTTCCAACCCGGCAGCCAGGGGCCGTATTCATGAGCTCGGGGTAGTGCTACCCTGGGGCTCTAACAGGGGGGTACGCTACCCCCCCGGCTAAGGGTGGAAAATCCGTATTCATGAGCTTGGGGTAGCGCTACCCTGGGGCTCTAACCGGAGGGTACCCTACCCCAATTTCGAAGCAGGGGTAAGCCACTACCCCAAGGGGTAGTGAGCGTGTGTGGCTCTGAAGCTATTCAATGCGATCATATTTGATAGATTTACATACACAATAAGTCAAATTTGGTCAAATTAACCCTAAATGCGAAGCGAAATTCACGCTGCTGGCGCAAAGGCGGCGATATTAATATTTTCGAATCGACGAATGTAAACAAAGCGAACGGGTAGCTATCCGGCCGCCGAATCGGCGGGAATTTCTTTCGCCCAAATCTATTAAATGCTGTCATATTTAACAGAATTACATACGCAATAAGTGAAATCTTATCAATTTAACCCTAAATCCGAAGCGAAATTCACGCTGCTGGCGCAAAGGCGGCGATATTAATACTTTCGAATCGACGAATGTAAAGGCCCTGTCACATTACGGCGTATGGCGGGAGCGTATGGCGGCGTAGCGGCTTACGTCATATACGTCGCCATACGCCGCATACGCTACACATACGCTACGCATACGCTACGCATACGCTACGCATACGCCGCCAGTGCCGCAACACCCCGGCGTATGTGAAGCCTATGATGCATACGCCGCCATACGCTTTCATAAATCCGTCCGTCCTATTTTTTTTGTGCATGCTCAAAAAAACACGACCTATGAGGGCGTATGGCCCAAAATGTCAAAACATGTCACAGCACGCTCCCATACGCTCCCATACGCTACGCATACGCTACGCATACGCTCTTCATACGCTCCTCATACGCTCAAACACACCCGAAAGTGGCACCCGATGGCGTACGTAGGTTTTCAATACGCTCCCGCCATACGCCGTAATGTGACAGCCCCTTTAAGTACACAAATCGCCGCCTCCGTAGCGACGTCGATATCCATACTGTCCAACGGTGACCAAACATGGCCGCCGCCATCGCCGCCGAATCGGCGTGAATTTCTTACGCCCTATTCTATTAAATGCAGTCATATTTAACAGAATTACATACGCAATAAGTGAAATCTTATCAATTTAACCCTAAATCCGAAGCGAAATTCACGCTGCTGGCGCAAAGGCGGCGATATTAATACTTTCGAATCGACGAATGTAAACAAAGCGAACGGGTAGCTATCCGCTCTGGCTAGAACATTGGTGAATACCGATTGACCTATTTAACTGCCGCCTTTAACCCGCGGGATAGCTACCTAACGGCTAAGCCTAACCTCCGGCTAACCTTACCCTGCGCTCATGAATACGGGCCCAGACGAGTAACTCAACTCAACTCAGCCGCCCACCCAACCCTTCAAACGAACATTCAAACGCGTGGATTTGAGGGCCTGAGTCGAACATTCACACCAATCAAACCTTATACTGCTATACTGTACTCACTATCAACTAACTTGTGTTCATTAAAAATTCAATAACATGGGCTCCTTGTTCGCATTATAAATTATGTCTATATTTAGAAGCCATAACAACTGTTGTAGCCACTTACCTGGACACACAAAACCCTAGCGGGTTATGCTGTGAAATATCAAACTAACATGAGTAATTAGTACACTGTGTTGATGATACAAGGCCAATGCAATGATTACGGTTATTCGCGAATACTTTTCCATAGCTGCCAACATTTGAAAATGGGAAAGCATAATCTTTTCCACATGAATTGCGACATATTGGGTGAATCGTGACCTATTGCGCACATAGCACATTTCAACTTGGGATTTGCGTAATATTTCAGAGTACGGGCGTAATGGTATAATGAAAGGGAGAAAATCAAAATGATTCCGCAGAAATCGTAATGGTTGGCAGCTCTGCACTTCTCATCCAGACATGAGCAGAGAAGTAAAACAAATTAGCTGATTGTGGGCGTATGCCTCAAAACACGGCTGATGGGGGGGGGGGGGAGGGTGTAGGGAGGGGGGCAACCCCCCCTCCCACGGAGAACTTTTTTCTCCTCGGATTTAAACGTATCTCATGAACAGCCCAGGAAGCATTTAATTGGCGGAAATCAGCCAATTGGCAGGAAATGCTCATGCCTGCTCATCCCTCCCTAAACATCCATTTTTGTTAACACAAAATTGTTTGCACATGCTTACAGGAAATAACAAAATTGTAAGCACAAAATAAAAAAGTGCATATTATAAAAAAATTAATTTGAACTTTCATTTCAAATGGCTAACTTTTAAGATATGTGAAGTGCAAACATGCTAAATTAATTTTGGCAAGTATGCACAAAACTCTGACAGCATAGGCTTCAGTAGTAACCTGTTCTAGTAAATTGGCTTATCGCACTTATCGTAAATTGACTTATCGCAAATGCTTACTAAGTGCACCGGTATCAACGTTAAATACGGAGAATAAAATCTAGGCCAGTGTTTTGGTTTAGAAAATTTGATGCTTTCATCGGACTATGCAACCTTAATCTGCGGGTTGAGAAAGCTGTTGACCAGATTTCACTTGCCAGAAGTGACATTAACTGGGGAATACCTGCTGCCAAAGTGTCAATAATGTCTGTGAGAAAGCTTGTACACTCAGTGGTACACATCACTACCCGTAGCTGTTGTGTAAGTGAGTGTAACCTCACTGAAGGAGTCAGTGTGACAGTGGTACACAACACCACCCGTGTCTGTTGTGTAAGTGAGTGTAACCTCACTGAAGGAGTCAGTGTATCAGTGGCACACATCACCACCCGTAGCTGTTGTGTAAGTGAGTGTAACCTCACTGAAGGAGTCAGTGTGACAGTGGCACACATCACCACCCGTAGCTGTTGTGTAAGTGGGTGTAACCTCACTGAAGGAGTCAGTGTGACAGTGGTACACAACACCACCCGTGTCTGTTGTGTAAGTGAGTGTAACCTCACTGAAGGAGTCAGTGTATCAGTGGCACACATCACCACCCGTAGCTGTTGTGTAAGTGAGTGTAACCTCACTGAAGGAGTCAGTGTGTCAGTGGTACACATCATCACCTGTAGCTGTTGTGTAAGTGAGTGTAACCTCACTGAAGGAGTCAGTGTGTCAGTGGTACACACCACCACCTGTGTCTGTTGTGTAAGTGAGTGTAACCTCACTGAAGGAGTCAGTGTGTCAGTGGTACACATCACCATCCGTGTCTGTTGTGTATGTGAGTGTAACCTCACTGACGGAGTCAGTGTGTCAGTGGTACACATCACCACCCGTGTCTGTTGTGTAAGTGAGTGTAACCTCACTGAAAGAGTCAGTGTGTCAGTGGTACACACCATCACCTGTGTCTGTTGTGTAAGTGAGTGTAACCTCACTGAAGGAGTCAGTGTGTCAGTGGTACACATCACCATCCGTGTCTGTTGTGTATGTGAGTGTAACCTCACTGACGGAGTCAGTGTGTCAGTGGTACACATCACCACCCGTGTCTGTTGTGTAAGTGAGTGTAACCTCACTGAAGGAGTCAGTGGTATACATCATCACCTGTAGCTGTTCTGTAAGTGAGTGTAACCTCACTGAAGGAGTCAGTGTGTCAGTGGTACACATCATCACCTGTAGCTGTTCTGTAAGTGAGTGTAACCTCACTGAAGGAGTAAGTGTGTCAGTGGTACACATCACCACGCATGTATGACATGTAAGTGAGTGTAACCTCACTGAAGGAGTCAGTGTGTCAGTGGTACACATCACCACGCATGTATGACATGTAAGTGAGTGTAACCTCACTGAAGGAGTCAGTGTGTCAGAGGTACACATCATCACCTGTAGCTGTTCTGTAAGTGAGTGTAACCTCACTGAAGGAGTCAGTGTGTCAGTGGTACACATCATCACCTGTAGCTGTTGTGTAAGTAAGCGTAACCTCACTGAAGGAGTCAGTGTGTCAGTGGTACACATCATCACCTGTAGCTGTTGTGTAAGTAAGCATAACCTCACTGAAGGAGTCAGTGTGTCAGTGGTACACATCATCACCTGTAGCTGTTGTCTAAGTGAGTGTAACCTCACTGAAGGAGGCAGTGTGTCAGTGGTATACATCATCACCTGTAGCTGTTCTGTAAGTGAGTGTAACCTCACTGAAGGAGTCAGTGTGTCAGTGGTACACATCACCACGCATGTATGACATGTAAGTGAGTGTAACCTCACTGAAGGAGTCAGTGTGTCAGAAGTACACATCATCACCTGTAGCTGTTGCGTAAGTGAGTGTAACCTCACTGAAGGAGGCAGTGTGTCAGTGGTACACATCATCACCTGTAGCTGTTCTGTAAGTGAGTGTAACCTCACTGAAGGAGTAAGTGTGTCAGTGGTACACATCGTCACCTGTAGCTGTTGTGTAAGTGAGTGTAACCTCACTGAAGGAGTCAGTGCTTGTCGTCGTTGTTTGATATATTTTGCCGTATCATCATGAAGCAGGATCTAAGATGATCTTGAGGTTCAATTGAATTTCTGTCTTCTTCCTCTTCTAGATTTCCATTAAGAGTTATGCTACCACAGTCATTATACCACCAACCGCCACCATAAAGCTCTGCACAATTAAACTCATCTGATCCGTCGTTGTCATTGTCTTCGGTTGAAAACTTCATCCCGTAGTTAGACTGCAATATGTCAGCTGTAAAAAGACAGTCACTGGTCAGAAGCTATAGATACTCAGCATCAATAGATTGGGAAAGGTTATATTGAAACAACATGCACAAACTGAATTGAAAATCAAAGTGGAAAAGATGTACAATCCTGACTCCACTTTGAATTTTCAGTGTCATTTTCAACTTTAATTTTTAACAAACTCGCAATGTTATTTCAACACCGACAATCCATGTCAAATCCAGCTTTCGTTGCTCACTAGCTATTTGTTAAAGCATTAATGCAGCTGCACTTTGCTACTTGTAACAAACTCGCGATGTTATTTCAACACCAACTATCATGGATGTCAAATCCAGCTTTCGTTGCTCACTAGCTATTCGTTAAAGCATTAATGCAGCTGCACTTTGCTACTTGTAACAAACTCGTGATGTTATTTCAACACCAACTATCATGGATGTCAAATCCAGCTTTCGTTGCTCACTAGCTATTCGTTAAAGCATTAATGCAACTGCACTTTGCTACGTGTAACAAACTCACAATGTCATTTCAACACCAACTATCATGGATGTCAAATCCAGCTTTCGTTGCTCACTAGGTATTTGTTAAAGCATCAATGCAACTACATTTTGCTACTTGTAACAAACTCGCGATGTTATTTCAACACCAACTATCATGGATGTCAAATCCAGCTTTCGTTGCTCACTAGGTATTTGTTAAAGCATCAATGCAGCTGCACTTTGCTACTTTTAACAAACTCACGATGTCATTTCAACACCAACTATCATGGATGTCAAATCCAGCTTTCGTTGCTCACTAGCTATTCGTTAAAGCATCAATGCAACTGAACTTTGCTATTTGTAACAAACTCGCGATGTTATTTCAACACCACTATCATGGATGTCAAATCCAGCTTTCGTTGCTCACTCGCTATTCATTAAAGCATCAATGCAGCTGAGCTTCGCTACTTGTATTACTAGTTATTTCACTACCTGTTTCTCTGCATTTTCATCGTACAACCTTCTTGCTACTTAGTGGATAGGGCCAAATAATACAAATAAATTGGTGATCGTCCTTTTGAAATAAAAAGCAGGGTTGGGCGGGCGGTTTTTATTGTTATTATTCATTTTTGATGTAGATGTAAATTGCAACCAGAGGCGATGGCCAAATGAGTTGAGCATCCGCCTCCCGTTCTGGTAGGTTATAGCATTCAAACTCCGGGGTTCGAACCTTGGCAGAGTCAAACTAATGACATAAAATTGATATGAAAGTTTAATTGCTGCTAGCCCGACGCATTCTTAACAGTTAACAAAGAAAATCAGGGGCAGTCGCGCTTGCAAAGCTAATTTGAGCTGTTTACACTGCAAATATCTAAAAAGTTAGCTATTTAAATAAAATTTACTTCAAACTAAAGTAAGGTAGATTACAACAATCAATTTAATATACTTATCTCAGAAAAATGATAGAAACTCAAAACCATCGGACTATGCAACTTTGATTTAATGACATCAGCCCAATACCTTTGGCACAAGCATAGAAAGCATTAAAAAAAAGAATTTCTTTATTAAAACTGGATAGTCAGTTCAAAGCATGCTATATCCGAAACTAAAAGACTAATCTAAATTTGATTCTAGCTAACTTAGATACTGGTCCAGTAATTAATATTTATTGCTCCACAGAAGGAATACTAAATAACCTGCATAGATAAGAAATAGAAAGGTTGTGTGTAGATCTTTGGTCCAAAACCGAATATTAATGAAGCCTATGCTATCCAGCAGTTTGACACGCACCCCAACATTAATTTAGCATGCTATTATTTCAAATATCTCCAAAGTTAATCCCCTTAAAATAAGTTAATTCAGTAACGCGAAAATACACGTATATATAAAATGGTAATTAAAAGTTTTATTTTGAATGAATCATAGTATATCGGAGGTATATTGTCTTGTTCAATCTATCTCAATCATAATTTGTCGACTACCAGGACGCTCAGCCCTAGCCCTTTTTAGATCCTCCAGATGGGTGGGTGGGGTGGCTGAGAAAAGGCGAGACAGCTCCACACACCATGCAGGTTCGGATGCTGCGGATGAAGTGAGCAGCTCTGGCCGGCGCCACATGGTGGGGACTGTACGTAACGCTAGGTGGCGTGGGAGTGCGGGGGTTCCGACTTTACCCATAAGGCGGTGCCAGGGGAGAGCGTCGTCGGCAGGTTTTGGTCATATGCTTTCATGCCCGAATTATCCCTGTTGACGTCAACATGAGGCAATTCAAACTAAAGCAAAGTAGATTATAATGATCAACCTGGTATATACTGTTTTTAAATATGGTTGAAACTCAAAATGATCAGACTATGTAACATTAGGTTTAAGGTTAGTTACTTGTGCAGCCCCATGACAGGGCTGCTAAACAACCTTATAGAAAGTGTCGGTAAGCTCGGTTGGTCGTAATGCTTGCATTGCGTTTGATTCGCAGTGAAGGAGGAGTGCCCCCCCCCATCCGGCCCGCTCCTGCCCGCCACCAAGCGTTGGGGTTACATAACCCACCCCCCTTCCTCTGCCTTATAAGTGGCTCCCCTGCCTCCTCCAGCCACTACGCCTCCACGCCCTGCCAAACGCACTCCCTGGTCTTTTTTCTCCACCCACTCACCCTTAACACTACTCTTACCTTATAGGGCGGAGGGTTCTTCGGGGCCCCTCCCCTGACATGACACTGACATTTGATCTTCATTTTACCTTCACTTTATTATATATCATTACCCTATTGTACATTGCTTATATCCCTATATACCTTCATTGTACATTGCCCCCCCACTTTATATATAATAAAGTGCTTTTTATTTCCACCTCCTGCCTTGACTTCCTCCTTCGCTGCGTATCATGGACATAATCACATGAATTTGCGATCTAATATGCTAAATATATTGTTCAAATATTTATCTATCATAGCCCACTACTTTTGGAGTGAAGAATTGATGAAATCATTTAGATTAATTTAAATCATTTAAATTAATGAAATTCAAAAGTCGAATTGGGAGCATTCATCGGCCGCCACCCTGCGGTGTTTATTTGTGCATTCTCTCCCATTTCATCAACTCTACTTCAATACAGATAAACACTGGATGCTGGAACCAGAGCTCCACCTCTTGTTTACAATATTTTGATTCACACCGAAGCAGGTTTTGCTTAGATTTAGACATAGTCCATCATTCACTGCTACTTTGGGTTGGGGGGAATTTTTGTATCTACTTTAAGGTTATGAGAATGATATACACTTTAATCCAATGGCTTTTTGAGTTTGGACCATATCTTTTAGATAGATATATTAGGTTGATCGTTACAATCTACTTTATATCAGTTTATATCAGTGGTGTTCTCTGTGGGAGAGTGGTTAGAGTGTCTGACTTTTTTCTAGGTCAGACTCCTAATCTGAGGGTCAGTGGTTCAATTCCTCGTGCCCCCACCTGCCAATTTGGATTTCCGCCGCTGTGTATAACTTACAGCGTCATCAAAGGCCGGTTGCTCTCATACAATGTCTATGTGGTGCGGGAGGTTAAAAATGCCTTGGGTCAGTAAATGTGTAGGCTCGGTCTTTCTATCGACAAACTGTCTAATGCTGAAAACAAGCCTATTCAGACTTATCGACGATAGGCAGTATAAATCATCAAGAAAGAAAAGTATATTTAGTTTTAAATGGTTACTTTTAGATATACAGGAGGTGAAAATATACCAAATTAACTTTGTCAATAAATGTTCAATGAGTGCACTAGTATCTAAGTTGGTTTGATTAAATCTAAGTAAATGTTCTGGTTTCGGAAATGTGACGCTTTAATCGGACTATGCAGCTTTAAGTAAAGTAACATGGTCATTATTTGTCTTTGGTTGGTTCTGTTAAATAATAATTATACAGTTCCTTTACTAGTCTATCAAATAATTTATACATATTGCATAGTGCCATTGCGTTGTAAAACCTCTCTAACCGACCACCTCCACAAAACGACCACTCCCCTATATTGATCGCTTTATCCGGGTCCCAAACGATCGCCTATACAATACCATTTTAGCAAAATAAAAAGCTCCCTAAAGTGACCACCTCGCTAAATGGATCATTTAAAGTCGGTCCCATGGTCAGTCGAGAGGTTTTACTGTAAATTAGACAAAAGTTGAATAAGCCTCGTTTACGATCATGACTGGATGACGTAGGACTTCTTGGAATATTGGTTAAGAAACTCACACTCATTCCCTTGAAACCCGCTAAGGTGAATAGCATACAATTTCTCTAGTCCATGTATGAAGAAGGTTTGGTAGTTCAATTGCAGTACTTTGGTGCTGAACTCAAGCATGACTCTCAGTGACTGATTCCTCTGGTAGGTAAGCCGGTGAATGCTGTCAGTTCCGAGCCAATAGGACCCTTTCAGGTTGCCAAATCCCTTTTGATACAAGATCCATGATTGGTTAAAACCTTTTGAATTGATGACCCTATTTTGGATGACCTGCAAATGAGAATGTATAGTGTGAGCAGCTTGATTAGGGTGGTTCGTAACCTTGACGGTTACAGGGTGCAGGACTGCAGCATTAGAAAGCAGCCCCGATAAATCAGTCTGTTTTTTTGGATGAAGAGTAAACTTCGGAGGGGACGGTTGTAGAAGTGGGGGGTTCTCTACAACAATAACGACAAGTTGTTGGAGCGGCACTGGTTCACTCCGGTCCGATTGTAGCTGTGCACTCCTGTCCAGTCGCGATGGGTTAGGAGGAAGGAACGGGGAAAGGTGGGATCTGCAGCAAGAAGGTGGAAAGCGAAACAGTGAAAAAGGAAAAGGGTCCCACCCAAGCAAACTCCCTTGATCAATGGAGAGGAGTAAGTCCGGGAGAAAAAATAAGAAAGGGTAGTATAGAGAAAAGAGAAGTGAGGAAAATTGAGTCAAAGGGCTATGCCTCCTTGCCCTGCTGCTCTGCCAATTATGGCCACCAATACTATAATTTGCAGAGCTGCAACTTACCAATCAGCATGGATCATTTTACTGTGCATGTGCAAAATGATTTTTTTGGTCCTAACGCATTGCGTATGATTCACTGTGGGGGGAGGAGGGTCTGTGACACTGACACTTCTGCCTCGTGTGACACCTCTGAGGGACTCCTCTGAGTCACGCCTCTGAGGCATTCATCTGATTGGTTTGTCATGTGCTGTTGTTTACATTTACATGATGATTATTTACTTTTACATGATGATTATGTTGTTTTGTGCATTTCTTAAACTAATAATTGTCAGTTATTTATCACAGATAGCGGAAATACAGTTAAAAGACAGTTTTCCTTATGACTTTGGGACTTTTCGTTAATAATTTATGTTGTTTATTTACTATTTTTCTCAGGTAAAAAATCCTGCAATTGAAAACCAATAGAGTAACTGTGAGATAATTAGCCTATTGGCCTATTCCTGATAGATAAACTGTAATAACGTTGCTTCGGGTATGCCTATAAAGTCCATCTATATGTTACAATTAAAGGGTTTGGTGTATTTGAACAGAATACATCAGTTGTTTTGTAGGGCTATCAGGTATTTACTTTTTTTTCTGCAAGTCTCTAGCTCTGCGAATAATAATCATTCTTGTGCAAATTCGCAGAGTAAAGCAGCTCTGCAAATAATAGTCTCATCCTTTCTTACATTAACTCCATGACACAGCTGCCGCCACCTAGCGTCAAACTACTCATCCAATGTTGATGCTTCGGCCTGCCTCTGGGGGCGTAATCGATTAATCAACTCGGGTGACCCGAGCCACTTTTTGGCGCAGGCACACATCATACAGACTCGGGTCAAATAATCGAATACGCTTCTTCACCTCGGGGTGGGAAAAATGGTGGCTTAATCCAAAACCTTAAAAAAAAAATGAAACAGATATAACTACAGCAAAATAGGATTTAAAGTATTTATGATGGCATAGTTTAGTTATATTTCCATTTCATTAATCTAGGTTATTACCAAAAAAAAACATGTATGACTGATACTGGTAGCTGTTATCCTGCAGGAAGGTACCAGCGCAAATGTGATGTAATCGCTCCTAGCCACCCCCAGCCAAGAGGTGGGTCACTTGGATCGGGTTGTTTTGCACACGGCACGTGTATTTGTCGACTCCACTCGTGGTGTTGGTGTTCGATTCGAAATTTTGATGACTCGGGTGACCCGAGTCACCCGGGTCGTGTTAATCGATTACGGCCTCGGTTATTATCCACGCTCCGCCTGGACACGAACCCACGAGATCAGGCCGATCTAAATTTGCTGCCACAACCCCTCAACTACAACAAGACGATTGGGTAAAACGAGAGTCACGAGTAGGGTTGAGAGCCCGATTATTGTGTCGTTCATTCTGTTCGGTTCATCTGTTCTATTCGTCTGATTAAATAAACCTTTACTCGACCACCCCTGTCTCGTCGTGAATTACACATTGCTATGATTCCTCTATAGAACGTCTTTGGGTTCATAGATTACTAATTATAGATTACACTCACTTGCAATAGAAAAGTAGTGCAACACCTCCCTTTCCCTATATATATATCTATATATATATATACATACATATATAAATAATATATATATATATATATATATTACAAGCAATATCATTCTGCTGCATCGCTTCTTTGCTTTGCATTACATAATAAATATACACATGTACAGTTTGTTTGTTGTTTTACGTCCTGGCAACAGCTAAGTTAATATCAGGACGGCTACCGACTTGTGACAGTGCGCATTCATGGCAACTTTATAGTGCCTCCCCAGTGGGAGACCAGGCCACCAGCACCATGATCTAATATCCCACTCAGTCACATTATCCTGACACTGAGACAACCAGTCCTTGCCCTATCCTAATAATGCCAAGCGCCTGGCTAGGAAGCGACAAGTATACATTTTTAAGTCATTGGTTTGACTCGACCATGGTTCGAACCCACGATCCTATGTTCTACCAAGATATGTACAGTGAGACCCCGTTATAACGCGACTGTTGGGGTTCATTGAAAGTCATCGTGAAAAAAGCAGGGTTACGTTAAAAACGGGGTACAATTGACTGAATTACCTTTGAATAAAAGAATTCTGGTCGCAATGACTCATCGCGTTATATCCGAACTCCCGTTAAATTGGGGTGCATTATAGCAGGGTTCCACTGTATATTTGAGGTGCATCCCGGTAGGGACGCATTGATCTTTTCAGGATTATTAAAATAAATAACCCATTGACTTTTTCACATTTTGAGCTCAATATTTAAGCTATTAGGATATGAATATGTGGCGTTCTCTGTGGCGGAGTGGTGAGATTGTCTGACTTTTTTCTAGGTCAGACTCCTAATCTGAGGGTCGGCGGTTCGATTCCCCATGCCCCCAGATCTGCCAATTTGGATTTCCACCGCTGTGTATAACTTACAGCATCATCAAAGGCCGGTTGCTCTCATACCATGTCTATGTGGTGTGGGAGGTTAAAAATCCCTTGGGTTGGTAAAAGTGTAGGCTCGGGCTTTCTATCGACCAGCAGTGGAGTGGGGAAGACCAGTCATCTGTGACTGGGATTTCCCCTGCTTGGGACATCTAATGTACCCCCCCCAAAAAAAGAGAGACAAATAAGTGTTCACACTTCCTGTCTACCATTCGCTATATCGCTATATAATACGTATTAGAGTATACTGATGTAACTTCTGTAAGATATATACCATATATGTCCCAATAGAAACACGCTACCTAATAGAAGCACCCCCCCACCCCCCATTTCAAGATTGAAAGCATGCACACATTTACAATCACATTCAGACCGAATGCACATAAAATAAGACAATCCAACTTTATTCCAGAGGCACAACAAAAACTAATAAAAATGTACGCTCATATTCAGACTGAATACAAATAAAATAAGACAATCCCACTTTATTTCAGAGGCACGACAAAAACAAATCCCTGAAATCTTTTAACTTTGAATAGACGTGCATCCATGTGTCTGCACTCATGCAGTACGCGTCTATTGGGACATATACGGTATATTAAAATCATGCATAGATCTATAAATATGAATGTCATTGAGCGTTCTTACCGTCCAGCCGCCATCAAATAACCTGTGGTTGCACAATACTTCTATCAAGGGACCACCGTCAGGTGAGACTTGAATAATAGTTTCGTGAATTTCACCATGTTGAAATGCGTCAAAGCAATCTTCATAATGTTCTGACAAGAAGAGAAAAATAAGAAGCGCTGTAGTTACATAATCCATTTGTATTAAACTATGGGCATATATCTAGAATAACTATATAACTTGGACTAACATAAGTTAGTACGCATTAATACATTAGCTAGGACTAACTTGTACGACAAATGATGTAGTTTTTTTGTTGTGTTTTTTTTTTGGGTCGCGGGTTATAATAGATATTTAAAGAGAAAATATCCCCAGGGACTTCTCTAGGCTCTATTTGAAACCAAATTGTGAGCCAGGTTCCATCTCAAACATGCATACTAGAAGTAGTGGAGAGTGAGAATATTTGCATTAAGCCAAAAAAAATGTTCGAAATTCTCCCGCCCCTGATTTCTTAAAAAAACCCACAAAAAAACAAAAGATAAACTGTTAAGTGGAGAGTGGGGTGGATGGAGTGAGAAATGCAAATGGGAGTGAAGAGAGGGCGGGGGGTGGACGGCAGTGCGGGAAAGGAATGGAGAGGGATTTGAGGGGTGATAGGGAGGGAACTGGGAAGTGGTGGGGGGAGAGCAGGGTCGAGAGTGGAGGTTGGGAGAGGGAGGGTGTTGGAGTGTGGGAGAGGGAGGGTGTTGGAGTGTGGGAGAGGGAGGGTGTTGGAGTGTGGGAGAGGGAGGGTATTGGATGGGGAGGAGGGAGGGTGTTGGAGTGTGGGAGAGGGGAGGGTGTTGGATAGGGAGGGAGGGAGGGTGTTGGAGTGTGGGAGAGGGAGGGTGTTAGAGTGTGGGAGAGGAAGAGTGTTGGAGTGTGGGAGGGGGAGGGTGTTGGAGTGTGGGAGAGGGAGGGTATTGGATGGGGAGGAGGGAGGGTGTTGGAGTGTGGGGAGAGGGAGGGTGTTGGATAGGGAGGAGGGAGGGTGTTGGAGTGTGGGAGAGGGAGGGTGTTAGAGTGTGGGAGAGGAGAGTGTTGGAGTGTGGGAGGGGGGGGTGTTGGGAGGGGAGGGTTTGATTGGGGAGAGGGGGGAGGTGGGGGGAGGGAGGGTGGGGGGGTGTGGGAGGGGGGGGGGTGGGAGGGGGGGGGAGGGGGGAGGGGTGGGTGGGGGAGGGGGGGTGGGGGAGGTGGGAGAGGGGGGTGGTGGGTGGGGGAGGGGGTGTGGAGGGGGGGGGGAGGGGTGGGTGGGGGAGGGGGGGGTGGTGGGGGAGGGAGGGTGTTGGAGTGGGGGAGGGGAGGGGTGGGGTGGGGGGGAGGGGGTGGGGAGGTGGGGGGGGGGAGGGGGTGGTGGGGAGGGGGAGGGGGTTGGGTGTGGGGGGGGAGGGGTGGGGGTGTGGGGGAGGGGGGTGTGGAGGGTGGGAGAGGGGGGGTGTGGGGGTGTGGGAGAGGGAGGGTGGTGGAGTGTGGGAGGGGGGGGTGGGGGGGGTGGGAGGGGAGGGTGGTGGGGTGGGGGGGGGGAGGGGGTGGGGGTGTGGGGAGAGGGAGGGTGTGGGGGTGTGGGGGAGGGGGGGGTGGTGGGTGGGGGGAGGGGGTGGGTGGGGGAGGGGGGTGGGGGGGTGGGTGTGGGGTGGGGGGGAGGGGGGTGTGGAGGTGGGGGGGGGGAGGGTGTGGGGGTGGGGGAGGGAGGGGGTGGGAGTGTGGGAGGGGGGGGTGGGGTGGGGAGGGGGGGGGTGGAGTGTGGGGGGGAGGGGTGGGGGTGGGGAGGGGGAGGGTGGGGGTGTGGGGAGGGGGGTGTGGAGTGTGGGGGAGGGGGGTGTGGGGAGGGGGGGGGGGTGGTGGGAGGGTGTGGGAGGGGGGGGGTGGGGTGTGGGGGGGAGGGTGGGAGTGGGGGGGGGGGGGTGGTGGAGTGGGGGGGGAGGGGGGTGGGGAGGGGGGGGGGTGGGGAGGTGGGGGAGGGGAGGGTGTGGAGTGTGGAGGGGGGGGGGGGTGGGGGGGGTGGGAGGGGTGGGGGGGTGGGAGGGGGAGGGTGGGGGTGTGGGAGGGGGGGTGGAGGTGGGGGGAGGGGGGGTGTGGGGGGGTGGAGGGGGGAGTGGGGTGGGGGGAGGGGGGTGGGAGGGGGAGGGGGGGTGGGATGGGGGGGAGGGAGGGGTGTTGGAGTGGGGAGAGGGAGGGTGTTGGAGTGTGGGAGGAGGGAGGTGGGGTGTGGGAGGGAGGGTGTTGGAGGGGAGGGTGTGGGAGTGGGGAGGGGGTGTTGGAGTGTGGGAGAGGGAGGGTGTTGGATATGGAGAGGGAGGGTGTTGGAGAGGGAGGGTGTTGGAGTGTGGGAGAGGGAGAGTGTTGGAGTGTGGGAGAGGGAGGGTGTTGGAGTGTGGAGAGGGAGGGTATTGGATGGGGAGCAGGGAGGGTGTTGGAGTGTGAGGGTGTTGGAGTGTGGGAAAGGGAGGGTGTTGGATGGGGAGGAGGGAGGATGTTGGAGTGTGGGAGAGGGAGGGTGTTGGAGTGTGGGAGAGGGAGGGTGTTGGAGTGTGGAGAGGGAGGGTGTTTGAGTGTGGGAGAGGGAGGGTGTTGTGGTGTGGGAGAGGGAGGGTGTTGGAGTGTGGGAGAGGGATGCTGTTGGATGGGGAGGGAGGAGGTTGGAGTGTGGGAGAGGGCGGGTGTTGGATGGGGAGATGGGAGGAAATGTGAATGAGGGTGGCGGAGAGAATGGAGGGGGAGAGGACGAGACCAGTGAAATACTGAAAAATAACAAATTGAAATGGGAAAAAAAAACACCCATCCGACCCTGATTTCTATTTGAAAAAGACGATCACCAACTTTTAGTAATACTTTTTTTTTTTTCTTTTAATATATATTTGGCCTCATGATCAGCTTCAAACTTGATTGATTGGTGATGGGCTTAATACCATGTTGGCAGTAAGTGACATATTTACAGTAAAAGGTTAGTACTATTTATTGTCAGTTTTGTGTAACTAAAAAGTGTTTATCATATTTATGTCTACATTGAAATTTACATGAAAATCAGATTTGTGTCAAATGACAGAAAAATAATATCAGGACCAAATTTGAAGTAGTTAAATTTGTACCAAATGATAGCAAATTCAGCTCACAAAACACCCAAAATTACAGAAGGTCATATAGTTTAGTTATTTTAAAGAACTGTCTAGATTGTTTGTGTTTACATTGGTAAAGAGGTCTTTATATGGTTGGCACACGGCTAGGAAATCTACCAATTCAAGAAGTATGTGTCTGAGTGTCAGTGGTTATGGACACTCAAATCATTTGAGGGGGGGGGGGGGAAATAGGGCTTCCGCAGGAAAATAATTTGAGGGTACGCAGAATGGGGGGAGGGTGGGGGGGGTCTGGGGGTCTGCTGGAGGCTGATATATTCTCTGGCTTAGGCAGGGATGAAAGTGCTCTCCGGGAAAAAAAGTGGAAATGCTGATATTCTCCCATAGGTTTAGCATTGTCAGGGAATCGCGGAAAATTCCTGGAAGTCGGGTTTCATATACAGTGGTATACGCTGAAAGTGCTGCACCATTTGAAGCATGTATTAGTAGTGTATGCTGAAAGTGCTGCACCGTTTGAAGCATGTATTAGTAGTGTATGCTGATAGTGCTGCAGTGTCAGCACTACATATTAGTATACGCTGATGGCGCTGCGGGATTGAAAATCTCGGAAATCCGCGGAATCGCGGAGATCTTTCATCCCTGCTTAGGGTATATGATGCCAATATCAAAGATACCCCAACCCACCCCAGTCAGTGCCTTAGTACAAGTCTGTTTCTTCTATTGGGGTCGCTGCAAGTGACGTAACGACTCTCATGTCATTCATGATGCGGATGGAGAGGGGTGTCTTGAGGTAGGTAAATACCATGTCTGTGCGCTAGTCCCCCCTCATGCGGAGCTCCTCTATGGAGGCCCCACACAGGGAGCGGAAGGTGCAGCCTCCTCTCCTCAGGGACTGGGAGGAGACCGTGGTCGGGTCGAGGCCTGCTCTTTCTGCAAATAAGCGTAGTGTTGACTGGTAGACCTTATAAGGGATGGACGAGGAGTCCCGGGACGTGGCATGTTTCCTGAATGCCAGCTCTCCTGGGGGGGTTGGCAGCTGCTCAAAATGGCGTTCGGTCCAGTGGACCACGCATATCTCGAGGTTCAGGCAGGGTGCCACCATCATCTCCAGCACCTTTTCCTTAAATTGGATCATCTTAGATCGCCTTATGCTTATAAGCATCCCCCATGGGAAGGAAAAAAAAGAAATCCTCCCTGCAGAGCGCAGAATCAGCGGAGGTGACCTGGCATTTCCTGAGTAGGGCCCTGAAGCTGCATAGGAGTGCTGCTCGCCAGGCTACATGGCCTGAGTTAAGTGAGAGAAAGGAGAACATCCACAGGAGTGTCTCGGGCAGTATTGGGACCGCCTGTTTTGGTGCGACTAAGCACTTCCTGCGAATCCCCTCAGGGTCAAAGCAATCTCAAAGTCTGTGTAGGGTATAGGGTCCGGCCTCCCCCCCCCTTTGTTTTAGGAAATTGTTCAGTCCGCTCAGATAGTTGAGGATGGACGAGTATTTCATAGATCTAGCGAGCCAGGTGGCATACAGTGCGATCTGGCCTGGGGGCAGGGGAGGGGGGAGTGTGACTCCGAGTATTCCTTACTCACCTACACCCCCGAGTTGATATCGAGTTGGGGGGCATACAACCTGCTTTGGAACCCTTGCTTCTCTCTCACGAGCTCTGCTATCCCTGCAAAATGAAGGGGACACCTTACTGAACAAGTTTCCACAGAATAAACTACTGGTGGGGTCTGCCTCTGATATGCGGCCCGCACTGGCTGGGTCGTCCAGTCTACTCAGGGCGTCACAGATTACGTTTTCCTTGCTACCAATAAAAGCAGAGGAAAATTCTAAATTGTGCTTAGAGGCTACCCAGAACAGGCGTCTGAGGTAGAACATGATTTCAGGACTTCTGGGTCGACCAGCTTTGACCGTTGTGCTGTCAGTCACCATCACGACTGCCACAGTCCCTCCATGAGCTGCCCCATTTGAGTGCCACGGCATAGGCCGCCCACATCTCTCTCACATTAATGTGGGCTGTGGAGCTAAGCTCGTTAGGACTGACATGATGGTGGCTGAGCCTCACTCCCAGGTCCTCGTCATCGGTTTGGCTGAAGGCCCCCGCTATCCAGTCCCCCCAGTGAAGGGCCACATAGCCAAAATCGGAGGCATCGCTATACGTTGAGAGGTGGGCCGCAAAGGAGCCGAGTATTTTAGCTTTACCATTGAATCAAGCAGCAAATCCGCTCCACCACTCAACGTCATCCCAAAAGCCCCTGGAGAGTCAAACCTTGAAATGTGGTTCTCTTAGGCTACTGATAGCATCGTAGATGCGTCGACAGAAGGTCCTACCCCCTTTTACCACTTTGCTGCAATGAGCCAACAAGCCACCTAGTCTCTCTAGCTCCCTCCGAGTTACCTTACATCAGCCCTTCACTTCCTCCAGGATCACATTTAGTCTACAGAGCTTGTCTTCAGGGAGCCTCATCTCTAATTCAACCGAGTCAATAATGATTCCCAATTAGCGGACAGAAGTGCTAGGGGAGCTCAATTTGCCGAAACTCACGAAGAAACCGAGTCGTCTAAGAATCGCAATTATCACCTTTGATCCTTACAGCCCTCTGCGAGGTTCGGACTCACTATGCAAAAATCGTCTAAATAGTTAACGACTATGGTAACCCCTTCCCTCACCGCGCATCTCATGACAAAATCCGAGATCTTGCTGAAGACATATGGGTTGGAAGAGAGTCCCATACATAGTCTGTTGTCTTTCATGTAGGTGCACTGCTTGTCTCTGAGCATTAAACAACCAATGTAGGCCCTACTTGTCCCGATCCCGGGGGTGTATGCCTCTCCATCACCTCAGCAACTGTGTCTATGCTTTTGTAAGAAAACTTTACCTAAACTTTACCTAAACTTGATCAGTGCAAGTATTAACCGAGCAACCTGCAGGGCGGCTGCCATCAACAATTGTCCTACTACCACCGTCATCCTTTGGGATGCAGAACATATTATGTATCCAAGTTGGAGGGGCACCTACTATCGTTATACAACCCCGATCTATTTCATTCTTTAATTTATTTGTGATGGTGTCAATATCTGCAGAGTCCCGCGGGAGTTTACAAACTGGGCTATATTCTAGTGTGCAGTCGGGGTTGATTACATTAAAACCAAAAACAGTCCCCATTAATAGGTATTGCACATCGGGGTCTGTGTCACCTCTGAGGAATAACTCAGTGAATATTTGGCATGGGCGGAGCTGTGCCAAACAGCCTGCTACATAATGGGTGCAAGTACATGTACCGTGTGTGCATTCATTGTATACCCCGAAAGTACATTGGGAGTCGTTGTCTTCTTTTACTGTCAGTAGGAGGGCGTGGCCCTCGTAAACTACCGATAACCAGACCCCCCTTCATCTCCGTGGTGGTTCACCCAACCGGTTATGTAATCCCCAGCATGTGGGCTTAGTCCGTCGGGGTTGGTGCCACTATCAGAGGCGCCATATCTGGGGTCGGTGTGGGTGTGGCAGCTGCTACCCCTACTAATCTCCCCATCTGCGGGGGTACCTGCTTGTGTTGATTGCGGTCACCCCACCCATCCCCACCCCCGTGCCTTTGACATCTGACGCTCCAGCGTCATCACTGTTGTAATAGGAGTGGAGAGCATAATTGCTTGTGCCCCCAGTGTTATCACCCTCACCGAGGCCTGTATTCCTGCCCATATGGCTTTTCCCGCCGTTTCTATCAGAATCAAATGACCCGTGTTCTGAATCCCTGAGATAGTCAAAATGGCTGGCTGCCGAGAAGGCTTCCGACCCAACTTCACCCTCATTTCTATTCAGTTTAAATGAGGTATAGTTGCCCCTTATCTGGTTGTATGTATGGCTAACATTTATCACGCCCGTCAGAACCACTCACGCTAGCAATAATTTTGCAATCAGTATCATTGGTCGTAATGCTTGCATTGCGTTTGATTCGCGGCGGGGAAGGAGGACCCCCCTCTCCCCTGCTGCCGTTGCCATGATGTAACCTCCCCCCACCTGCCCGGCCTTATAATCCTGCCCACCGGCTGCCTCCAGTCACTCACGCTCCAACCCCGCCACACGCTCTACTGCCTCCAGCCTTTTTCCTTATTACTACCAACTACACTTTATCAGACGTGAAACAGTTTATATCAGCATTAATCTTGCAATCGGTATCATTCCTACCTACTACACTTTCATCAGACGTGAAACAGTTTATATCAGCATTAATCTTGCAATCGGTATCATTCCTACCTACTACACTTTCATCAGACGTGAAACAGTTTATATCAGCATTAATCTTGCAATCGGTATCATTCCTACCAACTACACATTCATCAGACGTGAAACAGTTTATATCAGCATTAATCTTGCAATCGGTATCATTCCTACCAACTACACTTTCATCAGACGTGAAACAGTTTATATCAGCATTAATCTTGCAATCGGTATCATTCCTACCTACTACACTTTCATCAGACGTGAAACAGTTTATATCAGCATTAATCTTGCAATCGGTATCATTCCTACCAACTACACTTTCATCAGACGTGAAACAGTTTATATCAGCATTATTCTTGCAATCGGTATCATTCCTACCAACTACACTTTCATCAGACGTGAAACCGTTTATATCAGCCATGACGTGGTGACTCTTATCATGGCTAGCATCAATATTGGGATATATGCGTAATAGACGTCTAGACGTCTAGACACGTCTGTAATATATGCAAATGAGATGAGGTCATGGAAAAGTTTGGCCGGCTATGATTTGAGCCCTGGAAGGGAATAAAGTCATTCAGTATCCAGAAGTCAGTGTTCAGACGTTGTACTTTCACAAATATGACCAATCGTATCTGCATAACCTACTGAGTTTCGTCCATCACCTCCTGCCCCATGTCTGAAACATTTTGTAACAACTGTATTATGGCGATCATTGCCGCCATTACCATTTGCCGCCTTGGCACCACTGAAACATTTATTATTACCGTCATTCCTATAACGTTCAGACATAACAGCGGCCTGGTGGGCTTTCCCCCCATCACCGGCATCACTTACTTCAACAATATCAAGCAAATCATTTTTAGTATCAAGAGTGGTTTTTATTGGCTTACACATTTTTTTACCCGGGCTCCTCCCGGCCGTGTCATCTGTGACGAATACATGGTTATTTGCGCCATTATCTGCATGGTATGTGGCATTTTTTTAGCCTGGCATTGTCTCTCGCACCACTGGCACCTTCTGAAATAGATACATGTTTAACATCATTCACACTGACACGGTCATTTTTACGTTATATCACGAGAATGTCTCTGTTACCAATAACACCACTCGGTGCTTTATCTACTGTCCCTTAACCAGACGGGATGGCGGAATGAGTTAGCGCATCCGTCCCCCGTGTTGGTAGACCATGGGATCGTGGGTTCGAACCCTGGTCGAGTCAAACCAATGACTTAAAAATTGATACTTGTCACGTCCTAGCCTGGCACTCGGCATTATTAGGATAGGGCAAGGTCTGGTTGGCTCAGTGTCAGGATAATGTGACTGAGTGGGATATCAGGTCATGGTGCTGGCGGCCTGGTCTCCCAGTGGGGCAGCACTATTAAGTCACCATGAGTGCGCACTGTCACAAGTCGGTACCCGTCCTGATATGACCTTAGATGTTGCTAGGACATAAACCAACAACAAACAAAATCTGTCCCTTTAGTGATCATGCAATGCGGGGCGCCGGCCCATCAGTCCTTGTTACACTTAGCGAGTTTGTGAGATCGGCCCCCACACTTGCTGCAGCTGTGAGTATAGTTAGAGTTCTCCTCGGAGCATGAGCATCAACTCTCCTTGTTCCAGTGGAAGCAGTAGCGTTTGCTTCCACTCGAATTGTTCCCCCTCTTAGCACCCGAAGCAGTGGTCCCTTTCTTACTCTTTATCTGCTGCGAGCCAGTGAATTATGCTCACCCCCTGAAATGCTTCCGAGAAGACTGCGAAGCCATGCTCCTCCGCCTTCTTCCTTATAGCCGTATCATAGGCCACATGCACTGCATCTTTAAAATTGTCTGACATGGCCCGCACCGACAAAAAATGCAGATGTTCAAGGAATGCCTTATAGTCCTTTTTGGACAGTGTGTCTATATCAAGGCGCCAGAGGGTGGCAGCAGCGAGCAATTCATGGGGGTTAGAGCTGCATAGTCCGATGAAGCATCAAATGTTCAAAACCAAAGCACTAATCTAGATTTGATCCTACATATCTAACTTAGATACTGATGCAGTTATTAAGCATTTGTTGCCACATAAAAGGGGTGCTGAGGCAATTTAATCAAAACCTGTTATTGCTGAAGCCTATGGTGTCAGAGTTTTGACATGTTACCTTACTTGAAATATCTCAAAGGTTAGCCATTTAAAATAAAAGTTACTTTAAACTAAAGTAAGGTTGATTATAACAATGAATTTAATATATTTATCTCAGAAAAATGGCAGAAACTCAAAACCATCGGACTATGCAACTTTAAGCTTCTTTACACCCTTACCCGCAACAGTGAAATTACGAAGGGACCACTTGCCTCGCTGCCTCCTGGTGCTTGAACTGGATCTGCTACTCAAGCCCGAGTCGCTGTGCCGTCTGCATCTCCTCCCTCTTGACCGGTGCCGTGACCTGATGCCATAGGCCGAGTGTTCTCCTCCGGTTGCTGCTGCTTGGGCCCGGAGTGTTTGTCTGGCCCGGGAGCGTCCGACTGATGGCTCCCGGCCTCCTCGGCCAAGCTTGGCTGGGTCTCCTTCTGCGGGCTCCGGCTCTCTGGTCCTGCAGATTCGCCAGCTCCTCCTGGAGTTCCGGCTCGTCCACCTTCTCCTGCGTGTCCCGCACACACACACACATACATCTATATATATAATAACTATATTTGTATACATATGAGCCTGTCTCAAAAGGTGATAACTCTTTTTTTTTGTCCATTGTAACGATGACACAAAACAGCACAGAAACGGTTACACTGAAAACACGACAACATTTGCTTCAATTGGGATTATGAAACATCATGTAAAAAACAAATTAGTTTATCGTGAGCAAATGCATAAGCAGATAGTATGTTGATCGTTACAATGGACAAAGTTTTGTCCCATATTGCTTAGCACCTTTCGAGACAGTCTCATATAGTATTTCTCCAGGTACTGAGAATTCTAATGCACTTATGCAGACACATCCATAAGATTTTTAGTCTATGACTATTACTTCGCTAAGACATTCTTACACAGATGCAGCATACAATTGTATTGCACTAATTAAAGTTCACATAGTTAGTTATTAAGAAGAGTAGCCTACCTATATTTGTTGTGGGTACCGTTGGCACAAACGCTGTAATAAATAAAATGTTGATTTGACACAGGCTATTAACCTAAATTGTATGCTCAGAGGAATAAACACATTTACAAAAAACACAACCCAAAAACATATATTAAACCAGTGGTACTAAAGTTGCACTAATGATGTATAATCTGTGTATGTAAAAAGAAATAGGAATAATTCATAGTTCACACATTTGTAAATGCTTATATATAATTTAATCTGTGTTAATTGGAACATTTTAATTCCATGTGATGTGAACATTACATCAGTGGCCAACAATATGTGCATCTTTGTGCATTAAGGCAACAGAATATTCATCATATATTTCGGAACAAAAGTTGCATAATCCGATGTTTGAATTGCTGCTATATGTGTGACATAACTGTATTAGATTTCTCATTGATCATAATCTACTTAACTTTAGCCACTTTTATTTTAAAGAGTTACCTTTGAAGATATTTGAAGTGAAAATATGCAGAATTACATTTTGATGTGCACACCAAAATGCTGGAGATATGTTTTGTTTACCTGTTTTTGAGTATAACATCAAACTTAGCGCAAAGCTGTATTGAATCTTTAAAGTTGTATAGTCCAATGAAAACATCACATTTTCAAAACCAAAACACTTATCTAGATTTGATTCTACATATTCAACTTAGATACTGGTGCACTTATTACACATTTATTGCTGCATCGAAAGGCATAATAAGTCAATTAATAGAAACCATTACTGCTAAAGTCTGGTGTCAGAGTTTTGGCGTGCTTGCCAACGTTATTTTGGCATGTTTTGATGTCAAATATCTCCAAACTTAGCCATTAAAAATTAAAGTTACATAAACTAAAGCAAAGTAGATTATAACGATTAGTATAATATATTTATCTAAGAAAATAGCAGAAACTCAAAAGCATCGGACTATGCAACTTTAATGAGCATACTACTAAGTTTGATATGTAAGCAAAGGTAGGTAAATGCTTCAGCTTAAAACATTTTGTTTTCATTGGATTATGCAGCTTGAATTCTGAATATTGGGCAAGTTGTTTTCTTTCATTTTCGAGGACGAAGTCATTGCATATATCACAATGAACTAAGTATTCTAAATATTTACCTGATTGAAAATATTACTTTAAAAACCTGATAGTTTTTGTCAGTTTTTGTTTCTAGAAAAATATATTGAACATAGCTAATACTGGGACTTGATCGCAAAAACTTAACCCGTTTGATCAAATGTATTTAAAAAAAACAAAAAAACTTGTGATTTCTTACTCGGATATGTTTAAATCACTGTATGACCCGCAATAGCCGATGTCTACTTTTTAGGGGGCTCATTAAACAAACAAACAAATTGATCGCAAATATCGTAATATGTTAAGCTAACTATGGTAGGGCCTGTATATTCTAATAGGTTCTGATTACATGTTTATATTTGCACAGATATTAATACTAAATGCTAGAGCAATCCATTGTAATTTATATGAACAATTTAGTGAACCTAACACAATTTGGAACTGCTTAAACAGACCCACTATAGGCCACGGAGACGGGAACAGTACTCCAACAAATGCTCTTTAAGCAAACCGTTGCCTAGGTTTTCAGTTTATGCAACTGCATATGTGGGTGGAGAGTGCTGGGGTCAGTTTCTCCTGCTGTGTTGTAGTTAGTCAAGCAGCACTGATAGGGCTGATAGACGATCCTATAGAGAAAAATGGCAGAATTTTCAATCTAAAATGCAAAATATATAGCTCAAATGCTTATTTATCATAACCAGCTACCTTTGGTGAATATGATTTATTAAATCATGTAGATTAATAGATTATAAATGTTGAATTGAGAGCTTTCTGTGGCTGCCATCTTGATGGTTTCCCTGGATTCTCCTGTTTGTGGGGAACCCCTCTAGGTCATGTGATAAGGGAATCCTACCCATGATATCATTCATACATTACATACCTCAGCACTCTCCCCCCACATGTTTGGTTGCATGAACTGTAGAACCAAGTAAAGGTCTGCTGTAAGGGCTTTTGATACTGGATTCGTTTGCCTCTGGGTGAGGTATACTGGGCGACTTTAATGTTCCATACATGATTGATTGATTGATTGATTGGTGGTTGCTTTACGCTGTGTCGGCAGCATAGGCCATATTCACGGCGAGAAATGTTTGTTTTTTGTTCAAACCATCGCTTTTACATGTAAAGGCAGGCAATCAATTATGTGCCAATAGACACTCATTAAATTAGAAAGCTCACAATCATATATTTGTGGTCAAGGGAAACAAATTCCCATAGAAAAAGAAAAGTTTGATTAATAATTGATAGAATCTATTTAGTAAACTATATGAGGTGGCACAGTCCAGCTGCCCTCAAAAAGGCTAAAATGTTTTCCTGTTTTACCTTAGTAAAAAGGTCATGCATACTGTCTGCAGTGTAGAACTGTTGGCGCAGGGCCAAAAAATCAACGCAACTTAGTCAAATGTGTTTGAGTGTCAGCGGGGACTGAAACTCAAATACAAGGAATTTGAAATTGTGAAATAAATTTCTTCACAATCCAAGTTTTAAGTCTTATTTTGGGGTTGTGTTTTTCTTATGCTCATCTTACTAAATCACCTGACTTGCATGAACACAATTGATAAGGCTTGGATTAATTTTCGCATACAGCGATAACACATTGAACATCATCTTTTAGGACGGCGAAGCGATTACAGGACTGCTCCAGATCTGTGTACCCGATCTCGCAGCTTTCAGTATAATGTTTTGTGAAAGCTATTTTCAGTAACACTATTACAGTGAAAAATAAACGATTGCATAATAATCACAAGCAAACTTGAGACCAGATGAAAAATGTTATGATATATATATGTATTATACATATATGTATTATTATAATTTACACATATGTGTTGGCGATTCAGTAGCGAAACAAACAACTCTGTATTTCCGTATTCAGTGTTTGATTCCATAACCAGGCATGTGATTGGGTGCAGGAAAAAAAACCTGACCATTTTTTTTAGGTTATCATGGGGACACATGGCATCCCACTGAGTCACGAGAGGGATGCAAATAATGTATTTCAGAGGTGTTTTGGTAGCCAGAAAACAAAACGGAATTAAAACCCCCCACGGAATTCTGGTTTTGTCGGCCAGAAAAAACCCAGGAATTCCTGTTAAAACTGGAGAAATCACATGCCTGCGTAACAAATACAGAAGAATACAAAGGGTGCACAGGTCTGCTGCACCGTTAAGGTTCATTTGACTGAGTTGGAGGTAACTGCTAATATATATTTTAGTTGAGCGAAAAATAGTCAGCACGTCAATCAAACTACCATTGACTGTAAACATCCTGCATTATCCTAACTACTCTGAAGTAACATAAATAAATATATTAAACACCATTTTTAAAGAAAATGCTGTAGCTTTGAAGAATTCTAGAAGTTGAATTAATGGGACTTTTCTTATACAACTATTTAAGGAAGTTCTCTATTAAATTAATAGATAAAAAAGAATAGTCATGGTGTTTTTTCTTCTTTTAGAGATAATAAATCAAATTTCACTGTTTCACTAAAGGCCCTGTCACACTACGACGTGACTAGGTCAGCGTAGGCAGAACGTGAAAATAATTATATTACGTCAACGTTATGGGCGTAATATGCAAATTGTGGACGTGAGCGTAACGTGAAAGTAACGTCGGTGTACGTCGTGACCTTAGCTGTAACGTGACAACGTTAGGGGGGAGGGGTAATTGGCGACGTGACCGGGCGTTAGTGTAACGTGAGCGTAACGTCGCTGTAACCGGTGCGACGTGGACGTAACGTGACCGTAACGCCACCGTAACGTGACGGTAACGTGACCGTAACCGTGACCGTAACGTGACCGTAACGTGACTGTAACGTGACCGTAACGTGACCGTAACGTGCAAAACGCTGCCCACACGTTGCTCCCACCCGGGCCGTCGGTCTGACGTGACATAACGTGACTCTAACATCATTTACGCTGCTATAACGATCGCGGAACGTCTACCTAACGTCATTGTGACGTCATCCCGACGTAACGGCTTCACGTCGAGATACGTCGAAAGTTTTGAACAGGTTCAAAACCTCGACGCGCGCCGACGTAACACGACGTAACATGACGTAGCTCGACGTCACTCTAACGTCATTATGACGTCATCATAACGTAACCCAACGTACGGCAACGTAATGACGAAAAATCATCACGTTAGGCTCACGTTGGCTCGTTACGTCGTAGTGTGACAGCGGTATAAGTGTACAAATTATATAGTCACCCATATAAGCACCATTAACAGCAAATATGAGGTCTCAGAATAAGGCAAGTGATAGAAAGTCTTACTTTATGTTGCCAAACATGCTATTTCATTAATCTATCTACATTTCTTATTTTTACAAGAAAAGGACGGAATAACCGGTGCAGTGTTCACTTCCCGTTGCGGGAGGTCGTGGGTTCAATGCCTGAGTCAAACCAAATCCCTTTAAAAAAAAAAAGAGTGACACTTATCGCTACCTTCCCTAATGCTGGGCACTTACTGGTTGGCACAGTGCCAGGATAATGTGACTGAGTGGGATATCGTACCATGGTGCCAGCAGCTCGGTATCTCAGTGGGGCAGCACTATAAAGCCGGCAAGAATGCACTGTCACAAATCGGTTCTCGTCGTTATAGCTCAGATGTTGCTAGGATGCAAACTCCAATCACTCTGAATACTTTTGAAACAAGTGATTATACCTGTTGAGGTTGTTTTACTTCCTTGCAGCCGGATTCGGGATGATTCCATTATGTCATAGCCCGCAAGAACTGTAATGAATGAACATGATATACATACATGGACATATTCTTTTTTTAATATATTTTGTTAAAGACGCATACTTAGGAAAATATTGACTTGTTCATACTCCCAACACTATAAAGTTGTCAATTGTTAATCAATTCAAGACATCTTGGTTTCAGTGATCACACATTATGATGCTAATATAAGTTTGCCTATTAACAATAAAATGCTTCGTTTGTCTATTGGCATAGAAGCAATCACCCAGTTTGATGACATATCTTTAATTAAAATAAACTTTGACAACCTAACCCTCACATACACATATAACACCGATATTAAGCCATATTGCACCAGCATCTCTTGGTAGTTCACTTGAGTGAGTATTGGGTTGAAAAATATAAAGGTTCCTGGACAAACTCCCGGAAATCCGCGAAATCGCGGAGATCTTTCATCCCTGATAATTGCAAAATGGATGCATGTGAGACACTGAGAGTTTGATTTTCAAAACTACGCATTACAGTCAGGGCTGTCTTATTGCATTGGCCGAATCGGTATAGCGCGGGCCTGGCATACGGTAGGTACAAGATTCACCCCGTACTGCTGCAGTAGGGGTGCAAACCAACCCTATGTAAAAGGTGGCGAAAATGCGGGTCAAAGAATCGGGAGCCTAATTTCACAATCTAAGAAGCAACATTTATTCTTTACATCTGTTTTATTATTTACCCGCTACCTTTGAGTTGAAAAATATAATATAATATATAGTTTAATAAGATTTAAAAGTGAAATCGACGGCGTTCTGTGGCCGCCATCTTGTCTTTTTTGCATTCTCTCCCATTTCACCAACTCTGTGCCTATATGCATAATATAAGTAGCCATTTGATACTGGAGCCACATACTGGAGCCTCACTTCCATACTAACGCTATTTTCGCCCGTATTTATATAAGGCTGGTCTTCACCCGTGTACTACAAGTACCGGGTGAATCTTTTATCTAGGCATATGGGAGATTGGTAGTTCGGTTCCCAGTCGAGTCAAACCAATGACTTATAACATTTATACTTGTCGCTTCCGAGCCTGGCACTTGGCATTAAAGTTGCACAGTCCCATGGTTTTGAGTTTCTGATATTTTCTGAGATAAATATATTAGGTTGATCGCTATAATCTACCTTACTTTAATTTGAAGTAACGTTTATTTTAAATGGCTAACTTTTGAGATATTTGAAGTGTAAGCATGCAAAATTAATTTTGGCAAGCACGCCAAAAGTCTGACACCATAGGCTTCTACAGTAAGAAGTTCTATTAAATTGACTCGATGTTCCCTTCAATGTAGCGACAAATGTTTAATAAATACACCATTATCTAAGATTCAAATCTAGATAATTCTTTTGGTTTTGAAAATTTGAGGTTTTCATCAGACTATGCAGCTTTAATAGGATATGGTTAGGTCTAGGACTGGTTAGCTTTATGACCCCCAATAGCCGTGCGGGGGGGGGGGGGCTTAATGGGTGGGGGTCGTTAAGCCAAACAAAAAGTTGAAAAAAAAGACTGGTTACCTCAGTGTATGGATAATGTGACATTTGGATATCGGGTCATGGTGTCAGCGACCTGATTTCCCAGTGCGGCAGCACTATAACGTCACCATGAGTGCGCACTGTCACAAGTCGGTGCCCTCCTGATATGACCTTAGATGTTGCCCGGACGTAAAACCCCAACCAACCACCCATCTTATTGCATGGGAACACTGGGAAAGCACCACCATCTTAGCAGCCCCGAAATTCAATTTGAAAAATAAAAAATTACGGTTTGCATCATCAAATAGCAGTGGCGTTAATGTGCAATCGGAGCCTCCTTGTATCCAAAATGAATGTCGGATCTGGGTCATAACATTCATTAGGGTTATGGGCGAGCGGGGGATGGAAGGGATTTAAGGGCCCCAATTGACCAATTTCATATGACGTCAGCACATGTATCCCAGATAGCACACAGCCGTCGGCCCGACGTCGGCTATTGGTCGGTCCGTCGGCACCGACTTTCCACCGTCGGGCCACCGTCGGCCCGACGGTGGTGTTCCGACGTTGGGAATCAATCCCTTTCCACTTTTGATTCACCGTCGGGCCTTCGTCGGCCCGACGGCGGTGTTCCGACGTTAGGGTTCAATCCAAATTTCCACTTTTGAGCCGTCGGGCCTCGGTCGGCCCGACGGTGGTGGGCCGCCGCAGGTTTGCATTCATTTTCCACACTTGGTATACCGTCGGGCCATCGTCGGCCCGACGGTGGTGTCCCGACCTTAGGTTTCAATCCTTTTCCACTTTTGAGCCACCGTCGGCTTAGGGTTCAATCCCTTTCGACTTTTGATTCACCGTCGGACCATCGTCGGCTCGACGGTGGTGGGCCGCCGCAGGTTTGCAGTCATTTTCCAAGTCTGGTACACCGTCGAGCCGACGGTGGTGGGCCGCGCATGCGCAGTTCTTTAAATTTGGATTCCGGCTCGAGTCGCCCGCGGACCATGTGCGATTGTTGATCAGTGTTCTTTTTCTACCAGTAACTCCAGAAATACCAGGAATTTTAAGGAATTATTTAGCAGGTATGTTTATTAATATGTTTAGATTATTTTGTAAAAGTTTTGTAATTTATTACGAAGTATTAGTGGAATTATTCGTGTTAATACGATTTGAATCGTCCGATACGGTTTGTTTACTTCGAATCCCGGCTCGAGTCGCCAGCACAACACGTGCGATCGTTGGACAGCGTTCTATTTGAACAAATAACGCCAGAAATCGGAGGAATTTAAAGGAATTATTTCACAGGTTTGTTTATTACTATGTTTAGATTATTTTGTAAAAGTTTTGTAATTTATTACGATGTATTAATGGAATTATTCGTGTTAATACGATTTGAACGGTACGGAATGTTGACGAAGGACCGCCATCTATAGTGACAGCGTCTTCTCGGCTCGTCGGGTCGACGGCGGCAGCCGCCGTCGAATCGACGGTGTATGGTTGGACAAAACAACGTCGGCCCGACGGCGTTTGGCGCCGTCGCCCCGACGGCGTCCGGCGCCGTCGGGCCGACGGCGGCAGCCGCCGTCGTCCCGACGGCGGGAGGTTGGACAAAACAACGTCGGCCCGACGGCGTTTTCCACCGTCGGGCCGCCGGAGCGGCCGCCGTCGGGCCGCCGTCGGGCCGCCGTCGGGCCGACGACTGTGTGCTGTCTGGGATTTAGGTCAGTTCGCGCGCTGCTTGGCTGCAGGACAACATCCGGTCACACTGCAAAAGCAATGGCTATGAGCAATCTTCATAGAGAAAAGGTGATATATCTCTAAAACCACACCACCTAGCCACACACCGATTGGATGACATATAGAAAACATACTCAAAGAGATTATATTAAATTTATAAGGTTAGGGCTTTGCATTTCTATTAATTTTGAATAAAATCGACGTGTTACACTGCGCGTATCGGCAAACTCAATGCATTGTCAATGGCCGTGAGCAATCTTCATACAGAAAAAGTTAAATATTGTCGTGGGGGTGATGAAAATGGCAAATATTGTGCCTAGAGCGGGACTCGAACCCACATCTCTTTGCATTCCGGGCCAGTGTGCTAACCATTACACCACCTAGGCTCCCTGATATCAACACGCTCCCCACGCCTACCTGTCTATGTGGTTACTTGCCTGAGAGGTCAGTGCAGACCACTACACTCGTCCCCCTGGAATTGTAAGTCTTGTAATGCTTACAATTACATACATACAGGCAATGCACTAACACATACATACACAGGGTAGGTTCAACAACCATACAGCGCAAAGCTTGTACAGGATCCTGGTCACGGCACCAGTGTCGTGGGGGTGATGAAAATGGGAAATATTGCGCCTAGAGCGGGACTCGAACCCACATCTCTTTGCATTCCGGGCCAGTGTGCTAACCATTACACCACCTAGGCTCCCTGATATCAACACGCTCCCCAAGCCTACCTGTCTATGTGGTTACTTGCTTGAGAGGTCAGTGCAGACCACTACAATATCTTTAAAACCACACCACTGAGGTAGACAAACTGATTTGAATACACATAGAAAACATGTTTAACAAAAAGATTATATTAAATTAATGAGGCTAGGGTTCTGGATTTCTATTAATTTTGAATAAAACTGACGTTTTGCACTGCGCGTATCGGCAAACTCAATGCATTGTCAATGGCCGTGAGCAATCTTCATACAGAAAAAGTTAAATATCTTTAAAACCACACCACCGAGAAACAAACTGATTAGAATACACATAGAAAACATGTTTAACAAAAAGACTATATTAAATTAATGAGGCTAGGGTTCTGGATTTCTATTAATTTTGAATAAAACTGACGTTTTGCACTGCACGTATCGGAAAATTCAATGCATTGTCAATGGCTGTGAGCAATCTTCAAACAGAAAAAGTTATATCTCTAAAACCACACCACCTAAAAACAAACTGATTGGAATACACATAGAAAACATGTTTACCAAAAAGATTATATTACATTGATACGGTTAGGGTTCTGGATTTCTATTAATTTTGAATAAAACTGACATTTTGCACTGCGCGTACGGCAAACTCAATGCATTGTCAATGGCGGTAAGCAATCTTCATACAGAAAAAGTTAAATATCTCTAAAACCACACCACCTAGAAACAAAGTGCTTGGAACACATATAGAAAACATATTCAAAGAATAGATTATATTAAATTTATATGGTTAGGGTTCTGGATTTCTATTAATTTTGAATAAAATAAATGTTTTGCACTGCGCGTACTGGCAAACTCGGTGGCAGTGTGCATTCGTTCTGCAGCCAAGCTGCGCGCGCATACACAATGTTTACAAACATTGAAAGGGGTCTTATTGCTTTGCCCAGGGGCCTCAATTATTCTTAAGGCAGCCCTGATCATACTCAAAGATGCATCCAGCTAAGTTAATTGATTGTTGGAGTTTTACGTCGTGACAACATCTAAGGTCATATCAGGACGTGATAGTGTGCACTCATGGCAACTTTATAGTGCTGCATCTCCACTGGGAGATCAGGCTGCCAGCACCATGACCTCATATCCCATTCAGTCACATTATCCTGACACTGAGCCAACCAGTCCTTGCCATATCGTAATAATGCTGAGTGTCTTGCTAGGAAGCGACAAGTATCAATTTTTAAGTCATTGGTTTGACTCGACCAGGGTTCAAACCTGTTTGTTTGAATCCGATGATCTAGCAAAACGGGAGACAGACGCTCAACTTATTCGGCCATCCCGTCTGGTCCATCCAGCTAAGTGATTATCACTGTTTCCAAAGGCAAACAAAGCATTTTGTGACACAGTACTGTGGCAGTGAACAGTCGCTGTTGTGTCTCTAGTCGGGAGCATTCTAAAGCTGTGTTTCCACGGGCAAATGTCAAACGATCTAGACAAAGCGATTTATATGAAGCGATGTAGTGGCTCGTTTACACGCAACTAGTTTGAAGGCGGAAATCGATATCTGCGCATAAGCAAGTCCAGACTAACCAGCGCCAGTTTGGGTTTGTCGACGTCACCACGAGAGAGTGTGGGTTCGACCTAGATCTGTATGGACTGAATCGTATTGGTTTGGAACGGTCAAAACTTCTGCTGGGCAGTGAAACCCTAAAAATAAATGATGAAAAAAATATCTGTGGACAGCTAGCGGTTTCATAGACTAAATTCTATAATATGCGCTTTTGATCGACTGGAAAGTCAACAAACTAAGGTCTCGACTACGCATGCGTGTGACGCGCTTAAGCTAGTTCGCTTCATATAAACCACCTCGCAAGGTGGTTTACATATACCGATTTATATGAATCGATTCAGCACTAAAACGCCACACTGTCGCGTTTACACGGCAAATGTAAATCGATCTAGACAACTGGTTTTATATGAAGCGTTTTAACTCGCCCGTGTAAACATGGCTTAAGCAAGTGTCTTGCCATCGCTACATTGCATTTTGCTGAGAATAGGCGATCATTGGCCGTGGTCAAAGATAGTATCGTATCAACACTAAGAACTGACCCTCATTACTGTGCCAGCTTTGACGGTGGTACAGACATGGTGTGCTCAAATGTGTAATCTTCCACTATGGCGCAACCAAAACTTAAGCGCATCACCAACTGTACTGGGTAATGGAGGGGCGAAGCCATTTTGTTCAGCAAAGCATAATGACAAAAAATACATCAATACATCAATGAAGCAAACAGCAACAAAACACAAACCTACTAACCAGATAGGTCCAACTCTTATTTCTTTTGACTTAGTCTCTTCATATATATTCATGTAATCCATAAAGAAATTGAGTAGATCACCTGTAAACCTGAAATGGCCAGAAGACCAGTGTCTTACAAACCTTATTCCGAAGAAGAAGCACTTTACTGAACTAATACAAAAAATTTAAATCTTTTTATTTTTGGTACAAAATTACGCTAGGCTAATCTTTATAATTAAACGGTTCAATTGTTCAGTTATATCCTTGCCATTTGGCATGAATCCGAGACGGGTTCATATATATATCTAAAACTATTTGCTTCTTTTAGTAGGCCTTTTTCTCCCCATTCTCAGTCATATAATTAGTATTCCGAGTTCCGCTGGTCCCTCAGGAAGGACGGAAGCTGTGAGCCAGCACGCCGGGTCACAGCTTCAGCTTACCCGGCGGAAGGTGAACACACATACATGAAGCAGTACTTTATCTCATGTAAAATAATCACCAGGATAATTTCAGTTCAATCTACATTAAAGTCTCCGGTTATACCTCACCCAGATACAAACGAATCCAGCATCAAAAGCTCTCCAAACATACCTTTGCTTAGTTTGTTCAGTTCATGCCACTGAACATGTGGGAGGCGAGTTGAGGTCTGTGATGTATGAATGACATCATAGGTGGGATTCCCTCATCACATGACCTAGAGGGGTTCCACACACACAGGGGAAGCCATGGCAACCACCAAGATGGCAGCCACAGAAAGCTCTCAATTAAACTTTTAAAGTCTATTAATCTACATGATTTAATCAATTATTCACACAAAAAGTAGCTGGTTATGATAAATAAACATTTGAACATTATATTTATCATTTTAGATTGCAATTTCTAACATTTCTTTCTCTATATGGTTATCTAAATGTATCAGTGCTGCTGGACAAAATAAAACACAACAGAAGCAACCAATGTCAGCACTCTCCCCCCACATACGTAGTTGCATAAACTGAAAACTGGCAAACGTATGCTTGGAGAGCATTTGTCGGAGTACGGGTAGTGTCTCAGCGACCTATATCCGGTCCCTTTCAAACCAATGGTAATAACGCTACCAGGTTTAGCCATGAGGAGTCATACATGTGAGTTTAAAGTATTAGATCTAGTGTGATGGTTCCATCCTGATAGTGATATGACCGTAACACTCCCAACAACCAATCAACCAACCTAGTGTGATGGGTAGAGCTGGGAATGGCACCAACCCCAACTTCCGGTGTGAATGTTGAAGCTGCCACTCAATGTGCCTAGTCGCAGCTTCAGTCCTTCTTGAGGGACCAGCGGAACTCTGAACACCCTTATTAGTAATCAATATTGTAATTAGCTATAACTAACTGAACTTTGGGAGCTCAACCTCTGCTAGTTTTTATTTCTTTTGTACTCGCAATTAATTTAGCAAAATAATCTGCAATGACCCTCAGTCCCGGCTAATTTTACAATTTGGGATCTGATTGGCCTTGGTCATTGGTCAGCGATAATAATGTCGTGGGGGTGGGGGTGGGGGGAAGGCAATGCAAATGGGAAATATTGCGCCTAGAGAACGAATCAAAACCACACCTCTTGCATTCTGGGTCAGTGTGCCAACCATTACATCACCTGGGCACGATGATGTCATCACCCTACCCACGCCTACCTGTCTATGTAGATCCTTGCCTGAGAGGCCAGTGCAGACTACTACATTCGTCCCCATGAAATTGTAAGTCTTTTAAATGGTCTATAAGTCATTTCATGCTTACAGTGGGATAACGCTAGGTGGCGCTCGTGTACTATCAGTCCGTCCGGAGAGAGGGAGGGACGGGGAAAGGAGTAGGTGGAGGGAGACAGAAGGAAAGGAGTGAGAGAGGGAGGCATGGAGGGAACCAAATAAACAGACAGGCAGGCATACAGAGAGACATACAGGCACATATATATACATACAGGCAGGCAAACATACATACATGCAGGCAAGCAGGCAGCAAGGAAGACAGGCAGTCACACAGGCAAACACACACTCATATAGGCAGGTAGGCAGACACACGGGCATGCAGGTGGGCATGCAGGCAGGCATGCAGGCAAAGAGACATACAGGCAGGCAGGCAAGCAAGCATACATGCAGTCATACAAGCAGACAGGCAAACAGACATGCAGGCACATGGTCATACATGCAGGTAGGCAGTCATACAGACAGGCAGGCAGGCAAACAAACATACAGGCAGGTCATCATATATGCGGGCAAACATACAGGCAAGCAGGCAGGCAGGAATACAGGCAGTCATACATGCAAGCAGGCAAATATACATTCATATAGGCATGCAGGCAGACAAACAGGCATGCAAGCAGGCAGGCAGTCAGCCAGCCAGTCATACAGGAAGGCAAACAGACATACACACAGGCAGGCATATAGTCAAGTAGGCAAACATACATACAGACAGGCAGTCATATATGCAGGCAAACATACATGCAAGGTATACGGGAAAGCAGGCAGACAGGAAGACAGGCAGTCATACATGCAGGTAGGCAGGCAGACATTCATATAGGCAGGCAAGCAGTCAGGCATGCACGCGTGTATGATTGCAGGCAGTCATACAGGCAGGCAGGCAAACATACATGCAAGCAGGCAAACAGACAGGCAGGTAGGCAGTTATACAGACAGGCAAACAAGCAGTCAGGCAGGCATGCGTGTATGATTGCAGGCAGTCATACAGGCAGGCAGGCAGACATACATGCAAGCAGGCAAACAGACAGGCAGGTAGGCCGTCATACAGACAGGCAGGCAAGCAAGCAGGCAGGTAGGCAATCATACAGGCAGTCAGTCATACAGGCAGTCATATAGTCAGGCAGGCAGTCATAGTACACAGAGAGTACGGACTGATAGTACACGAGCGCCACCTCGCGTTTTTTCGGCCGACAAGCCCCATTGCATAAATACAGGCAATGCGCTTACATTAATGTCTTGAAAGCAATTGACAGGCACACCCAGTAAGAACAAAAGTCTAATCAAGGGTAGGTTCAACAACCATACAGCGCATAGCTTGTACAGGGTCCAGGTCATGCCAACCAGTGTTGTGGGGAGTGGGGGGGGGGGTGATCAAAATGGGAAATATTGCGCCTAGAGCAAGATTCAAACCCACACCTCTTGCATTCTGGGCTCGTGCTCTAACCATTACACCACCTAGGCTCTCTGATATCATTATGTAAAATTGTTTACACCACCCACACCACCAGCCGGCACGTTTACAATTAGCTTACCCACGCCTACCTGTCTATGTAGCTCCTTGCCTGAGAGGTCTGTGCAGACCACTACAAATGCTTTTAGAAGAGTTCTAATTTTCTTACTACTCTCCGGTATGTGGTCAGAATGAGATTAAAATAATTATCTTGCCTCCAAGCACCAGCTTAAAGGTGCATAGTCCGATGAAAATATCAAATTTTCAAAACCAAAACAATTATCTAAATTTGATTCTACATATCTAACTTAGATACTGGTGCACTTATTAAACATTTGTCACCACACAGAAAGGAATAACGAGGCAATTGAATAGAACCTGTTACTGCAGAAGTCTATGGGGTCAGAGTTTTGACAAGCTTGCCAAAATTAATTTTGCATGGTTCCACTTCAAATATCTCAAAAGTTAGCCACTTAAAATATAAGTTACTTCAAGCTAAAGTAAGGTACACAATAACGATCAACCTAATGTATTTATCTCAGAAAATTTCTGAAACTCAAAACCATCGGACTATGCAACTTTAAACCATGCTTCCATATCATTTCCTTGAACTGACATCACATGATTGGGATATTAAAGCTGCATAGTCCGATCATATAACATTTTCAAAACCAAAACAAATATCTAGATTTTATTCTACATATCTTACTTAGATATTGGTGCACTTATTAAGCATTTGTCACCACATAGAAGGGAATACTGAGACAACTTAATAGAACCTGTTACTGCAGAAGCCTGTGGTGTCAGAGTTTTCGCATGTATGCCAAAATTAATTTTGTGTGTTTCACTTAAAATATCTCCAAAGTTAGCCATTTAAAATAAAAGTTGCTGCAAACTAAAGTAAGGTAGATTATAAGTTATATAACCATAAACCTAGTATATTTATCTCAGAAAATGACAGAAACTCAAAACCATCGGATTATGCAACTTTAAGTAGTTATTATATTGCATGGTGCTTCAGGCAAGAGGGACCCTGGCAGAACATTGTCCAAGAAATAACTGAGGTTTATTGTTATTCCAAAGGATCTAAGGAACTGAACCCCCCATATTATGAACTTGTGTTTATTGAAATTATTTTACTTCGAAATCTCAGCCATTTTAAGCAGTAGAAACTGAAATTTGAGTGAATTTGAACAAATAACCAGAATATCCAAAAACTGATATCGGACTGGCCAGACAAGCCACCGGATATCATAACAGATACCATAATAGTAGAGAGTGTGTTATCGACACTAGTTAGGCATTTCATAAAACTCACATATTGCAATCATCAGTATTAGGAAAATGAGAAATCTGCAAACATTTGTTATCATCTGGGTGACTTTGTTGTCTTCGTGGAACTTGGCAGCTTTGACACCAGTTTCCATTTTGGAAGACCTTAACTCTAGGTAAATAGAATCAGGTCTCCATGCTTCTCCTCCGGATGTGGACCCTGCACGCACAGCAGCCCTGCTCGCGGCAGACTTGGAAACCAATCGATGTGCAGAGCGCTTCGTCTGCATGTGTTTAACTACGGGCAAAGGCTTAAAGCTATATTTTCTGCTGGTGTCGAAGCTACGTGATCTGCTTTTCTCCTTTCCGCTGCTGATAGTGGAAACACTTAGTCTCCTCGCTTCCGAGCCAATTTCCAAACCAGGTTCACTTTTCCTCCATTGTTTTAAGCTGTCCTTCCTGGCTGATCTCATTCCTTCCAGATCAGACAACCTTTCTCTGTTCTTATCATAGCCGACGCCCCTTATTTGGTTGGTCTTATCATTCGCGCTGCTCGTCATTATAACTTCCCTTCCACTGGAGCTGCGGGTCTCACTTTCCTCCTCATCAGAGGTGACTTCACTGTCTTGTATGTCCTCATCGGACATACTTTGCATGTTAATCTCATCATTGGAGAGTATACTTTGCGTAATTTCTGTTTCCTCAGAGGAGAGGATATTCTTCGGCGCTTCCAGCTCGCTGCTTTGTGTTCCTTGCATATCACTGTCGATGATGCTTTGGCTTTGCGGGTCCATTTCACTAGGGGTGACGCTCCCTGCTCTTCCTCTGTGATTTGGCAATGGAACCGTGACAGAGGGGCGAGACTTTGAAATGGCTTTAACATCTTTCTTCCCAGAAGCTTCGAATAATGCTTTGCTTGTATTAGATGTCGTTGACTCATCCTGGTCAGTCATTGAGATATCTAAAATGAAAATCAAAATGATTATGAAAAAGACAAGTGTGTTTTCGAATGGGAAATAAGAGAGAAGAGAACACACTTTGTGGTTGCTTGAAATAATGTGGTATTTGCATGTTCTGATAGAATAGCACATCATTTACCATCAACTAGTGCCAGATTGAAGATATTTATTCAAGCCAATGGCGGTAAGGTTTTCAAGGGTGACAAGTGTAGCAAGATGCAGAAAGTCTGCATAAATAACCTATCAGTGACGACATTTCTGCCATTAGAGAAGCATACATGACTGTTTTAAAGAAACAGCCTCAACTTCTTTGTGAGTAAAGAGGAGGACCCTGCTATTGAATATCAGCAAATGAAAAAAGAAAGCCTAAAATAAATCAGTATTCATTCTCCAATGTTATATTGGCCAGTCCCCCAAATGACCTGTGGAAGGTACAGCAACAGTCTTTAGTCATCTAGGGTATGGTAGGTATGACAGGTATGGCACGTGTCCCGGGTGACCTTGAAGGGAGGCACAACTGAGTAGTTTCACTTAAAGTTATAAATCTGAAATCAGATGTTTGGACATGACCACAATGTCAGTACTTGCCATATGCACTATTTTCCATAGATAAAAGTTTGTTTCATTTAACAACGCCTCTAGAGCACATTGATTTTTATCATCAGCTATTGGACGTCAAACATATGGTAATTTTGACATATTTCTTTGGAGGAAACCTGCTACTGCCACATAGGCTACTCTTTCCAAAAAGCAGCAAGGGGTCTTTTATATGCACTTTTCCACAGACAGGACAGCACATACCACAGCCTTTGATGAACCAGTTGCGGAGCACTGGTTGGAATGGAAAATAACCCAAACTGCAAATGGATCCACTGAGGAGGATTGATCAAATGACCCACATCTTCACAGGTGGACACTCTACTGCCTGAGCTACGTCCCACTCTTCTATTTCCCGTAGATATGCCACTGCTGCTAGTTATTGAGGAGTTTCCCTTCTCCATCTACCTGTGAGATTAAGTCAAGGAGACAGCTATCATCTTGGCTGTGGACTAAATCCATTCTATATTTTCTGGTTCGGTAACCTGTTTTTTAATCAAAAATATATGGCATTGGTTTTTCTAAAATCTTTCTACTTGTAGGAAGGAATAAAATGGGAGCAAAATCATTGCATCTGGTAAGATTTCTTTTTTTTTGGGGGGGGGGGGGATATCGGTATAACAATTCCCTTAAAATTTCCAGTTGGCATGTGTCCAATTTCTTTTATTATATTTGCTCCGTGGGATATTTCCTTGGATAGGACTACTATTGCATCGATACTTATTGTTATTAAGTTATTTGGCCCGATGAAATATTTATTTTTCAAAACCAAAACATGTATCTATATTTAATTATATATATATCCAGCTTAGATATTGGTGCATTAACTAGTGATTTGGGACATCATATATAGAATAATCACTGAATTTACTATGGACACCTACTTTGAGAAAGCCATCATACAGGGAAGCCATTAACCAATTAGGTCAATCTTGTGGCCTCATTAGCCATGACCCTCATTCCAAGTACCTAGTCAGGTTCCAGGATGTCCAGTGGTAGTATTGCTGGCACCATAGCCTGGGCTGATATAAAATTGCATGGTCATAACAATTTTCAAAACCAAACCACATACTTACATTTGATCCTATTTTTCCAACTCAGATGGCAACATGTTAGACTGAAAATCTGAAGGTACCCAGTTTGTTGTTTTTGGTAGATTAGTTGATTAATAATGGACAACTGGTGTTCCTCATTTCACTGCTCCTTGCCCTAATAATGCTGAATGCCCAGGTGAGGTAACGACAAGTACACATTTTTAAGTCATTGGTTTGACTTGACAAACCCAGGGATTTGAATCCCATGTCCTACCAAAATGGGAGGTGGCTGCTCAATGCTTTTGGCCACCCCTACTGGTTACTTTGACTCCTATCTGGTCACTACTTTTTATAATCTACTTTATAAAACATTTAATGTTTTATTTACAGATGCACAAATACATCAATAAATTAATATGTACACCCAATTTGATTAATTGTACTATGTGAATAGAATTAAATATATGATAATGTGGCTAAGTGGGAAATTGAATCATGGTGCCATTGGTCTGGTCTCCCAGTGAGACAGTTCCATGAAGCCAGATAGTGTGGCCGAATAAGTAGAGCACCTGCCTCCCATTTTGGTAGGTCATGGAATTTGAACCCCCATGTTTGATTCCTGGTCGAGTCAAACCAATGACTTAAGAAATTATACTTGTCCCTATACCTACCTTCGTATTCGGCATTACTAGGATAGGGTAAGGAGCAGGTGAAATAGGAAGATAAAATTGTCTGTGACTGAAAATTCACCAGCTTAAAGTTGTATGGTACGATGGCGTTTATATTTTAATTTGATTTTTTAGATAAATATACCAAATTGATCGTTATAACCTACTAATCATTAGTCTGGAGTTATTTTGATGAAAAATGGCTAGTTTTGAAGCAATTTGAGCTGAAAAAAACCCAAAGTACTTTCGACAAGCTTTCCAAAAGTCCTCTAGCTATGACACGTATTGACATCTCGCGATGACCACATTACATATGGTATCTGGAATGGGGGAATGGCTAATTAGGCCACGAGCTTAATTAGTATTCCTGTCTCAAAGTAGGTGTCCAAGGGGATGAGGTAATAAATTCACTGATTATTCTGCATAGGCTGTCCCCAATCCTTAGCTAATGCACTAGTACCTAAGTTGGATATATAGAACCAAATTTAGATAAGTGTTTTGGTTTTGACAAAAATACGTTTCATCGGACCATGGAACTTTAATCAACTGATGTACAATAAACATCTGAGTTTGAAATATGAGATCGAATGTAAGTATGTGGTTTGATTTTGAGAAAAAAAAGCTTCATCAGACCATGCAGCTCTAAAACATGGTTTGAACCCATGGGTTCAAATCCCATGACCTAAAATGACTTACATTAGTAGGTCAGCCCACATCACATCGCATGCTAACAAACAGATGATGGTGCAATGGCGCATCAGTGGAAAATGCTAGGTGACCAGGTTATTTTTTATCTAGGTCATTCCACATCATGTGGTCATCGCGAGACCTCAATACGAGTCATAGCTAGAGGACTTTTAGAAAGCTTGTCTAAGGTATTTTGGGTTCTTTCAGCTTAAATTGCTTCAAAACTAGCCATTTTCCACCAAAATGACTCCGGACTAATGATTAGTAGGTCATAACGATCAATTTGATATATTTATCTAAAAAATAAGACAAAAATTCAAACGCGATCAGACTATGCAACTTTAATGACAAATGGTTTGTGCTTCGATAATATTAATGCCCCAGACCACTTGTAAATGATGGTTGCTGTGTTTCATTAACTGAAAACGTACTTACTGTATTAATAATAACTTTGTGCCAATTTGAGCCTGTTTTTACAGATTAATATAGGATGTATAATGAATTATGCAGATATAAAAACAGGCGGAGTTTCATTATTATTTATTATTTCGTATACTTTGTTAGTTATATTATTGTCCAATCGGTGACCTGCCCTGGATTTGCCCCGGCTAGCCAGGTCCGAGCGCCACCACCGGGCGATATCTGCCCCGGGCAGTCACTCTGCCTCCAGTTTAAAAACCATGCAAATATTGGTGTTCCAAGTTAGTGTCTGCTGACCCCTGAGGAAGGACTGAATCTTCGACCCTACATGGGAACACGCCCCCGCCCCAGCATCAGCTTCCACACCGGAAGTTGTGGTTGCTGTCCCTCCCAGCCCTATCCATCACAATAAACTTAAACTCATTTTCCTTCCTGATGCTACATGCTGATGACCATACTTGATATGGTTCTTAGCATATATATTTGTTTCTAACATGGATTGCAGTGAAATTGTCCCAGTAAATATTGTACATTACATATAATAGCAGTTCCTATATGTGTGTTCACCATTCACCTCTGACTGTGTTAGAGGTGAACCACAAGGCTATGTAAAAGCTGCCGAAAATGTGTCTCACAGTTGATGGCCGTAGATTGGCTCTCCTACCTTTCCTACGTTATGTTGATTAAAATTCATTAGCCACAATCCAAGTGTATATGTTTCCCCTCAACATACATACTCCAGAGTGTTCAAATCACATAATATCAAGGCATGTTTACATAAAATCAGGTCATTTTAATTGGCTGATGTAGCCGGGTGGTACAAACAGTTCGTTCAAACATGGAGGATTTATTTCATGAACTCTATCAATGCAAACGGATTTTGTGTTCGAAGTACTTTTGGAGTAGGCTCTGCATCCGTTGGCTGTATGCGGACTGCATGTTCCCAACAGGCTGAACGTACGGCTAACGTGTTCAAACCTATCCCAACCTACCCCTAACGTGTGCATAGCGTACGGTGATGTATGCCGAGCGTACACCGAGCGTATGAGAAACGTATGAGCAATACGGCGACATACGCTGAAAGTTTTGAACACGCACAAACATCTTTTAGCTTCTCGACCTACGTCGAACTATGATGCCGTATCCCGGGCGTACTCGACCTTTGCCCAACGTATACGTAACGTATGACGCCGTATCCCGACGTGTTAGTCGAAAATCGGATACGTCGGCATACGCTAAGGCCATACGTCGTAGTGTGACAGCCCCTTAATACTAACTATCATTCATTATGTCAAAGATACTAGAATTTGACTCCAACAAGTAGTTGTTCAAATCAAAGATGGAAGCTAAATCCAATTTGCACATGACATCTTTGATATCTATCATCTATGCATGGAATTTTCATAGATTTCACAAGGCTGCGTTTAGCTATTATAGGACATTTCACGATAAAAGGAATGCAATCAATAGCAAAAAACTAGTAAACACTTAACATGGTCCAGAACCTATAAAAGTGCAACTGATAATAATAGATTCGCTAGCCTAAGAATTAGCCTAAGACTAAGTGAATAAATTCAATGTCAATGTCAATGAATGATAATTTCGCTAATTTGGGCATCACTGTACTATTACTATTAGTTAAGTATTACCATTGCCACATTGGTATTACTAATATTATTGCGAGTATTAATATTACTACCACTCGTACTAATAATGGTATTACTATTACTACTAGACTACTGAGTCTGAGACGGTCTGAGTATTAGTACTATTACTATTTAGTAATTTACTAGAGTATTATAATTATTAACCGTGCATTGTACAATTTCCTAGTAATACATACAGCCCCTATCAGTGACATTTGAGGAGTTGTGGTTTTGGGTTAGCTAGATTTAATCCCATCAGCATATACATAAAAGCTATCCCTTTATCTACTAAGGATTAGTTTGATTAAGTGTAAAAAAACAATATCAATACAACCGAGGTCAAGGAGCAATGGCAATGCTTTATTACGGGTCAATTCTGCGTCCCTGAACTAGACCTTCTTTACCTGTTTAATTGTTAATCCTTGCTGACCCCGGCCCGAGACCTGATGTCGATTTTGTGGCCAAATGACCTTCTCTGGTTGAACGGTTTCGTCAACTGAAATTAGGCACCACTTTGTAGGCTTTCTTGTTCGACGTGTTTGCTTCTTGATATCGTGATAGCGTGCATGGTGGCTGGTGACGTCAACATAAGGTGGCCATCTTGTCTAAAACTGGCACCATCTCCAGGTGCAGTTCTGGGCTGTCTACGCTGAGAGATCTTCAAAAGACAATTTCCGCCACCAACGCGCCCTCTGACGGCAGTGGCAAGGACTTGCTTTCTGGGTCTGACCATAGAACTAGAACTATTTTATTATTATCATCTTCTTTGATGCAGGCTCGTCGTAGCCTATACAAAGCTCCTAGCTCTCAGCTCTAGTGGTATGCAGCCTCGAAATCGTACAGGAATGTTTCTCTGGCCCAGACCCTGTCCAGCGCGCATTCTTGAATTGATTTCTATGGTCTGACTAACTTGTCACCATTGTGTTTAGTATTTGTATGCATTGAATAGTATCAACAGTAGTTGTATATCCTGTAGTTGTATACATTGAATAGTATCAACAGCAACAAAGCACAAAACAGCAGGAAAATGGGACAGATACGCCAAATAAACGAAAAGAATTCTAGAAAGGAAGGGTCGTAGTAGTACTTGGTACTGGCATAACACATAAACACATTATAAACAGAAATATGTAGGCCTAGGCGTTTTAAAACAGGTGTTGCAGATTCCGAGGGACAGCAGTTTGCCAGGGACACTTCCATTCAAATGCATTGTCAACAGCCGTGAGCAAATCTTCATACAGAAAAAGTCAAATATCTCTAAAATTACACCACCTCGACACAAACCGCTTGGAACACATATAGAAAACATGGTTAGCAAAAAGATTATATTAAATTGATAAGGATAGGTTCTGGATTTCTATTAATTTGTAATAAAACTGACGTTTTGCACTGCGCGTCCCATCAAACTCAAGGCATTGTCAATGGCCGTGAGCAGTCTTCATAAAGACAATACAGAAAAAGTGAAATATCTCTAAAACGACACCACCTACAAACAACTCGCTTGGTACACATATAGAAAACATGTTTAGCAAAAACATTATATTAAATTTATAAGGTTAGTGACGATGCTGTTCGATTTTGACGTGTGTGCAGAAGCGATGTGTCCCTGGCAAACTGGTGTCCCTGGGAAACTGAAACACCGGCGACACACACCCTCGCTCACTTGTATATATCACAGATATGTTATAATTTATATATATCCTTCCAGAAGTTAGATGGTCCCCCGAACCTTTTCTTACTGAGCCTAGCTTTATAAATTATGATTATTGTAATGGAAATTTAATAGGCCTCTACTTCCCTTCCTAGCAAGTATAATAGTATTATAGGGTCTTTGCCTACACAGAGAGGTTTAAAGGGCCCGTGCCTTGCCATATTGGTTATTCTAATTTTACCACCAGGTGGTGCATTCCATGTTCCAGTAGTTTCCAATTTTACCACAAATGGTGCATGGTGCTGACCTGTGACCTAGAAATAGTCATGGTACATCCAAACTCCATTCTGACCCAGTTTAGGATTGATAAAGGTCAAGGTTACTAACCAAGTGACATCACTTGCTGTTCAGACTCCACCTCGTCCACACCTCTTCTATCGCCTCTCCGCTGATGGTCTCCTCCTTGATGGTGTTAAAAAAGAGTTCCTGCAGGGGGAGCCGGCCAGCATTTCACCTTCTACCTTTACTCCGTTTGTGTTTCCGGCTCACCGACTGGTCACCACAGGGCAAGGAGACAGGGCCCTTTGACTTAACTCTCCCCACTTCTCTTTCCTCTAAAGTACTCTTTTTTTCCTCGGTTTTACTCCTCCCCCTGATCAAGGGAATTGTTTGCTATGGTGGGTCCCTTTTCCATTTTCACTGTTTCGCTTTCCACCTTCTTGCTGCAGATCCCACATTTCCTCTCTCCCTTTGTCCTAACTAATCGATGACTGGACATTAGTGCACTGCTAAAATCAGACTGGAGGAACTGGTGCCACTCCAACGACTTGTCATCATTGTTGTAAAGAGCCCCCCCCCCCCACTTCTACAACCATCCCTTCTGAAGTTTACTCATCCAACAAACGGACCGATTTATCTGGGCCGTTTTCTAATGCTGCAGTCCTGCAGCCTGTAACTGTCAAGGTTACAAACCACCCCTAAGCACGCAAGCCAAGTGACTTATCTGGGCGAGAGTGGATAGAAGGAAGAGTTAAACATAGATATTTCATTTTTTTAGAGTAGTACATACAGGAAATATATTTGCTGTAATTCAGTAACGCGGAAGCAAAGTATGTAAAGTGGTAATTAAGAGTTTTATTGTCTGAATGACTCGAAGTATCTCATAGTTATATTGTCTTGTTCAGTCTATCATCGTAACATGTCGGCTACCAGGACGCTCAACCCTACCGCCTCTCGGGTCTTCCAGATGGGACGGTGGGACATCTGAGAAAAGGTGAGACAGCTCCACACACCACACGGGTTCGGATGCTGCGGAGAAGTGAGCAGATCGGCACGGCTCCACGTGGTGGCGGCTGGAGTTTCCGCTAGATGGCGTGGGGGTGCTGGGTTCGGTCCCTACCCATAAGGCGGCGCCAGGGGAGAGCGTGTTGGGAAATGCTTTCGTGTCCCGAATTATCCATGTTGGCTTCAACATGTGGCAATTTTAAAACAAATGTTAGTACAATTTCATTGCATAATTTAATCAGAAACACATATATTTGTTGTTGAATGTAAAAGGGAGTGCGTCCACAATACCTCCGGCGAATTTGAAATAAGTTAATAATTACCTGAATAGTGATTAGTTTTGTCTAGTAATAGGGATGAAAGTGGTCACTGGCAAAAGAAAACACCCGGAAATCAGGCCGAGACCTTATAGTGCCCACCAAATAGGTTCTAGCAGAACTATTGCTGAATTTCCATGAAAAAGCTGATATTCCCCCATAGGATTAGCACTGTCAAGGAATCATTGGAAAAATGCCGGAAGTCAGGTTTCAACTGTCCTTGTTGTGACTGTATTATGACCCACACTACACTTTCTTGTTCTGGTTTTTATGTTCTAGCACCATCTAAGGTTATATAAGAATGAGATTCAGACTACCCAATATTGCTGTCATATATATATATTTTACCTCGGTAAACAGCCTCAGGCTAGCCTCAGGCTAGGGAGAGGTAAGCACGTCCGGTACCAGCAATTAGCATATACAACTCACGACTGGATAACGTGTCGTTGGGTTGCTCCGGCAAAATTAGTCTACATACAAGCAAATACGCAGTAAGTATAATAAAAACTGTGGTTAGCTTAATTATGATGCATTAGAGCATCAATATGGAAAGTTTAGACTTTCGTTGGTCCAATTTGGACGAGTTATTTGGTTATAAACAACCAAGGATAGAACACTCGAGTGGGTTTCTCGAAGGAACCAAACCGGTCATTAGCGGTTATGTCAACACCCGGGTCACCGTGTGACTATGGGTAGAGATGTGGGTTTCGCCCTATCTCATGTGGAAATTCTCTCGTACTCTAATAGAGAGTAATGTTGGAGATGCTCCTGGGTTTCTTTTATAGACTCCCCTAGACAAAACTTTTTCAGGCGTTTCTCCGAGTTTCGTAGCATTTTCTCCAACTTGTTGACGTAGTAGTCACAGGTGGGAGAAGTGTGCGGAACAGAGGGATGGGCGGGCCGATACACTGGTCCCGACCCCGCGTAAGGTTTGGGCTTGACCCACAACCCACGCACAAATTTAGCTTATTACGCCTGTGTTATAACGGTATAAACACGTTCTTTAACACCAATAGATGTCCAAATGAGTTTGAAACAACCATATTGTGACATATATATATACCGGGACTGACCAAAAATGTTTGTTTCAGTTCCCGATGGCCACGAAGCGGAGTAAGCGCGGTGCAGCAGCAGCCGAGGGGCGTGTTCCGAGTGGAGTGGACGAGGAGTACGACTCCTCACCCGTGTTGTCGGCAGGGCCGTCGACACAGCCCCGGGCGCATATCCTCTCCGACCCGGACGAGGATGCAGTGCCTGATGTGCCTGCGCCTCCAGATTGGGAGGCTCGCTTTGCAAGATTGGAAAGCCACATGTTGACTGCCAAATCGCCTGTGTCTCGGAAGCGGCGTAGGCCGAGTGTCCAAGAGGATTCATTTGAGGATTTCTTGGACACAGACTCGGCGGTGGAGCTTAAGGCTCCTCCTCCTCCTTCTCCTAAACGGAGGAAGAAGAAGAAACAGGTGATTTCTTCGGGTGATGAATTCACCAAGGAGCGGGCAGAGTCTGGTTTGCGCAAAAAGCGGAAGACTAAGTCCAAAAAGAAGAAGAGGAAGAGGAAATATTCTTCTTCTGAGTCGTCCACTGAGTCTACTTCTACGGAATCAGACTCAGACACCGTATATGAAGGGGTCTATGCGGACATTGGCACTAAAGTGGCTAAGAAGGTGGAGAAGCCAAAGGCTAAGCGGGTTAAAACCACTACGCTTATGCGCGAGACCGTGAATGGTCATTTTCGCACGTTCAAACCGGCGGAGGTTATCTCCAAGTTAGGAGATGAGTTAACAGGCATAAAGGGTGTTCCCAACTCCATCATTAAAGAAATGGATCGGGATGTCAATATGACGGATGACCGTAAGAAGTTTGAGGATGTGTTGCACACAGTGCATAAGGCAGTGTTGGCTACCCTAACAGCTATTGTTCCTGTGGCTAATAGGATGCAGAGTGAAAATAAGTTCTCGTCTTTGGCTAAGACAATGGACAAAGGCATTGCAGTGCTAGCGGCGGCAGGTAATTACCTGTCGTTTCGAAGATATGAAAATGTCTTCAAGTCAGTTTGCACAGATGCTGGCAAAGAAGTGGCTCGCTCTAAGAAGGTTACCGATAATGAGGGGAAGGAGTTTACGCTCTATCTTGCTCCAGAGCCGATTAAAGGGAAACCTTTAGATAATACCAAGATGTTTGGCGGTCAACTACAATACCTCTATAAAGAGGTAGAGACTGCAGCCAAGAGTGGCAAAAACATGGATGGCAAGAAGAAACAGGAAGTTCCTCGTTTCAAAAAGTCACGAGGGGATTTTCGTCCACGACGGTTCACCAGAGGAACCAGACCGAGTTCAAACTTCGGTCAAGGGTTTCGGGGCCGGGGCGCTCGCCCAGGCTGGACCGACAACACCGCACAGCCAATAGGTCGAGGGTTCAACTCGTCGAGACCTTTCCCCAGGGGCGGGTCCAAGTAGAGGTCCAAACACAAACTTTACAAGTCCCTGCAGCCTCTAAAAACACACAAACTGTAAGCAACTTTGTGGCTGGTAATATTAGTAATCATATTTCTGAGTGGCACAAAATTACTAGTAACCAAGAAATTATAGAAATAGTTAGGGGTGTTCAAATTCCCTTTACACAAATTCCTGTACAAAGTATAATACCTTTTCCATATAACATTCAACCAGTTGAACGAGACGCACTAACTAAACAGGTACATAAATTCTTTGAGAAAGGAATTATACAAAAAGTGACACACTGTTCAGGACAGTTTATTTCAAACATTTTCTCGAGACCGAAGCCTAATGGTGATGTTCGAATGATCCTGGATTTAACAATCCTTAATAAAAGGGTGGAATATCGACATTTTAAAATGTTCTCTCTAGATACGGCACGAGATCTGATTACACCAGATGCGTGGATGGCTAGTGTTGATTTACAGGATGCATATTATACGCTTCCCATAATGGAACAATACCGAAAATTTCTTCGATTTATTTGGGATAACCAACTCCATGAGTTTACCTGTATGCCGAATGGCTTAGCTTGTGCGCCACGTTTATTTACTAAATTGCTTAAACCTGTTTTCTCGGTAATGGCGAGGAAGGGTCATATAATGTTTCCATACATAGATGATTCTTTTATTATAGCATCAACACAAATTGGTTGTGTGAATGCAGTTTTGGATTTATGTGCATTACTCACTAAATTGGGGTTTTATGTACATCAACAAAAGTCAGTGTTTAAACCAACAAAACAACTCAAATGTTTAGGGTTTATTCTGGATACACAGTCCCTTACAGTGTCGATAACAGAACAAAAACTAATTAAGTTTATGACTACAGCGACTCAGCTTATTAAGTTATCAAAGCCAAAAATTAGACAGGTTGCTGTTCTTATTGGCATAATGACCTCATATGCACCTGCTGTGTTATATGGGAAGGCCCATATTAAGTCGCTAGAAATAGATAAAAATTTAGCGTTAACACGAACTAAAGGCAATTTTGAGCGAAAGATGTTTATTTCGCAAGAAGGGTTACAGGATATTGGATGGTGGATGCAACATATAGCAGGTTCACCAAATCCAATCCGCATGGCGGAACCTAATACAGTAATTACTACTGATGCTTCGTTAGAAGGTTGGGGAGCTCATCGAGATGGGGTCACAACAGGAGGTAGATGGCTTGATGATGAAAAATCAGACTATATTAATGCACTAGAATTGCGTGCTATTTATTTGGGCTTACGTAGTTTAGTAAAGATAAATAAATCACAGGTTAGAATACTAACTGATAATACTACTGCCATGGCATATATTCGTAACATGGGTGGAACCAAATCAAAGTCTTGCAATCAGTTATCTAAACTGATTTGGAACTGGGCACAGGCTCAACAAGTCTGGCTGACTGTAGCGCATATTCCAGGGTCACAAAATACACTTGCAGATTATAAAAGTAGAAATTTCCATGACCATTTAGAGTGGTCTCTCTCTACACCTTTGTTTAACTTCGTTTGTGAAAAATGGGGTACACCTGAAGTTGACTTATTTGCATCACGAAATAATAACAAGTTACCCTGTTATGTTTCTTGGCATCCTGAACCGGATGCTTGGAAAGTAGATGCGTTTGCTATTACTTGGGAAAATAATTATTTTTATATTTTCCCGCCATTTAGCATTATCAGCCGAGTAGTGAGAAAAATCGGCTTGGAAGGGACACATGCGATACTGGTGGTGCCCGATTGGGACACGCAACCTTGGCTACCAGCAGTTTCACAACTGGCAAAAGATCGTATACGATTCCCAAGAAAACTCGGGAATCTGACGCACCACGGACCGCTAGTGGTTCACGGCGACGTGTCAACGACGCCCCTATTGGCATTCCTTTTCTAAGGAAGCAGCTACAGCAATTTGGATTGGACAGAATTACTGAGGATAGGATAGTATCGGATGCCTGGAGGCCAGGAACTGTCAAAATGTATACAACCTATTTAAAGAAATGGGGTGTACATTGTTTGTTAATGAAAGTTAAGCCAACAAATCCAAAGATTTCACAAGTAGCTCGTTTTCTTCGTTCTCTAGAGGATGAAGGACTTTCCTTTGGATCGATTAATGCGGCGAGGTGTGGGTTATCAATTATATTACCTAGAATTGATGGCGAAACAGTTGGAAAACATTATGTTATTTGTTATTTACTTCGTTCAATTTATCAAAGGAATCCTCCAAAACCAAAGTATAGTCAGTTTTGGGATGTTTCTATAGTATTTAAGTTGTTTCAGGCTTGGCCTCACAACTCGTGGTTAGATATAAAACAGTTAGGTTTTAAGGTCGCGGTCCTGTTATTGTTAGTAACCGGACACAGAGGACAGACGATTGTTGCTTTATCCTTAACTGGATTAGAAATAGACAAGCAACAAGCTATGTTTGATTTAGAGAAATTGCTCAAATCGAACACGTTAGGTGACCCTTTATCAATGGTTCACTTAGACTGTTTTCCGAATGATCGGAAATTATGTGTTGTGTCGGCCATACGGGCTTATATATACAAGACAAAGGATTTACGTGCATCACAACAACTATTAGTGAGCTTTATAAAGCCACATAAGGCAATTTCACGAGACACACTTGCCAGATGGACAATTACGGTGTTGAAATTGGCTGGAGTGGATACGAGTAAATACTCTTCCCACTCAACTAGAGGAGCCATGGTCTCCAAGGCACGGGTGCTTGGTATTTCTGTGAAAAGAATACTAGCGCATGCAGGCTGGAAGATGGCTAAGTCGTTTGCAAAACATTATAATAAACGACTAGAAAAGCCTACCGGCGTTGCAAAGCGTCTTCTCGCCAACTAACAAGAATAGGTGAGAACAAAAATTTAGAATGTTATAATAATAAGAAAGAATGATATTAAGGATAAAAATGAATTATGTAAAGGTCTCCCTAGCCTGAGGCTAGCCTGAGGCTGTTTACCGAGGTAAAATAGTATAGTTATACGAGTCTTACCTTGGTACAGATGATGGATAACTGTTGTTTTACCGAGGTATAAGCCTCGGATAGATGTGGGCTAGGGCCCTCCCGCCACACCCTGCCACATCTATTCCGTTGGTGTACCTTTTCGGTAAAGTAATAGTATCCATTGTTTGAAAGTCATTTTTATCCTCAATAAGTAGGTTAAGATTGCTGGTACCGGACGTGCTTACCTCTCCCTAGCCCACATCTATCCGAGGCTTATACCTCGGTAAAACAACAGTTATCCATCATCTGTACCAAGGTAAGACTCGTATAACTATACTATATATTGGCATTTTGGGAATGTTAATTGGGGAATATAAAAAGTGTGGCAATCCACAAAATTACGATCTTTCGTCCCCGTATAATTGTTGTTGTGCACAATATTGTTAGTAAATAGACACAGATTATTGCTAACAAATGGTAATCAGTTATTCATAGATACTAAAATGTTAAATATGTCTGCAAATAATCATTTTTCTTAGTCGAGTTCCATCAAATTGATGGTCCTATCATTAATTCAAGTTAGAAATAACTGCAAAAAACCAGTATCTCATTAAAGTGCTTTATTATAATGCATAAGGAACATTTGCTATGGTGACTGACCTGTCAATCACTAAGGCTACTTGTTGTGACTGCTTGGATTGAAATTATGCAGCTTGGATTGAAATTATGCACAAGTAGTACGGATAAGTATTGGGGAATATATTACTTTATACTTTTTAAAGTCACACAGGCAGGTATTTGTACTGCATATTCATACACTTATTAATATTAAATAGGCCTAGATGTAGAGATAAATAGACAGCTCATAACAATTGAGAGGTGAAATACAGACCATGCAGTAGGGTTTGAAATCCCAGGATTTCTCGATCACTGCATTAGGCTCTTTATGGAGTATGGGTCTGAGCCTTAAGATTACAGGATGGTGATAAAGGTGTGAAAGGTTTGTTTGTTTGGGTTTCAAATTCCAGCAACATCTAAGGTGATATCAGCACGGGCACCGTCTTGTGACAGTGCACACTTCTGGCTGTCCCACTAAGAGACCAGGCTGCATGGTCCATGTTCCAATATCCCACTCAGTTAAACTGTATTTTTCTGAGATAAATATATTAGATCAATCACTAGTATCTACTTTACATTAGTTCAAAGTTATTTTTATTTTAAATGGTAAACTTCTGAGATATTTTGAGTGCAAACATTGAAAATTGGTTTTGGCAAGCTTGCAAAAACTCTGACACAATAGACTTCTGCAGCAACAGGTTAGATTAAATTGACTCAGTATTGCCTTCTACGCAGAAACAAATGATTAATAAGTGCATCAGTATCTAAGTTAGATATGTAAAATCAGATCTAGATAATTGTTTTTATTTTGAAAATTTGATATTGTCATCGGACCATACAGCTTTAAATTACTGAGCTAAAGGCCCTGTCACATTACGGCGTATGGCGGGAGCGTATGGCGGCGTAGCGGCTTACGTCATATACGTCGCCATACGCCGCATACGCTACGCATACGCTACGCATACGCTACGCATACGCCGCCAGTGCCGCAACACGCCGGCGTATGTGAAGCCTATGATGCATACGCCGCCATACGCTTTCATAAATCCGTCCGTCCAAATTTTTTTGTGCATGCTCAAAAAAAAGCGACCTATGAGGGCGTATGGCCCATACTGTCAAAAAATGTCACAGCACGCTCCCATACGCTCCGCATACGCTCTTCATACGCTCCTCATACGCTCAAACACACCCGAAAGTGGCACCCGATGGCGTACGTAGGTTTTCAATACGCTCCCGCCATACGCCGTAATGTGACAGCCCCTTAACCAGTCTTTGCTCTATCCTAGTAATGCTTAGCGCCAGACTAGGTAGTGGTAAGTATCCGACTCTCCACACGGGAAGGCTGCGATTTTACCAACCACTGAATCAAAGATAGCAGATGTGTGAAAGCCACAATAACCACCAAACAAAATGACGCCGAATCTACAGGTAAGGGGACTAATATATGCATAAAATACATTCAGGCACGTGTGGAGAACAACGGATATACAAATGAGATGATGTCATAGACAAAGGGTGCCGGCGGTTCAGGACCCTGGACGGTGAATAAAAGCATTAGGTATCCAGAAGTCAAAGTGTTCAGACGTCATACTTTCACATCTGGATACTGAATGCTTTTATTCACCGTCCAGGGTCCTGAACCGCCGGCACCCTTTGTCTATGATGTCATTTCATTTTCATATCCTTTGTTCTCCACACGTGCCTGGATGTCTTTTACGCATATACTACTGGGAGTAGTCTATGTTTTCAATATTTTCCTCATTTTCACAGTCATACAAAGTACTACTTTACCCCCATCCTCTGACAAAGTAGGTTGCAGCAATACTGCATCATGGGATATGACTGGTTTAAATATCAACATTTTATTCAACCATACAATTTTACATGAACATGCCCCTTTCCGACTGCTCCCCTCCCCTATGTATTGTATGACCGCGAAATGTTGAAAACTTTGAATGACCCCCACCCCCTCATAAAACAGTTAACTAACTGCTGAAAGTCATAAAATGGGCAAAAAGGCTGCATGCATTCCTAATATAGGAGAAGCAGAGCGAAGTATTTTTAATCAACAGAATGGCGTGGCTGGGCTAGTTACAGCAATAAACTTAAACTTGTATAATCCGATGACAGCATAATATTTGATAAACCACTTATTAAACATTTACCGCATTGAAGGAATATATATATAAAAAAAAGAGTCAACTTAATGGTGCCTGTCACTACTGAAATTCGTCAAGTCCATCACATCCAACATTTATGTCAGTGGGGACACCAAATCTATTTGGCATATTTTGACATATGGTTAACATTTTATTATAACAATTATTCAAAACTTTCCGCCTTGGCAAGTCATGGGATTCGAATCTTGCGCATCAAATCAATGACCTAAAGATTTATACTTAGACCGATGTTCGACATTACTAGGATAGGGTCAGGAGCAAAGAGGAAGAGCAATTGTCTGCAATTTAAATCTCAAATGCTTAATCAACAAATAAAAGCAACAATTAAAAAAACTAAAAATTAATTTGGCAGGAACTCAAAATATCAGAAAATTGCAACAAGGGATCGCACATGTCGCCAAAGATCTTGAATTTAGATTTTTGGTTTGAGTACCCTCGAATGTTCCTGAATTTAACTATGTCCTTGATTGTTCTCAAAGCCCCCTTTGCCTCGTTCTGGTTAACCCCAATCCCCTCCTGTCCACCCATCTAGGAAATATACGATTAAACAACTCGGGTGATCCGAACCACTTTTTGGCGCATGCGCAGGCCCTACAACCTCGAGTTGCATAAACGAAAGTGCTCGAGATGGAAAAAATGGTGGCTTAATCCATTTTTTTAAAAATAACACAAACTCAAAACCATCGGACTATGCAACTTTAAGGTGTGGCTGTTATGCTAAGATTGTTCAATAGGGCTGACTAGATAATTAAAAATCAGTCTAGATTACTTTGCAGACTAATTATAAACAAGTTGGTTCATTCAGAATTAGAGCGATAGAAATGAAAGCGATAGCCAACTTTGTCTGAACAGTGGTACACATGACAGTCCATGCCTATTGTGCAAGTGTGTACAACCTCACTGAAAGAGTCTGTGTGGCTGTTGAGTATTTAAGTGTAACCTCACTGAAGGAGTCAGTGTGTCTTTTATGTAAGTGAGTGTAAAGTAACTGAAGGAGTCAGTGTGCCAGTGGTACACATCACAATCCATGTTTGTTGTGTGCAACCTCACCGAAAGAGTCCATGTGTAAGTGAGTGTACCCTCACTGAAGAAGTATTTGTGTATGTTATATATGTGAGTGTAACCTCACTGAAGGAGTATTTGTGTATGGTAAGTAAGTGAGTGTACCATCACTGAAGGAGTCAGTGTGTCAGTGGTACACATCACCACCCATGTCTGTTGTGTAAGTGAGTGTAACCTCACTGAAGGAGTCAGTGTGTCAGTGGTACACATCACCACCCATGTCTGTTGTGTAAGTGAGTGTAACTTCACTGAAGGAGTCAGTGTGCCAGTGGTAGTGGTACACATCACCACCCATGTCTGTTGTGTAAGTGAGTGTAACCTCACTGAAGGAGTCAGTGTGTCAGTGGTACACATCACCACCTGTGTCTGTTGTGTAAGTGAGTGTAACCTCACTGAAGGAGTCAGTGTGTCAGTAGTACACATCACCACCTGTGTCTGTTGTGTAAGTGAGTGTAACCTCACTGAGGGAGTCAGTGTTTCAGTAATAGGCCTGCACATCACCACTTTTGCCTGTTGCATAAGTGAGTGCAGAACCTTGCTCTGTGGGGGAGACAGTGTATCATGCTCTGTCGTTGACCAGCTTAATGAGAGCGCACCATCATGACTGTACTAAAGAGGATTAGGTAATCATCCTCCTGATTATCCCTCCACAAAATTCGGTTTGAGTAGTCGTCGACGTTCAGGAAGCACTCATCACAATGATTGAACCACCAGCCGCCACCGTAGTGCTTTGCACAGTTGTATTGGGTGGTCAAGTCATGGTCGGCGTCGTAAGTGCTGAACTGCCTCGAGTCCTGGTGTCTCATCCCATTAGCTGCAAACAGACAGTGAAATAAGGGGGCCAATCGCAATGCGTCGATTACAGGATACCAAAGTCGCTGTGCACCCAACTTTTCTCAGCACCCAACTTTTCTCAGCACCCAACTCTTTCATAAGCATATTCAGTGCTGAACGGAGAGGGACAACCAGCCACGGTTGAACTTGTCTGAGCCCGTTTGAACTTGCCGGAAATGGACTTTCCTCTCTCATTTTCATGAGAACTCAGTGTCAGCCAATAAGAGCTGTTCTTTTTTATTGCAAATGGCCGCCCCCTATGGTGGCCACCATTTGCAATGAAAAGAACAGCTCTGACTGCCTGAGAACAGTTCTCAGTGTCAGCCAATCAGAGACATTCTTTTTGATTGCAAATGGTGGCTCCCATAGGGGGCAGCCATTTGCAATAGAAAAGAACGGCTCGGATTGGCTCAAATTATGGAAAGGTCCCAGTCGAATACATCCATTATTTTTTTTAGTAGTTTGATTGTTCAGACATTGTCACACATTTATGCATCTTTTGTACAGATTTAAGAGTTTGAAGCATATTTGAAATTTACCTACATCGACCACTGTTTAAATCACACAATATCAGTACTTAAAGAATGGGAAACTCATCCTGCAAGGGTATGCTCAATATGGGACAGTGGTCACCTGATTTTCCTGCTTTCCTTGCTGTGGACCCTTCTCAACTCTTCTGAGGACACTGTACCAGTATGGGGTTAAGGCACACTGCAGCAATCCGGAAAATTGATGCAGTGTGTCATCGCCTTCCACTGAGTGTGCCCCACACAGGTGGCAAGCAGTGGTAGCACACACAGTGGTAGCACACACACAGATGTAACACACATAGTTGTAGTGGTAGCACACACAGTGGTAGCACACACAGAGGTAGCACACAGTGGTAGTGGTAGCACACACACAGTGGTAGCACACACAGTGGTAGCACACACACAGTGGTAGCACACATGGTGGTAGCACACAGAGTGGTAGCACACACACATTGGTAGCACACACAGTGGTAGCACACAGTGGTAGCACACACATAGTGGTAGCACACACAGTGGTATCACACACACACTGGTAGCACACACTGGTAGCACACAGTGGTAGCACACGCATAGTGGTAGCACACACAGTGGTAGCACACACACACACTGGTAGCACCCACAGTGGTAGCACACACACAGTGGTAGCCCACACATAGTGGTAGCACACACAGTGGTAACACACATGCAGTGGTAGCACACAGTGGTAGCACACACATAGTGGTAGCACACACATAGTGGTAGCACACACACAGTGGTAGCACACACGGTGGTAGCACACATATATATAGTGGTAGCACACACACAGTGGTAGCACAAACGGTGGTAGCACACACATAGTGGTAGCACACAGACATTACATGTATTATCAGTTAGCAATATCAAATTTGTATTAAGTTATTTCTGATTGTAGATTTAAAGTTGCATAGTCTGATGATTTTGAGTTTCTGTTATTTCCTGAAATAAAGATATTAGGTTGATCATAATAATCGACCTTACATTAGATTGAAGTAACTTTTATCTTAAATGCCTAACTTTTGAGATATTTGAAGTGCAAATGTAGGAAATTAATTTTGGCAAGCTGGCCAAAACTATAACACCATAGGCTTATGCAGTAACAGGTTCTATTAAATTGACTAACTATTCCCTTATATGTGATGACAAATGTTTAATAAGTACACCAGTATCTAAGTTAGATATGCAGAATCAAATCTAGATAACTGTTTTCGTTTTGAAAATTTGATGTTTTGATCGAACCATGCAGCTTTGACTAGGGACTATTTTCTTCTTGATTTCTATTATTGCTGCTTTTCACATATTTATTTCAGAAAGTGACAGAAAACTCAAAACCATCGGACTATGCAACTTTAATGATTAGCCGCAGTTGGCTCATTCAAAATTGTTCGGGTGAAGATAGGTTGGTTGGTTGTTGGAGCTTTACGTCCTGGCAACATCTAAGGCCATATCAGGACGGGTACCCACTTGTGACAGTGTGCATTCATGGTGACTTTATAGTGCTGCCCCACTGGGAGATTAGGTCACCAGCACCATGACCGGATATCCCACTCAGTCACATTATTCTGACACAGCCAACCAGTCCTTGCTCTATCCTAATAATGCCAAGCGCCTGGCTAGGAAGTGACAAGTATCAATCTTTAAGTAATTGGTTTGACTCGACCATAGTCAAAATGGGAGACGGACGCTCAACTCATTTGGCCATCCCGTCTGGTCGGGTCAAGATAGGAAAAGAATGTTTATTAACTCACTTGCGTTGCCTCCATTAAATTTCTTTAAGGTGATGCGGTAGCAGTCTTTCTCTGGAGCAACTTGGAATATTCCATACTTCCCAGTATAGATTCGTCCGTTCTGATCTTTGAGCACCAGGAGTAATACTTGAGGTCTGTCTTTGGTAAGAGTGTGAATCTTTTCGTTACCAAGCCAGAAAGAGCGACCGAGACTGCCAAAGCCTTGTTTGTATTCGTTCCATGTCTTGTTAAAGGCGCTATCCGAATTCGTTCGCTTCTGAATAAGCTGCAAAGGATCGATACATGCGAAGGTGTTGATAAGGACAGATGTATGACGCGGCTACCACTCTCGGAATTGTAAAGTTGTCACTGGTTAGTAGGGCAGTAGCTCAGAACTTTTGTTTGGATTTACAGATTTGTTTGGGAGAGTGGGGTGGGGGGGGGGGGATGGGGGGGGGGTAAATTCATGAATGAATGAGTGCTGAAGGTGTAAGGTACTAGGGGCAGTAGGGGTATGCACCCTCACAGGAAATCTTTTAATCTAGAAGCTCTGAAATGCAATTTCTAACCATTTCAAGGTGGTTTTTTGTGTGAGTTTGGGGGGGGGGGGGAACCACCCCCGCTAGCTGCGGCCATGATTAGGGTAAACACACACACACACAACATTCTTGTTTGTTGACATCGCCACGTCAATGTTGAGTCCCAGGTAATCCTTTCCCGTTGTTTCCTCTGCTTTTTATACCCAATTGGGGTGGAGCGAGTAAAAGCAGGTGCACGTTAAATGGACCTGGGCCCGTATGCACCAATCGGTGTTAGGGCCTTAACCGCGGCTAGTGTAGCTCCGGCCCGTAAAATGTGCATAATCGGTATGCACCAATCGGTGCCAGCGCTAACCGCGTACTTTAGCCTAGGCTAAGCTATACCACTTTCCCAGTTGGGTTTACTGCCTAGCCGGGGCGGATAGCGTCATTTTCCAAAATGGACGTGTTGTTGATTAGACGCTTTCTCCATCGGAGACGACTGCCTCGCAATCGGATTATTCGTGACAGAACGCACCCATTCGACAAATTTGATGATATTGATCTCTTCCGCAAGTTCAGATTTCGCCGGCACGATATATTGGCGATTACAGACAGTGTGCGCGATGATTTAGACGTTTGGCAGCGGCGTGGCACATTGACACCACTTATGCAAGTTTTGGTCACACTAAGATTCTACGCCACGGGTGGGTTCCAAGATGTATGTGGAGAGCTCGGTTTTCAATTTATGCAACTGCATATCAGGGATGAAAGTGTTCTCCGGGAAAAAAAGCGGAAATGCTGATATTCTCCCATAGGTTTAGCATTGCCAGGGAATCGCTGAAAATTCCCGGAAGTCGGGTTTCATACATATTGGTATACGCTGATACTACTGCGGCGTTTGAAGCCATTAGTAGTATACGCTGCTAGTACTGCGGTGTCTGCACCACATATTAGTATGAGCTGATGGTGCTACAGCGTGAAACAATGTATTGGTTGGTTGTTGGAGTTTTACGTCCTGGCAACATCTAAGGTCATATCAGGACGGGGACATGGTATTAGTATACACTTATAGCTACAGGAAAAATCCCGGAAATCCGCGAAATCGCGGAGATCTTTCATCCCTGCATATGTAGGGGGAGAGTGCTGACGTCAGTTGCTCTTGCTGGGTTGTAGTTACTCTAGTAGCACTGATAGGACTGCTAGACAATCCTATTGAGAAAAATGTCAGAATTTTAAACCTATAATGCAAACTATATAGTTCAAATACTTATTTATCATAACCAGCTACTTTTGGTGTGAATAATTGATTAAATCATATAGATCAATACATGGCCAATACATACGTAAAAACCGAACATTTTCCTTGAAATTGACATAAGTCTAGTCAGATATGAGTCCCCACTACAAACTCAGGCTTCCATTCCATTCATCGGATCACACAATACAAAGCACTAACAATTAACTAATTAAATGAATCAAATAGTATTGCAAAAATTAACAACACACTGACATCCACTGTTTTGATTTATTTAATTAACTCTCCTGTCACCATTGTACCTTAGCCTTTAGTATATAATGACTTACATTAATTGGCAAATAGGAGTATCTATTTACTAGATACCAGCCTATTACTTGTGATTAAACCCACTGATTTGCATATTTACTATAATATATGTGTATTTAAAAATATGCTTATATATATGTTTGCAAAAATGTTAAACATACAATACTATATAGTGCATATTCATCGAATGCGTGATACTTTTATCAAACTGGAATTGTATGCGAAATAGCGAATGGTAGACAGTAAGTGTGAACACTTATTTGTCTCTCATTTTTGCTTGAGTGCAAGTAAATAAGCAACACAAGGAATAATTAGTAGCATGTGTTGAATAACGGGTCAAATTTCCCTGGATCATCAGCCCATGCTTTTTCTAATCTGTTCTTGAATGAATTTATTGACTCGGCATCAATAACACTTTGTGGGAGACTGTTCCATATATTTATGATCCTGTTTGAGAAACTGTGTTGCCTTAACTTTGAGATGGCTCTGGATTTTACTAGTTTGAGAGTATGGCCCCGACTGCCTTCTCTTTTATGCAGTTACTATTACAGCTAATAGTTGATTGGTAATATCTATAATACTTTTATTATTGAACAGGATTTGCATGCAGTTACTATTACAAGTTACAACTGATAGTATCATTTATGTATCAAGGAATTGTACTGTACGGCCGGAAGACCAGTGCTCTGACACTGACAAGCGATATTATTCAATGAATAAAATATATTTAGTAAAAACAAAAGAGGTTGAATTGAGAGCTTTCTGTGGCTGCCATCTAAGTAGTTTTCCTGTGCATGGGGAACCCCTCTAGGTCATGTGATGAGGGAATCCCACCCTTGATGTTATTCATACAGTACAGCCTTCGGCACTCTCCCCCCACATGTTTGGTATCGTGAACTCAAAAACTATGCAAAGGTGTGCTTGGAGAGCTTTTGATATCGGATTCGGTTGTCTCTGGGTGAAGTATACTTTTGAGTTTTAAGCTGCCATAGTCCAACGTAAGCATTAGATTTTCAAAACCAAAACAAATATCTAGATTTGATTTTACATATCTAAGTTAGATACTGGTGCCATTAAGCATTTGTCATCACACAGAAGGGAATACTGGGACAATTAAATAGAACCTGTTACTGCAGAAGCCTATAGCGTCAGAGTTTTGGCATGCATGCCAACATTAATTTCGCATGGTTGCACTTAAAATATCTCCAAAGTTAGCCCCTTCAAATTCAAGTTACTTCAAACTAAAGTAAAGTAGATTATAACAAGCAATCTAAGATCCAGTGTGCTAACCATTACACCACCTAGGCTGCCTCATATCACCGCACTACCCACGCCTACCTGTTTATGTGGCTCCTTGCCTGAGATGTCAGTGCAGACCACTACACTTGTCATAAAATGACAGAAACTAAAACCATTGGACTGCAAGTGAGGCAGTGGGTCAGAAAATAGGAAAATAGGGATTTCTTTGACAGAAAAATAGGGATAAAATAGGGATTTTCCCCACAAAATAGGAATTTTGTATAACAGCAAATGTACCAAAATAGTGTGTAGAGGCTGTCAAATAAGGAGTCACCTCAAAAAGTAGGAAAACAGGAAACAAACGATTGAAGTTCAAATTTTAATATATGGTATGATCATACTCTGCTACCTGTTCAAGTCTTATTCTAGTTGATTCATAGTCTACCATATTACCCAGCTTAGTAGGCAACGCCTGCTCAGTAGGTGCCCCCATATCTTTCTTTAAAAATAGACATTTCCTGACAAAAATGTTGCCAAAGAGACATTCTCAAACCTTGTTTTGTAATAATCCAGAACCAATAGTGTACAGAGCAGAGACAAATTATGTCATTTAACAAAAAGAAGATGCAATGGGTCAAAAGATATTAAAAAAATAGGGAGAAAATAGGACTTCTTTAATGAAAATAGGGCTAAATAGGGTGTCAAAAAAAAGAAGGGAAAAATGGGAAGAGGTAGGACACTTGACAGCCTGAACTTTGACAAACAAAAGTTCAACAAGGATACAAAGGGTTGATTGCGGAGCACTCACCGTCCATCCACCACCATCCGTCTCATAGTTACACTCTACGTGGAAATATTTGTCATCATCAGGAGATATCCGAACAACAAGTCGCTTCTCATGCTCTTTCTTGGCTTCTTCACAATCTCTATAAACTGATAGAAAGAAAAAAAACGACCAGAAAGCTGCATATGTATTCCAGATTTATCAACAATACACGATTTCCGCGACTAGTATGACACCTGGTGATAGGCAATGACACTTGTGTTGTGGGTCGACTGTGTCACTGTGTTGTTTTACACTGACGATCGAGCTTTTCAATCAATCAATCAGTCAATCAATCAATAGGATACAGCTATAATTATCAAAAATGATTAAAAAATGGTAAGTATGTTTTCTCTATAAATCCAGATTTGTGCTGAAAAGACTGTCAGTTGCTCAATATGAAGCCAGTGTTAACAGAGCCTCAATTGCCTCTCCACAGACTTTGTGACCCACAAGTCCAGTCTGGATTACACTCTGCACCACATGCATCATGGAAATTGTGTATTACACCAGAAAGAACAAAAAGAAAATACAAAATTAAGAAGAAGAAGAGGGAAGAGGAGGAGGAGAAAAGAGGAGGAGGGGAAGGAGAAATGGCGCAGTGAACATTCAGGGTATTCAATAAACTGTCCTAGTCAATGGAACAGTAAATTACCAGGATATTCTACAATTTAGTCAAATTATAAGATGGAAGACAACAGCGATGTTCCACGATTTGGGCAAAACGTGGCACAATAAACCTGCAATTTAAAAAGAATAATTGAATAACACTTGGTCGAAGAAATCTTCTCAGTATTTATTACACAATCTAGTAAAACTGTGTAGTGTAAAGCTAAGATTCCTTATATGCGGTATGCGGCATGCGAATGTGGTATATGCGGCATAGATATATGCGAACCCTCAATAGTCGATGTTTACTTTTTATGCTGGGGGATGGTTAAACAAATAAACACACCAAAAAAGTTACCCATAACATTTTTGGGGGTTTTTCCTCCAAATTTGTGAAGGAAGATCAAAGTTAGTATTGTTTTCTATGGCAAACACAGCAGTATTCGCATTCGCACCGATCGGTCCATGGGTCTATCCATTTGCCGCATTTGCATTCGTGTTCGTATTCGCATTCAGATGTATGGAAGCACCACTATTCACTTACACGCTTTGCGATTTTTTGCCGCAGTCGCATGCCGCGTATAAGGAATCTTAACTTAAACCTGCGACTACTTTGAGCGCAGACATTCTGAGAAATATGTAATGATTTTGCTATAAAGAGCTTACAAATTGTATATTAACAAATAACTTTTAAAAGAAAGAAATTTGGACGAGTACCACACTCGCTTTTATTCACTTGTTATAATCAAACAATGGAAAACGATGAAGAACCCAGCAGCTTTGTTTTGTGATTAATAAATAATTCCGGATATTATTGTAAAAGTGATGGAATGCAGTTTAAGTTTCCCACCACAACCCATTTTTTATTTCTTACAAAAAGAAAAGAGAAATTATTCTGCTGAATAAGTTGTAACAACACCAAAGCACTGACCTTCCAGCCGTTGTTCAAGTGAAGACGTGCACACAAATTGGTATATAGAGTATATATGGCAGCATATGCAGTGTCCATGGTATTGGTAACATCAGGCATGTGATTTGGTCCAGGAAAAAATTTCTGTGCATTTGTTTAGGTTATCGTGGGGACACATAGCATCCAACTGAGTCGCGAGAGGGCTGCAAATAGTGTATTTCAGCAGCTAGAAAAAAAAACAGAATTCCGGTTTCGGCGGCCAGAAAAAAACCCTGAATACCGGCTAAAATCGGGGAAATCACATGCCTGGGACATGGTTAATTCACGGGGTGAGGCCCAAAACATGGTTTATGAACTTGGTATTGGCACTGTAAACCCATTTTTTTGATTGGCGCTTATCCGTTTTGGAAAAGAGCTTCATATATATATATATATATATATATATATATATATATATATATATATGCATATATATTATAAGTGCTGGCCCTCCCTCCCAGACAATCATACTTACAATAGCCCTGGCGTTCTCTTGTCTGACTTTTTTCTAGGTCAGACTCCTAATCTGAGGTTCGGCGGTTCGATTCCCCGTGCCCCCAGCTTGGCCAATTTGGATTTCCACCGCTGTGTATAACTTACAGCGTCATCAAAGGCCGGTTGCTCTCATACCATGTCTATGTGGTGTGGGAGGTTAAAAATCCCTTGGGTCGGTAAAAGTGTAGGCTCGGGCTTTCTATCGACCAGCAGTGGAGTGGGGAAGACCAGTCGTCTGCGACTGGGATTTCCCCTGCTTGGGACAACTAATGTACCAAAAAAAAAAAAGAAAGAGAGACAAATAAGTGTTCACACTTCCTGTCTACCATTCGCGATATCGCTATATAACAACGTTGGGACTACATACCTTTGATTCCCCTTCCAGCAGACCGCGCCGGTGTATATACTCGATTTTCTGAATAATGAAATCGAATAATTATTTGAATTAGGTCATCCTTGCAAGCATACCATGACATACATGCATGTCACATTATTGCGACAATTTTGTTGGAGTTTTATTTCCTGGCAACATCTAAGGTCATATAAGGACGGGTACCGACTTGTGACAGTGCACACTCATGGTGACTTTATAGTGCTAGCCCACTGGGAGACCATGAACCAATTTCCCACTCAATCACTTGACCCTGACACTGAGCTAATCAGTCATTGCCCTACCTTAATAATGCCGACCGCCAGGCTAAGCAGCGACAAGTATCAATTTTGTAAGTCATTTGGTTTGACTCGACCGAGAATCGAACTCCCGACCTTCCGCATGGGAAACCTGTGCTCTACCGATTCGGCCACAGCGTCTCGTCTACTTTTGCGACAAAATTAAAAATACTCTGATGCTTGGAGGTTCATGGGTTTAGACAAAGAGCAGTGTAGGAAGAGGGAAAGGCTATGGCTATATTAGGGACAAGAGCCCAAGGCGATGGGTCCAGGTCGCACCGGTTGGCAGGTGCAGGTCGCACATGAGGGAGCGGGATGTAGCTCAGGCGGTACACCCCCATCACACCAAACTAGTTCTCAAAACGTCCGACCCCGTTCTAAAACGGGGTATAATGTAGCCGACGAAAATTTTGAACATGCTCAAAGTTCGAGAGCACCCTTCTGTCCTTGCCCGCCCATGCAGTTCATAAAAAAGTTAGTCAAATGTTGCTACTATGTTCATGTTCACTACGTTCGCACAGAGTTTGAGCCCGTTCGGCAACATTTTCAAGAACGTAGTAAGAACTACTTTGGGGTGATCCGGGTTATTAGCATGTCCACCCATAAAAGTGTCGGTCATCTGATCGATCCTGCTCAGTGGACCCATTTGTAGTTTGGACTATTTTCCGTTCCCACCAGTGGTCCACAACTGGTTCATCAAAGGCTGTCCTGTCTGTGGGAAAGTGCATATAAAAGACCCCTTGCTGCTTATCGGAAAGAGTAGCAGCAAGTGTCAGAATGATCATATGTTTGACGTCCAATAGCCAATGATATGAAAATCAATGTGCTCTGGAGGCGTCATTAAATAGAACAAGCTTTTTTAGGTCGCACGTTAGGTCCAGGAAGGGAGCTGGGATTGGGTGAGGGTGACCCTGGGTTGCGGTGATTGAAAAATGTGGGGTGAACTGCAACTGCATATTTACTTTTTGTTGTTGTAAATTAGTTGATTAAGCAGAGGAAATTTCAATCATGGGAAATTGGTCTTCTTCATTGCGCTGTTCCTTGCCCAATCCTAATAATGCCGAGCGACAGGCTATGTAGTGACAAGTATACTTTCTTCAGTCATTGGTTTGACTCAGCCATCAGGGTTTGAATCCCACTACCTACCAAATCGGGAGGCAGACTTTCAACCAAAGACCCTATAATACTAAGACGGCTCACTCCCTATCTCTCCCATGGTAATGTAAATTTCGCAGTGCCACCTTGTGGTGGGTTTGATCATCCCGGCTGCTGGTTGGTGTTTCACATGTAAACACATACAATTATATCATACATGAGATAGGTAAGTATGAATACACATCAATATGAAATTGCTATGAACAAATCATCATCAGCATCATCATCATCACCATCATCACCCATCTTTCACATTCATTTATACATTTGTACATATAATATAGCAACTGTTTAACCAAGAGAACAATCAGCGCACCAAGTGGTGGGTTTGCTCATTCTGATTACACTTGTGCGCAGTTGAACCAAAGACCCTATAATAGCATCGACGTCAAGTTCCATACTGGCGCCGGTGTGGTGGTTTCAGCGGGTTCCCGTGCTCAGAGGTGTCCCTCGCTTCTGCGCTGCTTCTGCGCATGCGCGGATTTCGCATCAACTCGGGTCACCTGAGCCACTTATTGGCGCATGCGCACATCCTACAAACTCGGGTCGAATAATCGAATACGCTTCTCCGCGCTCGGGTGGACAATCTTTCTTTTTTTTTTTTAATAACCGATAAAAATACAGCAAAATAGGATTTAAAGTATTTTATGATGGCCCAGTTTACCTATATTTCCATTTAATTAATCTAAGTTATTCTTTTTATGCACATGGCACGTGTATTTGTCGACTCCACTCGCCGTGTTCTATTTGAATTTCTGACGACTCGGATGACCCGAGTCGCCCGGGTCGTGTTAATCGATTACGGCCCGTTGATGCGAAATCCGCGCATGCGCAGAAGCGAGGGACACCTCTGAGCACGGGAACCCGCTGAAACCACCACACCGGCGGCGATTTGTTTACATTACGTTCGTCGATTCGAAAATATAACTATTAATATCGCCGCCAATGCGGCGGTAGCCTTAAGGAGGGTTCGAATTTAGGGTTAAATGGATCAAAGTTCACTTATTGCGTATGTAATTCTGTTAAATATGGTCGCATTGAATAGATTTGGTCTCCCTCCTGACACTGACCTAAGACTAACACCGCTGTAAACCAGTTATGAGCGGAGTTAGAATTTCCGACTTTAAACGCGTGGTGTTAGGCCTAACACTGCTCCATGCATACCAACTTTTCGGTGCTAAACCAGAAATCCCTCCCTAAACGCGGTTTGGCTCTCTAACACTGCTCCATGCATATGGCCCCAGGTGATAGGCAACGACAGTCGTGTTGTGGGTCGACAGTGTGTCACTGTGTTGTTTTACACTGATGATCCAACTTTTCAATCAATCAATCAATCAATAGGATCCAGCTATAATTATCAAAAATGATTAAAAAATGGTAAGTATGCTTTCTCTATAAATCCACATTTCTGCTGAAAAGACTGTCAGTTGCTCAATATGAAGCCAGTGTTTACAGAACCTCAATTGACTCTCCACAGATGCTGTGACCCACAAGTCCAGTCTGGATTACGCTCTGTGCATGCGTCATGGAAATCGTGTATTGCGAATGTCCCCCCCCCCCACAAACACAACCGAACATACTCACTGACAAGCACTGTGCTGAGAAGGACTGTCAGCATTCCGACGAGGACGAAGATCCACAGGCTGACCCAGTTGGGTTTGTTGACCATAGTCTCTAGTTCTTGGTCGGTTGCCTGAGAGGACTCATCTTTGGGTGCGGGTAGGCTCTCCAACCCTGTGGGAGATCCCCCTGACATCGACATGCCCGCCGAGGTCGGAGAGGAGGAGGTGCCGGGAATGGCTAGGCTCGGGCACTCGCCCGACGCCGAGTCTTGACTGATTTTGTTCTGGCCAAACATTGGTCACGTGTAAGGTCTGTGAGCGAGTGCAGAAGAAATTTAAAGAGACAAGAGTGGAATATATTTACGAGGATTTCCGTCTGAACTCTTCATCGACATGCCCGCCGAGGTCGGAGAGGAGGAGGTGCCGGGAATGGCTAGGCTCGGGCACTCGCCCGACGCCGAGTCTTGACTGATTTTGTTCTGGCCAAACATTGGTCACGTGTAAGGTCTGTGAGCGAGTGCAGAAGAAATTTAAAGAGACAAGAGTGGAATATATTTACGAGGATTTCCGTCTGAACTCTTCATATATATATATATATATATATATATATATATATATATATATATATATATTATATATATATATATATATATATACACTGAAAACACAAGGACATTTGCTTCAAATCAATATGTATTCTATTGGGATTATGAAACACCATGTAAAAAACAAATCAGTTTCTCCTGAGCAAATGTATAAGCAGATCGTATGTTGATCATTACAATGGACAAACTTCTGTCCCATATTGCTTAGCACCTTTTGAGAGTCTCATATATAAATATATATATATATATATATATTATATATTATATATATATATATATATATGAATCATATATTTACGAGGATTTATAACTGTTCATATATATATATATATATATATATATATATATATATATATATATATATATATATATATATATATATGAAGAGTTCAGACACAAATGTATTTACAAGGATTTGGTTCTCAAATCTTCATACAAGTATATATATATATTTTGTTGTTGTTGGTACATTAGTTGTTTAAGCAGGGGAAATTTCAGTCGCAGACAACTGGTCTTCCTCATTCCACTGCTCCTTGCCCTATCCTAGTAATGCCGAGTGTCTGGCTAGGAAGCGACAAGTATCAATTTTTAAGTCATTGGTTTGACTCGACCAGGATCGAACCCACGATCTACCAACACAGGAGATGCTCTAACTCATTCGGCCATCCCGTTTGTATATATATGTAATATAATTTATTATGTGAATATAAATTGGTGGTGCCTGTTTTGTTATTATTATTTTACCTACTGTTTCCTTGTTTATTTATTTAATATTGAACGATCCTGTACTTCTGTATATTTGCTGCGGAGCCGGCGCTCGGTGCTTCTACAGTAGCGCTACACTGTCATTCGCTGAACAATTTTTAACTTTTTGCGGTAGGGCGGATTATTTTGTCTGGTCATAAATCCAGGTCTCATAATAAATGACTGTACCCACACTCTATTCACATATGTCCTTCTTACTATTGCATAGACAAATTTATATATATATATATATAGTTATACGAATCTTACCTGGGTACAGATGATGGATAACTCTTGTTTTCCTGAGGTACAAGCCTCGGATAGTCATGGGCTAGGGAGAAGGAAGCAACATCCGGGTTCAGCAATCTTCACCTAATTATTCAGGATAAAAATGAGCTTAATGATGGAAATCTGATGTTTTCGTTTGGCACAAGCGAACGTAATAGTCGTCGCAGGGTGTGGTGGGCGGGCCCTAGCCCACGACTATCCGAGGCTTGTACCTCGGGAAAACAAGAGTTATCCATCATCTGTACCCAGGTAAGATTTGTATAACTATACTATTTTAACTCGGTACTAAGCCTCTGGCTACTCGTGGTCGAGGGAGACCTTTACGTAGCCTCATTTTTATCCTCAATCATCTGATGAACATGTTAATGTATCAGTAGTAATATTAAAACTTTGTACATCTCACCCGATCTTGTTAGTTGGTGAGTAGGCGGGTTGCCACCCCGCTTGTCTTTTCTAGTCGTTTGTTGTAATGTTTTGCAAACGACCTGGCCGTCTTCCAGCCGGCGTGTCTCAGAATTCTCCTTACTGAGATTCCCAACTTTCGTGCTTTGGAGACCATCGCGCCTCGTGTAGAGTGCGACGCATAGCGTTCTGTGTCTATGCCTGCCAACTTTAGTATTATAATAGTCCATCTGGCGAGCGTGTCTCGTGATATGGCTTCATGTGGCTTAATGAAGCTCACCAAAAGCTGCTTGGAATTATGTATTCCCTTAGTCTGGATATATAAGCCCTAATGGCTGCAACTATACATAATTTCCTATCATGTGGGAAACTAGTTAGATGGATTGAGGAGAGCGGATCTCCTGTCCTGTTTGACTTTAATAATTTGTCCAAATCAAACGTGGCCTCTTTGTTGTCAATGTCGAGGCCCTGTAACGAGAGGGCCACAATTGTCTGTCCTCTATGTCCAGTTACTAATAGTAATAATACTGCTAATTTCTAGCCTAACCGTTGGATAGAGAGAAGTTTAATCTCGGGCCAAGCTTGAAAAAGCTTGAATACTGTAGAAACATCCCAAAACCGACTATATTTCGGTTTTGGGGTGTTTCTTTCATACAATGACCTCATAAACCAATGAATGACCTCGTGTTTGCAAACTGTCTGTCCGTCTATTCTAGGCAAAATGAGGGAAAGTGCGCAGCAAGCCGCATTGATGGCACCATATCCGAGTCCATCATCTTCCATCATGCGCAGGAAGCGGCCTACTTGTGCAATGGAAGGTTCCATTGGTTTTACTTTATACAATAAACAATGGAGGCCCCATTTCTTTAGGTACCTAGAATACAATTTAACAGTTCCTGGCCTCCACGCATGTGAAATCAATCTCTCTTGAGTGATTTTGTCGAGCCCGAATTTTTATAGATAAGTACTTAGAAAAGGAATGCCAATATTGGCATTGTGGACACGTCCCCTTGGGTTGTTACTTTTCCCTGATGTTGTAGGTTTATTGGCCCTCTTGGGGATCTTAAAAAGTTGTTGGCTTCCCATTCCACTGCTGCTCTCCAGGGCTGAGTGTTCCAGTCTGGCACTACTAACACTGCGTGGGTTTGTTCCAGCCTGATCTTTCTGGCTACCCTGCTGATTAGGCTGAATGGGGGAAAGATATAGTAAAACACGTTATTCCAGATTATGGAGAAAGCATCCACTCACCAAGCGTGTGGTTCTGGATGCCAAGATACATATTTATCAAGTTTTTTGTTCCTACGAGAGGCAAAAAGGTCTATATCTGGATTTCCCCATTTATGACAAATTGTCTTAAATATGTCGGGACTGAGTGACCATTCCAAATGATCATGGAAATGTCGGCTCTTATTGTCGGCTAATGTATTCAGAGTGCCTGGGATATGTGCGACTGTAATCCACACTTTTTGTTCCTCTGCCCAATCCCAAATGAGTTTTGCGATGGTGTTGCATGTCGAGGACTTTGTACCTCCCATGTTTCGGATGTAGGCCATTGCCGTAGTGTTATCAGTTAACACTTGGATACTAAGTTTTTGTATTTTCACTAAACTTGTTAAACGTAGATAAATGGCTCTTAATTCTAGAACGTTTATGTGGTCATCTATTTCATTATCTAGCCAGCGGCCCCCCTGTAGCTTCATTATCTCTGTGGGCACCCCAACCCTCTAATGATGCATCAGTAGTGACTGTTGTGTTAGGTTCATCCATGCGGATGGGGCTGTTGGAATTAATTAAATGTTTCAACCACCAGTGAATGTTTTCATGTCCTGCCTTGGAAATTGTCATGAGACATTCAAAATTTCCTTTAGCTTTGGTTAGGGCAATATTTTTTTTATCTATTTCAAGGGATTTAATGTGTGCTTTGGCATACAACACCGCTGGTGTGTAAGCAACCATTAGTCCAACAAGCACCGCTACTTGCCTTATTTTTGGTCTTTTTAGCTTTAACAGATCAGAGGTTGTGGTGGTAAATTTGTCAATTTTGTCCGATGTCAAGGAGATTGTCATTTCTTGCGTATCTATAAAGAACCCCAAGAATTTTAAACAGGTTGTAGGTTTTAGAACCGATTTTGTATCGTGAATGTAGAACCCTAAATGGGTCAAAACGTTACAAAAATCTTTTATGGCTAAATGGCAATCTTTTTCAGTGCGTGCTATAATAAATGAATCGTCAATGTATGGGAACATAACATGGCCTTTCTTGGCCATTTCAGCAAATACAGGTTTTAGTAACATTGTAAACAAACGTGGTGCGCAAGCTAGACCATTTGGTAAACATGTAAACTGGTATAGTTGGTCTCGCCAAATAAACCTAAGAAATTTTCTGTGTGCCTCATAGATTGGTACCGTATAATAGGCGTCCTTTAGGTCTACACTTGCAAGCCAAGCACCCGGCATTACTAGGTCACGGGCTGTCTCTAACGAGAACATTTTTGAAATGTTTATATTCGACTAAGTTATTAAGGATAGTTAAGTCCAAAATCATCCTAATGTCTCCATTAGGTTTGGGCCTAGAGAATATATTTGAAATATATTCTCCATGCGTATGTTGTACAGTTGTAATAATACCTTTAGTTTCAAATTTCGTCACTTCTAGATCTAATGCTAGTTGTTCATCTAAAGCTAGTCGGTAAGGAAATGGCACTTTATTCTGTATCGGGGTTTCTATAAACGAAATGAAGACCCCTCTAACAATGTCTAGGACTTTCTGATCTTGTGTGAGATGTTCCCACTCACTAAGATGATTGGCAACATTTCCTGCACTAAAGAGGCTTACACTGGGCTGTGTTGCAGGCTCTATTTGTTCCCTGGTTTGGGGAACTGCTTCTGGGAGGGGTTGTCTCTCCTGAAGGGGTGGTTGCCATCGTTCCAGCCGTACTGGTTCCTCTGGCCGCGTCCCTTCGGCTGGTAGCCGTAGTTCCGGTTCCCGAATCAGCTGGTCGGTTGGCTGGTTCGCCGCCCTCGAAAATCCGATCTGGATTTCTTGAATTTAGACGCATTGGAGTCCTTCTTGCCATCCAGGTGTTTGGACTGCTTGGCTTGGGTTTCGACCTGTTTGAACAGGTACTGGAGCTGTCCTCCAAACATCTGTGTGCGGTCCAGCGGCTTTCCTTTAATTGGCTTTGGTGCCAAGAAAAGGGTTTACTCCTCCCCATCGTTGTTGACCACTTTCTTTGATCGTGCAACTTCTTTGCCGGCGTCGGTCGTAACCGATTTGAATACGTTGTTGAACCGGCGGTACGAGAGAAAGTTGCTGGTCGCTGTAAGCGCAGCGATCGCCGAGTTCATATCAGCTGTGACCGTAGTGAACTTGTTTCCGGTCATCATCCGGTTGGCCACCGGCATGATTGCAGCGAGCGCCACCAGCACTCCCTTGTGGAAGGTGTGGAGACAGGTTTAGAATTTCTTTCTGTCTTCGCTCATGGTCACATCCTCGTCCATCTCTTTGATGGTTGCCTCTGGGATCCCTTTGATCCCAGTATATTGCTCCGCGAGCTTGGTCAGCGTCTCTGCAGGCTTGAACGTGTCAAAATGTCCCTTCAAGTTCTTTCGCATCAGGGAGCAAGTGTTGATTTTCTTCTTTTTGACTGCCCTGATCTTCTTCGCTACCTTTTCCGTTATGTCGGCAAACATACCGGCATGTGGGTCGTCCGACTCAGAGTCTGTCGTGGTGGAATCCTCTGAGGAGTCAGAAGAAGAGGATTTTGCCTTCTTCTTCTTCTTCTTCTTCTTCGACTTGGACTTCTTTTTCATCTTCTTGACCTTCCTGATCTTGTTTCTGGCTTTGTAGTATTCATCACCTCCTTATGAATACATTTTGGAGTGCTTTCGCTTCCTACCCAAGGCTACCTCCGAGTCTGTACTTTGTTGGTCGGACAAGTCCTCCCACTCGGATTGTTCCGACAAGGAGGCGTGCGCTTTCGTAGAAGTCTTAGAGGGCGGTGTCGGGAGCAGCTGTTGCAGCTGCTCACGTATGAGTCGAACCATCTGCTCATTCCCATCGGCTTGGGAGGGCCCTGCCTCAGGCGACCGGTCACATGACGTGGCGGACTGCCATCCAGGGGTCGCGTCTCCTTCGCTCAAGGTGTGTGGAACCCCCTTGTTACCCCGCTTCGCAGCCATCTTGAGTCATCTGTAAAAAAACAAAAGGGGGTTTTAACAACGTCCTCAAGGAGCATCTGAACCAGTGGAGCAGTGCTGTAAGGTGCCCTGGGCACTAAACGATAATAAAACTGTATTACACCAGTTTTACACCAGGTGTGATAAGCTAAGGTATATCGAAAGTGTTACGGTCGGATGAACCGAACCGAACGAATCGAGGGGTTGGGACCAGTGTACGGTTCCCGCACACACTCTCTGTCCCATACACTTCTCCCTCCCGTGGCTGCAGCGCTGACGGATTGGAGAAAATGCTATGAAACTCGGAGGTACGCCTCAGAAAAAACTAACGTAACGACGAAATGGCTCCTGCCAACATGTCTCTCCGTTCGGCAACGGGCGGCAAAAATAAAAACTATCTAAGCGACGAAATGACTGCTGCCAACATGTCTCTCCGTTTGGCAACGGGCGGCAAAAACAAAATGGATGCCTCAATCTCTACGGCACCGGATAAAAGCACAGCTTCAGAATTAAGTATGATATAGTAAAAACAACTTGTGGACAAGTTGATAAGTGTGTGCTATGATCATTCATAAACATCTGTGTCAGTTTATGTCTCGGTACTTACGATAGAAACTGAGTAAATCCTTGGTAAAAACTGCTGAGCTGCTCATAACGTTCCTCCAGTTATGAGCGGAATATGCTAATTGCTGAACCCGGATGTTGCTTCCTTCTCCCTCGACCACGAGTAGCCAGAGGCTTAGTACCGAGGTAAAATATATATTTATATGGGTCATTCTCAGAAACTGTGTACCATATTTTTCGTTTCCACATGACATTGTTAATGATTTTGCCTTCTCTTTGGGGGATAGTAAGTCAAATAGATATTGTTGACTCTGTCTTTTAATTATGTTAGCAATATGTTAGCAACTCGGTCAACATCTGGCTTTTATACTACGTGTCAAAAGGGGTATAAGCGTCCCAGATAGCACACAGCCGTCGGGCCGACGTCGGCTATTGGTCGCACCGTCGCCATCGACTTTCCACCGTCGGCCCACCGTCGGCCCCACGGTGGTAGTCCGACATTGGTTATCAATCCCTTTCCACTTTTGAGCCACCGTCGGGCCAACGGTGGTGTTCCGACGTTGGGTTTCAATCCCTTTCCACTTGTGAGCCACCGTCGGGCCACCATCGGGCCGACGGTTGTCTTCCGACGTTGGGTTTCAATCCCTTTCCACTTTTGAGCCACCGTCGGGCCACCGTCGGGTCGACGGTGGTGGGCCGCCGCTGGTTTGCATTCATTTTCCACATTCGAGCCACCGTCGTGCCACTGTCGAGCCGACGGTGGTGTTCCGACGTTGGGTCTCAATCCCTTTCCACTTTTGAGCCACCGTCGGGCCGACGGTGGTGGGCCGCCACTGGTTTGCATTCATTTTCCACATTCGAGTCACCGTCGTGCCACCGTCGAGCCGACAGTGGTGTTCCGACGTTGGGTCTCAATCCCTTTCCACTTTTGAGCCACCGTCGAGCCGACGGTGGTGGGCCGCGCATGCGCAGTTCTTTAAATTTGGTTTCCGGCTCGAGTCGCCAGCGGAACATGTGCGATCATTGAGCAGCGTTCTTTTTTTACCAATAACTCCAGAAATCCCAGGAATTTTAAGGAATCATTTAACAGGTTTGATTATTAATATGTTTAGATTATTTTGTAAAAGTGTTGTAATTTATTACCAAGTATTAATGGAATTATTCATGTTAATACGATTTGAATTATCTGATACGGTTTGTTTACTTCGAATCGCCACCGGAACACGTGCGATCGTTGAGCAGCGTTATTTTTCAACAAATAACTCCAGAAATCCCAGGAATTTTAAGGAATTATTTAACAGGTTTGTTTATTAATATGTGTAGATTATTTTGTAAAAGTTTTGTAATTTATTACGATGTATTAATGGAAATATTCGTGTTAATACGATTTGAATTACCCTGTACGGAATGTTGACGAAGAACCGCCATCTTGGTTTTTTCCGAGAAAACACTGTCACTATAGTGTCAATACGTACAGACTATATTAAATTTATAAGGTTAGGGTTCTCGATTTCTATTAATTTTGAATAAAACTAATATTTTTGCACCTGTACGTATTGACACTAGAGTGACAGTGTCTTCTCGGTGAAAAAAACAAGATGGCTTTCAGGCTGATGGCGTTTGTCGCCGTCGGGGCGACGACGGGAGATTGGACAAAACAACGTCGGCGGGGCGACGGCGGCAGCCGCCGTCGAGTCGACGGCGGGAGGTTGGACAAAACAACGTCGGCCCGACGGCGTTTGTTGCCGTCGGGCCAACGTTGTTTTGTCGCCGTCGGCTCGTCGGCGGTTTCCGCCGTTGGGGCGACGGCGGCAGCCGCCATCGGGGCGACGGCGGGAGGTTGGACAAAACAACGTCGGCCCAACGGCGGTTTCCACCGTCGGGCCGCCGTCGGGCCGACGGCTGTGTGCTATCTGGGGTGGGATGGGTGAAGATATGCTTCTATGATTTTGTGCTGAAGTAAAAATAAGAACATTTGCATATCGACACCATACATCAACACAAGCGATAAAGGTGGGGTGGTCACAGTGTTTAAGGTGGTCACACTGACAGTGTTAAAGGTGGGCTGGTCACAGTGTTAAAGGTGGTCACAGTGTTAAAGGTGGGCTGGTCACAGTGTTAAAGGTGGACACAGTGTTAAAGGGGGGGTGGACACAGTGTTAAAGGTGGTCACAGTGTTAAAGGTGGGGGTGGTCACAGTGTTAAAGGTGGGGGGTCACCGTGTTAAAGGTGGTTGGTCAGTGTTAAAAGTGGGGTGCTCCCAATGTTAAAAGTGAGTACAGTGTTAAAAGTGGACTGGTTACAGTGGTGAAAGTGAGTACAGTGTTAAAATTGGACTGGGTACAGTGGTGAAAGTGAGTACACTGTTAAAATTGGACTGGGTACAGTGGTGAAAGTGAGTACAGTGTTAAAAGTGGACTGGGTACAGTGGTGAAAGTGAGTACAGTGTTAAAAGTGGACTGTGTACAGTGGTGAAAGTGAGTACAATGTTAAAAGTGGACTGTGAACAGTGGTGAAAGTGAGTCCAGTGTTAAAAGTGGACTGGGTACAGTGGTGAAAGTGAGTACAGTGTTAAAAGTGGACTGGGTACAGTGGTGAAAGTGAGTACAATGTTAAAAGTGGACTGTGAACAGTGGTGAAAGTGAGTATAATGTTAAAAGTGGACTTTGCACAGTGGTAAAGGTGAGTACAGTGTTAAAAGTGGACTGTGTACAGTGGTGAAAGTGAGTACAGTGTTAAAAGTGGACTTTGTACAGTGGTAAAAGTGAATACAGTATTAAAAGTGGACTGTGTACAGTGGTGAAAGTGAGTACAGTGTTAAAAGTGGACTTTGTACAGTGGTAAAAGTGAGTATAGTGTGAAAAGTGGACTGGCCACATTGGCTAAAGTTGAGCCGTCGGTGGTGTGAATTCAGCAAGTTGAGTGTTCACCGCTTAAATTCACCATAATTTCTAAAGTTGGTAAATAATTTAGTGAGAAAGGAACAGACTTACCAACAATCTTGCAGAGATTGATTGGACCATTCAACAAAGCACTTTAAATTGTCTGTCTTTCCAATGTCATCTATAAATATCAGATAGAATCTGGGTGTCAAGCAATGATGCGACGATATAAACGCCTAAACCTGAAGTACTTAAAAATATGAGTAGGCCTATATATAGCCAAAGACCCTATACTACTAAGACGGCTCACTCAGCCTGTACTGTGTAATCAAAATGATCAAACCCACCACTTGGTGTGCTGGCTGTTCTCTTGGTTAAACAGGTGCTATATTATATGTATAAATGTATATATGAATGTGAGAGATGTGTGATGATGGTGATGATGATGATGATGACTCTGTGTATTTGTTCATAGCAATTTCATATTGATGTGTATTCATACTTACCTATCTCATGTATAATATAATTGTATGTGTTTACATGTGAAACACCAACCAGCAGCCGGGCTGATCAAACCCACCACAAGGTGGCACTGCAAAATTTACATTACCATGGGAGAGATAGGGAGTGAGCTGTCTTAGTATTATAGGGACTTTGATGTAGCATATTTCGCCAGTGATAATACAAGCGTTATGTGTATAATGCACCACTCCATAATACATTGCAATAATGCATTGCTGAATTTAGATATGCACATAATTATAATTATAAATACTAAGGCAGTTTTCCAAATCAGGATTATTTTTTTTTAAGGTGGGCCTACATATACCGTGTGAAACAAACATACTAGTATTAGTACTACAATGTTGTGGTTCCTTGTATAATGATTCGGACAGAGGAAGCCTGATACATAAGTGGGATGTAAAAGAGAGGTTTTATTTTCTTCGTACAAATTTAAGCGATTACAGTTCATTAGGGTAGTCAGTCCACTTGGTTGATATAAATGGAAGGTGGGAGAGGAAGAACCTGGGAGCCCGACGAGGTAGGCCCGCGAGCCGACCACCACAGAGTGGCATTAAAATAAAGGGTGGGTAAGGCGTGGTAAATCTTGGGAGTTGCAGAGGTCTGTGATCCATCTCAGCATCTCAGTGAAAGAATCAATTTCACTGATGTCTGGAGTGAACTCCTCATGGGATAGAGTCCGGAAGGTGAGCCAGTCAGCTTGGCGCAGCCACCAGCTCCTCTCTCGCTCTATGGGAGAAGACCTCTTGCAATTAAGAATAATTGGAAAGGTGTCACTCCCACAGAGGTCATTCCAGACACTCCATGAAACATCCAGCACCAGCTCTGGTTCAACAATGCTGACGTCGATGGCAGAGTATGTCCTGTAGGCGGCATGCAGATATGTGTATGAACCGTCATTCAATACACACAGAGCATGACCGTCCACAAGGTCCTCAATCGTCTTGCCCTTTGCATTCCTAGTGCTCCCTCCCAACAATAGGTTGTGGCCTTTAAAGTCAACCATAGTACATAACTGGCTCACAAGAGCATCCAATTCTTGTAAAGTGAGAATGGAGCTCAGAGGAACATAAATGGAACAGAGAATTATAGTCTTATGTAGCATCAGACAAACAGCTACAGCCTGTAGTGCTGTGTCTAACACCACTAGCATACATACAATGTCACATCTAACCAGGATGGAGGAGGAGCTGCCAGCGGCTCAGTCTCCATCCGGTGCGGACTTGTTAAAATTAATGTAGCCCTTAAGACTACAACTCTCAGAAGCTCTCAATAGAGTTTCTTGTAACCAAAAGGCAAGAGGGTTGAGTTTGCAGCACAGAAGAGATAACTCCTCAATGCTGCTCTTGAAACCTCTACAATTCCACTGAATTAGAGAACCACCTGTCACTGTCATTTCGGGGAAGTCCCCTGCCCTTAGGTTTGGAGGAGAGACTGCGACTTTGATTAGTCAAGGCCTTAGCCATCTCTACTTCTTCCAGTGCCTTGAACTTGTTTTGTGTTAGGGATAGAGGCCCTTTGGGGACTCTTGTCCGAAACAACTTTAAGTTTTCTTTTTAAAACCAGTCTTTTTAATAGGACTCGGTTGATTGTTTGATGGACTCGGACTCCGATTTGGAATCCCTGTCATTTGCACTGAGTGTTTTCTCTGTCGGCTCAGTTGTAGGATGACAGACTGGGAGTACAGCCTTGGGCTTCTCCCCAGTCAACGTCAATTCACAGTGACGATTCTTGGGCAGAACTGGTGTATCAAATGTAATAGCCCTGTCACATTGCGACGCATTGCACAAATGTGCATCGACGTAGGTGATTTTTGGCCGCTACATCGGGATACATGTTCATTATGCGAACGTTGATGTACATCGATATACAGCGCCGCTTGTTAAGGGGTCGCGAAAGTTTTGTGCATGCACAAAACTTTTGATGTATGACAATGCATGAATGTTACGTCGGTTGTACGCTATTGTAGTGGTCTGCATTGACCTCTCAGGCAACGAGCTGCATAGACAGGTAGGCGTGGGTAGTATGGTGATATCAGGGAGCCTAGGTGGTGTAATGGTTAGCACACTGGCCTGGAATGCAAAGCGATGTGGGTTCGAGTCCTACTCTGGGCGCAATATTCCCCATTTTCATCACACCCACGACACTATGTATACATTAGGTGTACGTCGATGTTAGATGTACGTTAGACACACATTGTTCACTACATTGCACTATATTGACCTACATTAGTCGGACGGAAAGGCAGTGGAAACGTACAGTCTGCGTATTGACAACTTATGGATAAAGTATGGATAACAGAGTCTAACGTATGTCTAACATACGTTTTGCATTTCTCCACCGTGTCTTGACATATGTAACGTATGAGGCGTATTTCTGGCGATTGAATAATGTATATAACATTCACCAGCGTTCTGCGAATATACCATGAGTGTAATTCTAGTGTTTTTTCGCCGGGAGGCACATTAGCCATACGCTATGTATATGATATATATATATACGTTCAACTTGGCCCAATGCGGCGCAAAGATTGACGCATCTCGACGTAAAAAAGTGATTTTATTCATTGGCCACACGCTTGCGCGATGCGTTGTAATGTGACAGGGCCATAAGGACGTACTTCCCTGTTTTAATGGACTAGTTATCCTTCTTAATCATTATTCGTTGAACGTTTAACACACCTTGGGATTTAAGTTCCTGTACGATTTCATCATTGCAATCGCACAGATCTCTAGTACTAGAGTTGACTGTGCGATGAGGAGAGGCTTTGATGGCAACACCTGCTGGCATGCTTGTATATATAGCAGATTGTCAGCATGAGCCTTCCTCGCACATTCCACAATAATATGGCCAAACCGCAGTTTCTTCACATCCTTGACCAAACCAGCAATCCACATGATGCGTTTTTTTATTGCAAAATTAAAAGGTGATAGCTTTGTAATGGGGAGAAACAAATCAATGGTAATTGATAGGTGACGCTGCAACGCAAATCGGGCCAAGGAAGTGAAGTTTCGACGTCTGTTTACATAGTTATGCACTGGAGGCAATGTGTGGTGAGGGTTTAGGTGTGTGTGTGGTGGTGGTCTAGGTGTGTAGTGGGTGGGTTATGTCAGATTCCGATAGGGGCGCTTCGATCACCATGTCATTGGTAAAATGTTCCTGCATTTTCACAATTCCGGCCATGATTAAAGTACTTTTGCATTGGAATATTTTCATAAATTGTATATCACTGGACAGAACATAACCTACTCTTACCGAAAATACCAAAATCAAAATACTTAGAGCATACAAAGCTGTAACAATGTGGCAATGGTCACAGTTTATTATAATGGTGAATCCAGACCAAAATGAACAATTAAACTGACATTAGAAATGCATAACTTTCTCCCCTAGGCTATTAAGATATTTTCAAAATTACAACAGATTTGAGTTTGTCTCAGCAAGGTCTGTTGAAAGAGCTTAAATTTATACTGTTTGTTGTGTTTTGAAATTTTAGCTGATCTACCTATGAGGCTATGTGTGGTGGGGGTGTAGGTGTATTGTGAGGGCTTAGGGTAGATAAAGGATTCACCCGGTACTCGCAGACGCAGTACACGGGTGAATACCAACCCTATATAAAAACGGTCGAAAAAGCGGGTTAATGAATTGAGAGCCTAATTTCACAATCTAAGAAGCAACAATTATTCTTTACATATGTCTTATTGATAGCCCACTACCTTTGAGTTGAAAAATATAATATAATATCTAGTTTAATAAGATTTAAAAGTGAAATCGACGGCGTTCTGCTGTCGCCATCTTGTCTTTTTGCATTCTCTCCCATTTCACCAACTCTGTTCTGATATAAGTAACCATTTGACACTGGTGCCAGGCATTCTACTTCTTGTTCCATACTAACGCTATTTTCGCCCATATTTATATAAGGTTGGTCTTCACCCGTGTACTACAAGTACCGGGTGAATCTTTTATCTAGGCTTAGGGGTGTGTGTTGGTGGTGTAGGTGTGTGGTGAGGGTTTAGGGGTATGTATTGGTGGTATAGGATTAGGGATGTTGTGAGGGTGTAGGTATGTGTGTTGGTGGATCTGGCCTAGGCTTTCCTAGGCCAGATCATAAGCCCTGTTCACACCGGGCAGTTAATTCGAATCATATAAATCGACTTGCCTAGTTCGACGCACATTCGCTGTGTGAACGCGACGCTAAAGCGATTTAGGTCTGAATCGATTCAGCTAGATCGCTTCATCTATACCACCTCTGTAGGTGGTTTATATGAACCAAATTTTATGATTCGACTTATATCGCCCATGTGAACGCAACCGACTTACTTGAGGCGGATTAAGGACGTGACAGTCGAGACCTGAGTGTATTGACTTTCCAGTAAATTTGCTCTATGAAACTGCTAGCTGTGCACAGATATTTTTTCATCATTTATTTTTAGGGTTTCACTGCCCAGCAGAAGTTTTGACCGTTCCAAAACAATACGATTCAGTCGAAACAGATCTAGGTCGAACCCACACTCTCTCGTGCCGACGTCGACTAACCGAAACTGGCGCTGGTTAGTCTGGACTAGATAAAAGATTCACCCGGTACTTGTAGTACACGGGTGAATGACAACGTACTGTAAATACGGGCGAAACTAGCTTTAGTATGGACCAGGGAGTAGAATGTCTGCCTCCAGTACCAAATCGATATTTATATAGGCACAGAGTTGGTGAAATGGGAGAGAATGCAAAAAGACAAGATGGCGGCCATAGAACGCCGTCGATTTCACTTTTAAATCTTATTAAACTAGATATTATATTATATTTTTCAACTCAAAGGTAGCGGGCTAATAATAAGACAGATGTAAAGAATAATTGTTGCTTCTTAGATTGTGAAATTAGGCTCTCAATTCTTTGACCCGCATTTTCGACAGCTTTTACATAGGGTTGGTTTGCACCCCTACTGCAGCAGTACGGGGTGAATCTTGTATCTAAGTCTGGACTTGCTCATGCGCAGATATCCACTTCCGCCTTAAACCGACTCAAAGCACTGCCCGTGTGAACGCGAAACACTTTCAAACTAAATCGATTCATATGATTCGCCTTGTCTAAATCGCTTTAAACTTTTCCCGTGCGAACACGGCTATAGATGTGGAGCAGTGGCTCTTCAGTTACCGTAGCGCCACCTGATGGTATCCATCAGCTACAAATAGAGGAGGGATCTTGTCAAATATTAAATGTTATAAAACTGTAAATACTGCCCGCTTGATTCACGTATTTTTGTTCTTTAGTATTAAATAACGCATTTTGTTCAATTTCCGAATGAACCTATGTCGGAACATGGATAGCTTACCATGGATTCCTTTTTGATGGTGCAATATTGAGCAATAGTACTTATAAGTTATACTTCGTCGGGTAGTTCAATAGTGGAATCACTTTTGTGCGTCTTGCGTTTAATGTTTACTTATCATTTGAGTTCTGCCCTCTATATATGCTTTGAGTTACACTGTTTGATGATGCAAGTGTCTCTGTGACTTCCGTTCTTCAATGTTCGTATACGTTTCCGGATAACCAGCTAAATACACTTACTTGTGTGCATTCTTGTAGAATGTTGGGGTGTTACATGGCCACAATAACATATTTTCCACGGACTACTTTCTGCTTTTGCAGACGAGAGGATGTGTTCGTTAGCCTGGTTCCCTGGCTTTTCAACAGACGGCACTTAGCCTGGTCCCCTGGCCTTCGAGTTGATGGAGTTTTCTGCTATTATCACTCACGTTTACGAGAAGCAGGGTCCATAGCGACGAAAGGATGAAAAACGGCTGACCACTGGGTCATATCGAGCATACCCTTGCAGGATGAGTTTCCCATTCAGTAAGTAGTGATATTGTGTGATTTAAACAGAAATCAATGTAGATCAATTTCATATATACTTCAAACAATTTAATCTGTGCAAAAGATACATAAATATGTGATAATGTCTGAACAATAAACTAGTCAAATAATATTCGACTACACTGCTAGCTCTGTGGACTTCTAGCCTGGTCCCCTGGCATTTATTTTCTCAAGGCCCTGTCACATTAAGGCATATGGCGGGAGCGTATTGAAAACCTACGTAAGTCTTGCGCGTGCCGGCCTATCATGACCTTTGGTGACCTCTCGGGTGGTTTTGAGCGTATGTGGAACCTACGGGGAGCTTTGGAGAATGAGCACGCTCACGACCCCTGGCATCTAAGCTAATCAGATATAAGCTTTCAAGGGCTTTGGGGGTGGTCATGCTAAGCCAATCAGAGGGCTTGTTTCATATGCCAAACAATTCAAAATGGCTACTGCCTTGGTAGATTTCTGTAGTATAGAATATCTTGACACATTTGAGATGAATTAAAGGACTTAGAAGCATCTTACAATATATTCCAGTTACACAATGGAGGGAGTAGGTATATATATATATGGATTCTGTGTCTATTTTAATTTCTAAAGCATTTATTATCATATGAACAGGCAATCCTTGAGCTGGTTTGTCACACTGAGTGATAATATGGTATTTTGCCATTGACTTTGCACTGGTTATCCCCACCCCACCCCGCCCTGTACACTGCTATGGTAAGGACTGTAAGTAATCTATTTCACATGATCCCCACCCCACCCCCCTTTGATCTAAAATGAGACTGAAAAACAAGAATGTAATTTGAAGTTTTTATTTGGAATAAATATTCACAATCTGCACAATATATATATTTTTTATTGTATGCAATCAATACTACTGTAGTAGTCTGTACATGAGCTCCACTACCACAAAATAGTATAAAAAGGGGGTCCATCATCAGGTCTTCAAAATGTCAGCATTCTCCTTGAGATGTTTGAAGAGATTAGCCACCATTCACAAATTAAAACAATTGAGTCTAATTTTGATAACAAATGGCTCAAATTTACAGGTAGTTGCTTCTCTATGTGTTAGCTTGTCCAGGTCTGTTTACATACTTGGATTCATAGAAATCTGTAAAATACAAACATAGGAGTGTGGGTGTGCTATTTACAGGAATTGTTGATTACAATCAATGCATCCTACAAATTCCCTCATAATAATCATTTCTGATAACAATTATCTATGTTTATCAGCAATATCACAAATGTAAAGGATCGTTTTCTATGGCCCAAATCCAGGTCAAAACTTTATCCACAGATAAATTTACATATTGTAATGGCCCACGGCCTTCCGACTCCCACTCTCACGGTCACTCACGGAAGAACACCAAGATTCAATCAGAGTACGCTTCAACTTGGTTTATTGAACCATCTGCTCTCCGCGGCGTCAGTAGTTGTCTGACCCGCCCCCTGACTCGCCAGATCCCACATTGACTCTATAGGTGTGTGTGTGGGGGGGGGGGGGGGGGGGGTCAGCCACACGCAGTAGAGGTCAGCCCAGTTGGGGTCTGACCGGTGGCTACCCATGCCGCCACCTGGCGCAGTGTATGGGTACTGCGCTGGTGTACGGCATAGTCTCCGCTGCTACCGCGTGGTAGTAGAGCTCATGTTCAGACTACTACACTGCACCCCCCTAGACTCTCACAGGTTGCAGAATGCAAACCGATGAGAATCGAGAAATGGTAGAAGTCAACATGAGAACTAACTTGAAAGGGAGAGAAGCCTTACAAAGCTATGTATCCTTATGCACAATTCCTAGACCTGCCTGCAGCGAATAGCGATATGAGTCTAGCTAGCTGCAAGGCAAACATGTCATTAATCTAGGTGAAGAAAGAGACTTTAAATGTGTCGCACAAAAATGACCTCTCCCAGCTTCTATGTAGTTGGTGTATAGAATGTTTTTTCCTGGGAGAGAATTGTCCATACCCAACAAGTGGAACCCCCTCGACAGAAGGCAGCAAGGAACTGCTCAGTCCGCCCCCCACCACCCCCCATCTCAGGAGAACCGTTAGCGGGGTGCTCTTCCTTCTGCACGGAGCGGCTCCTCTTAGAGCTTCCTCAGCCCGTCCTCCTCATGCGCGCGCCGCCTGTCCAGTAGATCACAGACGGTATTACGCCGCGGACACATCACACAGCCACACACAGGACCCGCCACGCCCGGCGACCCGCTCCGGTGCAGAGTGCATGAAAGTAGAAGGGCGGTGTTACTTATAACAATTGAGAAAGTCTCCGCAGATACAACGTTCGGCATGTAATACATTTCATAAGAAGCACTGGGCGCCAGCAAGAACCCGGCCTCCTACAAAGTAAATCACACCCATGTGCATCCTCAACTGATATAACAGGAGCCGATGCACACGCTGTCTTTCATGTTCTGCCAGAAGCGCTTACTATAGTAGTCATTTTAAATTAAAGAATGCAGTTTAAAACAAGAGCCAGGGTGACACTGCATATGAAAATATCTTAGTGTGAAATGTACAGTGTCAACCCACCAACTCCCACACCATTGACCACCTCGTTCCACTGCATAAATTTAGACGATCATGTTTCCTAATAGTGTGGAAAAGGGAAGTCAAAAATGGGGTGAAAGTTGAGGAATATAAGGAAATAATTAATTTAATATGTATATAAAAAAAATATATATTCCGACTCCTACTGCAGAAAAATAAGCAGAACACAAGAAGCTAGGTCCTCCAATCGGGAGAAACTGAGCTCTTCACCACAACATATCATATCAACAATCGCACTGTAAAGAAAAAGAATCATATCTAGAATAAAGCAGTACGACATGCTAATTACATCGTGGCTATCAATGTAAAAAAAACATATTAAATATATATCATATTCACAAACATGCATATATACAAGGCGGTATCCACCTCCTTCAGGGACATGAACTGTCAGAAAAAAAAAAATTATTTCATATATTATCAATGTATATATATATAAAAAAAACAAAATTAATAACCGCCACAGGGGTGCTGGTCTTTCAGTTACCCCTGCGTGACACCCAAAATCCCTCGGACAGGGCCCGCACCGACTACCTATGTGAGCAGTCAGTCAATGCTAGCCTTAACTGCCACCTGTCATCTGATTGTCATGTTCAATCCAGAATCCCTCGGACGAGAGAGAGCAACAGCTAACCGCGTTACCAGTCAACCATCGTTCACCACCCCGCCACCTGTCATCTGAATTTTCCGACGAGACGTCCAAAATCCCTCGAGCAGGAGAGAGCAACGCCTAACTGCGCGAGCAGCTAGTCATCGCTCACCTTCCCGCCACTTGTCATCTGAACATCGTCGTCTACATCAAGTGGGGCACTAGCCGCGCGACTGAGCAGGCTACGATGCGCCGTAGCAGCAGCAGACACCAAGCTAGCCGGCAGTCCGTGCAGCCGATCCTCGATGCTGAAGCCGGGAAAGGGTGGGTCAGGGGAAAGGGCGGGAAGGAGGGAAGGTTGGGGGATCCCGGTAGGGGGCGTTTCGAGCTTCCCGCCGGATCAACCACAATTCGGAATTATGAGCCAATTGAGAAGGAACTCTTAGCGATATGTTTCGGTTGTATAAAGTTCCATCAGTATATTTTTGGCCAACAAGTCACGGTACAAACCGATCATAAACCATTAATTGCTATAATGACTAAACCAATTCACATGCTATCTGCTCAGATGCAGCGAATGAGGCTTCGTCTGCAAAATTACAACATTGTAGTAATATACGTTAAAGGCATTAACATGTATTTTGCAGATGCCCTATCGCGTGCTCACTCAACTACTGTTCACCCGAATAATTTATTCGACCCAACTCTAGAGGTTGCTGAAATCGAGGTGATGCAGCATATTGCGAACAGTACACAAACCGACGAAACTTTACTCGAGGTTATTCGACTCAGACAACAAGGTTGGCCGGACAATAATAAAAGAGTGCATGTACTAGCAAAACCATTTGCCACGTTTAAAGAAAACATAACATATGTAGACGGTTTACTCTTTAAAGATAACCAAATAATAATACCTTCTACACTACAACATGAAATGTTGAGATTGTTACACGAATCACACTTGGGTATCGTAAAGTGTAAGGAGTTGGCACGTGATAATATCTTTTGGCCAGGAATGTCAAAACAAATAGAGGATATGAAGCCGGTTAGATCTAAGGACCTTAGTGATCCATCCCAGCTTCTGAATTCCCGGAGGAAAGAGGCATGGAAGGTCATATCTATATCATTTATGACCTCAGCCTGCCAAGCCCTCTGCTCGCGCGATGCCTCTAACTTGCGTTCTACAATCTTTTTATCCTCCACAACACAGTCAAAATCCGCACCGCGCCTACCCTCAGCCTGGCGTACCAGAGTGTCCTGAGTCTGTGCCACAACCGCGTCAAAGCCCTCTATGAAGGCTTTAACCAGGCCGTTGACCGACTCAGTAATCTTCGACATCACGTCCAAACGATTAGCCTCGCAGAGGCGCTGCGTTATGCGGTCCAGCACGAGTACAATACCGTGGTCGGCTACCGGGGCGATTTTCACCACCAGCCGCGCGACCACAGGACTCGCAGCAGGACAGGCAACCACCGCAGCAGTCCCTACCGGCTCTATCCCCTGACTCAATGACGCTGTCATTGCCAGCTGAGAGGCAGATCCCGCAGCGGCCGTCACACCACTTTTGCATATGTGACTGAGTCAATGATTTCATAGCAGCAGTGTGATGGACAATGCTGAGTTCACGCGGAACTAAAGCATATGCTGACGGGTGCTTGGAGTGATGATGTTCTAGAAGTATGCAGCTTTAACATTGACATTAAATTGACTTCGCGATATCAGCAATATCAACACGAGGCTCAGTTTGTGGAGAACTGCAGCATATGCTGATGGTCACTATGTTCGCAATAAGGTTCACGAGGAACTTTATCATAGGTGACTGAGTCAATGCATAACTTGTCTATATAATGGTAAATGGTGATATATAAAATCCAAAGGCATATGAGGGATATGTGGAGTTGGTAAACTATTACTCATTAGGTATAGAAATTGTATAGTAAAATAGTATAGAGGAGGAGTGTCACTTCTTAGATAGTCTTTGGAGGAGTCACCTCACATACCCCCTCCCCAATGGTGTTATTTATGGATCACTGGCCACCACAAGGCACTGTTGCCAGCATGGCAAGGCCTTGGATACAAAAGATTGAACCCTGATTGGTGGATCAACCCATGTGACCACCACCATCTTGGATTCTAAAAGCTATATATATAATAAACTAAGCAAGCTCCTTCTGGTTCCTTCTGCACACTCTATCTCTTGCCTTCCTTCTCTATACTTGCCTGTAGTGATTTCCTATTTTAACCTGCCTACACAACCACAGCTGCCGGCCGTCGCACTTTACACTATAATGTGAACAGCTGTCAAAGGGTCGGGGTTTGTAACAAGTAGTTACTACATAGGCCTACATGAAGTGATATTCGATTTCATTTTTAAAAACAATTCTAGCACAATTTCAATGCATAATTTCCCTTCAATCAAAATCAGAAATACGGAAGGAAAATATAAAAATATAAGTTTTAAAACGAACTTTATGGTAAAATACGATTAGGATTCGAACATCTATGTAAACAGGATACATGAGCAGTACGTTAGCCAGAAACCACTGCATCAGCCACTCTTATTACTACGTATATTGGCACAAATTGTATTAACTAAGTTTAGTCTTACTCTTATTAATCCCCGCCCCTCCTCCGTTCCCCCTCCTTCAACGTTCCTCCCTCCCCCCCCCCCCCCCCCCCTCCTTTGCTTTCTCCACCTCCTTCTCTCTTCCAAACCGGGCGCGGTGGCATGATCGGTAGAGCGCGGCCTCGCGTGCGGAGTTCGGTTCCCGGTCAAGTCAAACCAATGACTTTAAAATTGATACTTGTCACTTCCTAGCCATGCAGGCACTCACCATTAATAGGATACAGGGCAAAGACTGGTTAGCTTAGTGTCAGGATAATGTGACTGAGTGGGATATCAGGTCATGGGGCTGGCGGCCTGGTCTTCCAGTGGGGCAGCACTATAAAGTCACCATGAGTGCGCACTGTCGCAAGTCGGTACCCATCCTGATATGACCTTAGATGTTGCTAGGATGTACAACAAACAAACAAACATCTCTCGTCCAATCCACCTCCTTCTCTACTCTCTTCCCCTCTCCTCCCTTCATTCTCTCCTCTCCGTCCTTCCTCCCTTCCTCCTTTGTCCCCATCCTTCTCCCTTCCTCTCCTCTTTCTACCCCCCTTGAAAGAAATAATGTTTTTTTGCTGGATTTGTATCTGGGGTGTATGCAAATAGTGCACAGTGCAATATTTTATTACCTCTAGTTCAAAATGTTGCATTGCATATAATTTGCTTACAGGGAATATTAAGCCACTTTAAATTTGTAATTGTAAGTCAGGCATGCTTACCTTTTCCAGCATTTCGGACTCCGGCGTTTTGGTGGGCATGCCAAAATTATTTTGCTTCTTTTTTTTTTACTTCAAATATCTCCTAGGTTCATCATCATCATCATCATCATGCTGTCGGTCGCGATGCGACAAAGACTGCTTTCATTACTTGACTGCCGCTCTCCATTTAGCTCTCTGCTGTGAGAGTTGCGTCCATGAGTCGGTCTTAATTTTTCACATTACATGAAAGCTGCCTGCAAAAGTGTTGAAGTGCTGCTGGCTTTTGCAAGTTACCAGCGGCACTCTCTCGGGGAGCAAATAGAGGTTTCACACCGGCAAGAACATGTCAAGACAGGCGCAAAACTATTTGTCCCTGCAGTGGCTGGTCGAGAGATGTTGGGAGTTCCATACATCAACCACCCTTAATGCTGCCACAGTGACATGGTTTTCTGTTTAGAGTTTGCTCCCTTATGGCTGGCACACACCTCCCGTCTGTGCGCACCCACCTACCGTTTACGATGTAAAACTGCCCGTTTCGCGCACAAAAATCGCTAGGTGTGCGCCCCCCGCGCACACCTAGCGATTGCGATTCGCGCATAAAACTAAGTTTTTAGTGCTAAAAGCGGCCGTTTACGATTGCGATTCGCGATTCGAAAAACGAATCGGCCCGTTTTCAGTTTTAAGCGGGTCAGGTCGGGTCGCGAGTTTTAGTGCGCGAATCGTAAACGGGAGGTGTGCGCCAGCCATTAGCCTTCGGTTCTGTCAAGAACCTGTACCACAAGGCAGTGGTTTACAACTCTGCATGGCAGGGGCGTCAAACTCCCTGAGGTATTGCTATACCTGCAATACCTGCATACAACATCTCCTAGGTTAACCATCTATTATCACAGGTACTCCAAGTAAAAGTCAACTAGATTGTAATGATAATAAATCAAATAAAAGTATGCATGGGAACCACAATCTTGAATACACACCCCATGCACAGTGAATCACAAAGGACTCCTTTAAATCGAGGACACCTACTAATGCCTATAGGTCACAAATGGCTTTCGGCGACCGTAAAGCGCCGCATCGGCCAGACCGTACGGTTGGATACGGTGGGCGTACGGTCTTTTGCTCGCCGCAAGGGGATGCGGTTTTTTTAAGTTGAAGATATGTAGGTTTGTAAAATCGCAACGCCGTAACATTTGCATAAACCGCAAGACACACCGCAGACCGCAGCATTTGTGACCTCGGCATAACACATCACAACTATTGAACAGATAAAATAAATCACAATATTGCCTACATTATTTGTTATGTATCACTATGTATCTAGATATGTAGTAATTATTTAATCCTATCTTAAAGTTGCATAGTCCCGATGGTTTTGCGTTTTGGTAATTTTTCTGGGATAAATATATTAAATTAATCGTTATAATCTACCTTATTTCAGGTTGAAGTAACTTTTATTTCAAATGGATAAGTTTTGAGATATTTGAAATTCAATCATGTAAACTTAGTTTTGGCAAGCACGCCAAAACTCTGACACCATAGGCTTCAACAGTAACAGGTTCTATCAGATTGTCTCAGTGTTGCCTTCTATGTTGCAATAAATGCTTAATACGTGCATCAATATCTAAGTTAGATAGGTAGAGTCAAATCTATATAATTATTTTGGTTTTGAAAAGTTGATGCTTCATCAGACTATGCAGCTTTAAGTATCCATACAAATAGTCCATACCTAATGCCTAGGTCACAAATGCTGTGGGCGCTGTACAGTGGTGCGGTTTGCGGTGTGTCTTGCGATCTGTGGTTTATCTATTCACAAATAGTGTGATCACCGCAAGGCACCTTGCAGTTTCTGTTTAACTTTATACACATATTTAATATATAAGAATGTAACTTTCTTAATTAATATTGATCACACAAACATGAATATTATATTCATTGATGTCAAAATAGGTGAACATATGGTGTTGTGGCATCATTGTGGCCTGTGGTATTATTTGTTTGTTTGTTGTTGTTTTACATCCTAGCAACATCTAAGGTCATATCAGGACGGGTACCGACTTGTGACAGTGCGCACTCATGGCGACTTTATAGTGCTGTCCCACTGGGAAACCAGGCCGCCGGCACCATGACCTGGCATCCCACTCAGTCACATTATCCTGACACTGAGCACACCAGTCCTTGCCATATCCTAATAATGCCGAGCGCCTGGCTAGGAAGCAACAAGTATCAATTTTAAAGTCATTGGTTTGACTCGACCGGGACTCGACCCCACGACCCCACGATCTACCAGCATGGGAGACGGACGCTCTAACTCATTCGGCCATCCCGTCTGGTCTCTTGCGATCTGTGGTTTATCTATTCACAAATAGTGTGGTCACCGCAAGGCACCTTGCAGTTTCTGTTTAACTTTATACACATATTTAATACATAAGAATGTAACTTTCTTAATATTGATCACACAAACATGAATATTATATTCATTGATGTCAAAATAGGTGAACATATGGTGTTGTGGCATCATTGTGGCCTGTGGTATTGTTTGTTTGTTTGTTGTTGTTTTACATCCTAGCAACATCTAAGGTCATATCAGGACGGGTACTGACTTGTGACAGTGCGCACTCATGGTGACTTTATAGCGCTGTCCCACTGGGAAACCAGGCCGCCGGCACCATGACCTGGCATCCCACTCAGTCACATTATCCTGACACTGAGCACACCAGTCCTTGCCCTATCCTAATAATGCAACCCCTTTGCGGCAAGCAAAAAACCGTACAGTCACCATACGGTGACCGCAAACAGCTGTACGTCTGGCTGATTAGGCGACTTATGGTCGCCGCAAAGCATTTGTGACCAAGGCTTTACTGTCGGTGAATGTAATCATAGTAATAGCAATGTAAAAAAAAAACACACTAAATAACATTTATAGGCCTACATCTAAATGCAAGAAACTTACAAGTAAAATTGAGAATCTATTAAATGAAATAAGTATTAAATTTGACATTATTGCAATATCAGAAACATGGCTGGAAGTGAAGGATAGTCAAGAGACTACTAACATTAGAGGGCCATACATTAAATCGTATTGCAAGAGTAAATCGAAAAGGGGGTGGAGTTGCTATATATGTACATAATGATATTAATCCCCTAGGTTATAAAGTCCGAAATGTTATGTCTTTGACTGTTAATGACATTTGCCGTGAATATGGCCTATGCTGCCGACACGGCGTAAAGCAACCACCAATCAATCAGTAAAGGCCCTGTCACATTACGGCGTATGGCGGGAGCGTATTGAAAACCTATGTAGGTCCTGCGCGTGCCGGCCTATGATGACATTTGGTGACCTTTTGGGTGGTTTTGAGCGTATGTGGAACCTACGAGGAGCGTATGAGGAGCGTATGAGGAGCGTATGGGAGCGTGCTGTGACATTTTTTGACAGTATGGGCCATACGCCCTCATAGGTCGAGTTTTTTTTAGCATGCACAAAAAAATGTGGACGGACGGATTTATGAAAGCGTATGGCGGCATATGCCTCATACGCTTCACATAAGCCGGCATCTGGCGGCATCTGGCGGCGTATGAGTAGCGTATGAGTAGCGTATGAGTAGCGTATGCGTAGCGCATGAGTAGCGTATACGGCGTATGCCGACGTATATGACGTAACGCGCCTACGCCGCCATACGCTCCCGCAAAAAACCCTAATGTGACAGCCCCTTTTATGGCATAATGGATAACATCTTGGTAATACAGTTTAGATCAAATGAGTTTAATCTCCCCCCCCCCCCTCCCCCCGCAACCCCTGACTCCCACCCGCAACCATTACACACAATCCACTTTCTGAGTGACCTTGGGCATTGGGCAAAGGGTCCACGTACCAGAGGACTGACGTAGTCACGTGACTGGTCAGGGCCGGTGGACTCAAGTTCATTCTGGAAGCCAACTATTTCACTGTGGGAGCATTCAACCGTGAAGTGTGTGACAACGTCGTCACGGGGTGGAACTAAATATAGACGACTGGCCGCCTTTTAAACTACGCAATCCTTCAGCTTACTTTGTGTTTTCCATTGCTCGTTGTACGATACTATGTATGCGTATATGCATAGATATGTATATATTACCATCAAACTCTTGCTAGGACATAAAACCCCAATTACCCAGTCACAGATTGTTGGTTATTAATATACATCGTCCTTTAAATAACTGATATTTCAGGTTTGCCGCGGTACGTGTGTGTTAGATTGGTTTTTGGTTGTTGGAGATTTACGTCCTGGCAACATCTAAGGTCATACCAGGACGGGTACCGACTTGTGACAGTGTGCACTCATGGTGAATTTATAGTGCTGCCCCACTGGGAGATCAGGCTGCCAGCACCATGACTCGATATCTCACCCAGTCCAATTATCCTGACACTGAGCTAACCAGTCATTAGATAAAAGATTCACCTGGTACTTGTAGTACACGGGTGAAGACCAGCCTTATATAAAAATGGTAGAAAAATCGGGCTAATGAATTGAGTCGTTATGAGAGCCTAATTTCACAATCTAAGAAGCAACATTTATTCTTTGTATATGTCTTCATGTTGGAAGTTTGAGTTGGAAAATATAATAAAACATATACCTTAATGCAATTTAAAAGTGAAATTGACGGCGTTCTCTGTCCGCCATCTTGTCTTTTTGCATTCTCTCCCATTTCACCAAATCTGTGCCAATATATGTAGGCATTTGATCATGGAACCACAGTTTCTACTTCATGTTCCATACTAAAGCTATTTTCGCCCGTATTTAGACTACGTTGTCGTTCACCCGTGTCCTACAAGTACCGGGTGAATCTTTTATCTAACCAGTCATTTGCCCTATCCTATTAATGCCGAGCGTCAAGCTAGGAAGTGAAAAGTACCACACACACCAAACCTACACCCCCACCTATGACCCTTCTACCCTCCCCCCATAAACCCCACCAAACCCCTCACCATACACTCCCACCACACCCACCTACACACCAACCACACACACCCTCAACCCCCACTACACCCGCACCACACATACCAAAACCCTCACCACACACACCAAAACCCTCACCACACCCCCTATACACCCACCTACACCCCCACCACACACACCTACAATCCCACCACACCCCTACGCACCCACCTACACCCCCACCACCCCCCTACAGCCTAACCTTACACCCCTACAAACCCACCACACACACCTCCACCTCCACCACACACACCTACACCCCAGCACATAACAGTGTCTTGTGGCCATTTTCACTGCCCGATGCGTTCTCAGCCTCGTTCTGACATCTATAAAGGTTACCCGTGACAGAGAGCGTGTATATAAACAGATGAGAGGGACAACTCCCGCGAAAATATGTAACACAGGCTGCAGTGGCGATCCTGGCGGTTATTGTTGAACAAGCCTTGAGTTTGCCAGTACGCTCAGTGCAAAACATTAATTTTCTTAAAAGATTAATAGAAATCCAGAACCCTAACCTTATAAATTCAATATAATCTTGTTGGTAAACATGTTTTCTATATTTGTACTAAGCGGCTTGTTTCTATTTGGTGTAGTTTTAGAGATATTTCACTTTTTCTGTAGGAAGATTGCACATGACCATTGACAATGCCTTGAGTTTGCCGTACGCGTAGTGAAAAACGTCAGTTTTATTCCAAATTAATAGAAATCCAGAACCCTAACCATATCAATTTAATATAATCTTGTTGGTAAACATGTTTTCTATGTGTATTCCAATCAGTTTGTTTCTAGGTGTTGTAGTTTTAGAGATATTTAACATTTTCTGTATGAAGATTGCTCACTGCCATTGACAATGCCTTGAGTTTGCCCATTTGTTCAACAACCACCACTTGGAGCGCCACAGTCGGCAGCTGTTACAGGGTCTAGTATGACAGTTGTCCCTCTCATCTGTTTATATACACACTCTCTGCCCAGTGAATAGACTACATCACCGTTCCAGCGGCGCGGTGCATGGTGGGATGCGTCAGAGCAAAACAAACCCACCAGAAGCACATGGCACATGCTAATACACTGGGTGCAGCTATGAAATGTGCTAGTTTCAGCTCATCTCAGCTCTTGTTTGAAACATAGGATACCAACTAAAAAAATATAACAATAAATTAAGATATTAATCTTTTATCCAGCATTGCATTTACATCAATATAATATGCACATCTTATCATGTGCATTTAGATTTAGACACATCTGGTCACTCAGATTAGTGTTAGAGCCGTAGCCAGAGTCAGTTTTACTTATTTTTATTAATGTTTTTATTTATATCCTATGGTTAAAGTTGCATAGTCCGATGGTTTTGAGTTTCTGTCATTTTCTGAGATAAATATGTTAGGTTTGTCGTTATAATCTACCTTATTTTAGTTTGAAGTAACTTTTACTTTAAATGGCTAACTTTTGAGATATTTGAAGTGCAAATGTGCAAAATTAATTTTGGCAAGCCTCTAACACCACAGGCTTCTACAGTAACGGGTTCTATTAAATTGACTCAGTATTCCCTTCTGTATGGTGACAAATGTTTAATAAGTGCTACAGTATTTAAGTTAGATATGTAGAATCAAATATAGATAATTGTTTTGGTTTTGAAAATTTGATGTTTTCATCGGATTATGCAGCTTTAATGACATGTAGAACTAGAAAATTAGTAGGGTTAATCGGATATTGGTTATATATTTCTCTGAAACAAGTGTAGGTTGACACATTTGGCATTTTATTATTTAGAACAAAAATTAATATTGGTGATTTGGATATCACTGATTGTTTTGTGTGGAATTGTATGTTTCTTAGGTCAAAATGTTTAACTATGGCTAGTTTTGTCTTAGCTATATTCATCAGATCATTCATTATATTGCATATGTGCATACATGTTTATGCCAAATTGTTATGTATTTCTATTCATTTTGAATAAAATTGAAGTTTTTCCCTATGCATATCGACAAACTCAATGGCCATTCGCATTTACTTTGCTGCCAACGCCATTTTCAGCGCATGCGCAGTCGGAAACGTGATCCTGTCTATAGCGTCACATTGGCGTCTGGAATTACGAATCCGTCTATTGACGCCGCAGATGACCACGTGACTCGCGATGGCAGTCTAATTGGTTGAACAGACAAAGTGGCGTCAGTTTGTGTATAAAAGTCACGGCCCACTGACGGGCGGTCACTACGTCTTGGTTGCTTTCTCAACAGGAGTCAGGTTCCAGCCTCTCAGGGAGAAGGCCGTCACTACTCGGTCTCCACGCCGTGGTCCAGAGGCTCGGCTTCCTCACACTCCAGCCCAGGTAGGTTTCAATTAACTATATGCCAATATAGATAAACACGTGACACTGATAGAGACTTGCAAATCCTCACAAATCGTCCCATGGGAAAAACTTGACCAAGCAGGCTGTTGCTTCACCAATGCTATCTCTATGGGTGCAACGTGTCAGTGCTCAGCCACAACTGACAGATGGACCCCCATATAAAATTAACGTTAAATTGGGGATTCACTGTATATAGCTATCGGGCCTACTTGTCCAAGTCCGCCCTGATATGACCTTAGATGTTCCCAGGACGTAAAACTCCATCGGATTTCCCCTTTGAATATTCATGACAGCTCATGACGTCACAAGTTTATTTCAACAACAGCTGGGTCACCTGACCAGAATGTTGTCTACATTTACATGATGCACGCCATGTGCTTTTGTTGAATATCGTTTTGTGCATTTTTAAACTAATAATTTGTGTTTATTTAATTAATTTTAGTGCCATCAAAAATCCTGCAATTGCTCAGTTTCCTGATAAATAGACTGTAATTCACCCAGTACATCCAGTACAGGGGTGAAAACCAACCTATTAGAAAAACGGGCAAAGAGTTTCGACATGGCAGGGAAATGAATTGAGCTGGTAAATTCTTAATTTAAGAAGCAAAATATATTCTTCATATTTACCCGCTACTTCTGATTTGAAATATATAATAGAACATGTAGTTTATGGAATTTTACTAATAAAACCAACGGCGTTTTATCGCTGCCATCTTGTCTTTTTGCATTACCTCCCATTTCACCAACTCTGTGCCGATATGGATAACCATTTGATACTAGAGCCAGAGTTTCTACTTCCTGTTCCATACTAAAGCAGTTTTTGCCAGCTTTTATATAGAGTTTGTGTTCACCCCTGTACTGCAAGTACAGGGTGAATCTTTTATCTAGTATGTACTGTGACAAACACCACGATTTCAATTGATTAACACTGTTTCGCTACTGTGATTGTAATACCAATATATATGCTTTGTTCTAATCACATTCAGAGTGTGAGGGACGATAAATATGGTCAATACCCCTGCACACCAACGCTACTGCTGTAACATGAAAAGGTAATTAGAGACCCTTATCCATTTATAGTATTAATAACGCTGTGAATTGTCATTGGAAAACATGTAACTTCGAATATTGATCACTATTATTGGACACATTTTGAATTAAATAGATATTTACAAACCTGATCAATTGCCACACATTTTAAAAATCTTTTTTAGTGGTCGTTTCTTTATTCTGCTCATAACGGCTAAGTTTGTGCACTTGTTTTCACTTGTTTGATTTCCTGTCCCATTTCTTTTGTTTTTTAACAATTAAAAAAAAGAAGAGATTGTACATATGCTAGTTTTGTGTGTGTTTGGCACACCTTTGAAGGTTATGTTTGTGGATAACTTGTACATTCCCCCCACTTTCCCACTTGTTTGCAGGGTCGTATGTCCATGCGGCTCGGGGAGCAAACTGTACCTGTGTTTCTCTGTCATCTGCTATATAGTCACCGGGGGGAGTAGTGGCTCGGTTCTTGTAGTAGGTAGTCTTGTAGGTTGTAGTAGGCAGTGTGGTGAACACTGGTGCTTGGTTTACTAACTAACTTACCTAACTTGGTAACCTAACTACTCACTTACTAAAACACTCACCCTCCTCACAATCTAACAGGCGACGTCAGGCACTAGGTTCACCACCACAGGGGGGATAACTGGGGTCTGTTGATCTTCGGGGAACCTCCCTGTGTCTATATAGCAGTTGTAGTGAACACAGTGAGAGCAAGTCGTCAGTACCGGCCTAGTTACGACTAGCAGAGAGGTAAGTTACCCCCCCCCCCCCCCACACACACACAGCTTAACTTAATAGTAAAATTGGGTAGCCAGTTTCTGCCATTATATCAAAAGATAAATATATTATCTATATGGGTCACTCTCCTGAAACCTGGCCAGAAGTGTCACATGGAGAGTTAAAAGCTAATATTTGAATTTTTTACATTTTCTGGTTGCAAATGAAAGCTGGAAATCTCCCCTTTACATCTATGTAAAATATAAATTGATGAGATAAAAAATAAAGGTGTAGACCATGATTAAGCTATGTCTTATGGCAGTATAACGTGTGTGTCTCACGTGTTATATAAGTAACTTTTATTATAAACGGTTAACCCTGGAGACATTTGAAGTGGGAACAAAGCTAAATTAATTTTGACAGGCACATCGAAATGAACATTTTAATTGAAAAGCAGCTAAATTAATGTTGATATGCAGCCGAAATGTTGGACCCCGTGGGTTACAGCAGTAACAGGTTCTGTTAAATTAACTTAGTATACCCTTCTATGCAGCAACAAATGTTTAATAAGTATTTAACCAGTACCGTTATTTAAAGCTGCATAGTCCGACGAAATATCAAATTTTCAAAACCAAACCAATTATGTAGATTTGATTTTACATATCTAACTTAGATACTGATGCACTTATTAAGCATTTGTTTCTGCATAGAAGGCAATACTGAGTCAATTTAACAGAACCTGTTACTGCAGAAGTCTATGGTGTCAGAGTTTTGGCAAGCTTGCCCAAACTAATTTTCCATGTTCGCACTCAAAATATCTCAAAAGTTGACTATTTAAAATAAAAGTAACATGGAACTAATGTAAAGTAGATACTAGTGATTGATCTAATATATTTATCCCAGAAAAAATTGAGAAATTCGAAACCATCGGACTATGCAACTTTAAGTTAGATGTGTAGGTCCACCTCTGTTCAGCTAAGATACAGATGTTGCTGCATTGAATTTGAAGGGAGTACTACGCAGTTGAGTATGTAAAATCAAATCTACACTTGGCTTGGTTTTGAACATTTGATGCTTTTCATCGGATTATGAAGTCGCCTCTCACTGTTGCTTTCACAGTTACACGGGTGTTGCTCAGGAGGGGGAAAGGAATGGTTGGAAACGGAGGTTGAACTGCACCGACGGGCCATGTCTACGTGAGTACGCATCCATTATGTCAAAGACCCTATAATACTAAGACGGCTCACTCAGCCTGTACTGTGTGATCAAAATGATCAAACCCACCACTTGGTGCGCTGGCTGTTCTCTTGATTAAACAGTTGCTATATTATATGTATAAATGTATATATGAATGTGAAAGATGTGTGATGATGGCGATGATGCTGCTGATGATGTGTATTTGTTCATAGCAATTTCATATTGATGTGTATTCATACTTACCTATCTCATGTATAATATAATTGTATGTGTTTACATGTGAAACACCAACCAGCAGCTGGGCTGATCAAACCCACCACAAGGTGGCACTGCAAAATTTACATTACCATGGGAGAGATAGAGAGTGAGCCGTCTTAGTATTATAGGGTCTTTGGTTACGTGTATCTTGTGGTGTAAAACCAACCTACACACATCACAACAATTATATTCAGATGAATGGAAAGGCTTACCACAAAAACAATTTTCAACATTTAGGTTACCGACTTGTGACAGTGCGCCCTCACTGGGAGACCCCAGGGCCATATGCATGGAGCAGTGTTAGCGGCGTGTGGTGTTATCCCTCTAACACTGGGTAGCTAACACCGGTTATCGGCGACGTCGAGAACTATGTCAAGCCGTATGCATAGGCGCTTAAACGGTGAGTGTTAGCTAAACGTGAATGTATTTATAGATTTGGGAAATCCCTCTGCGTTTGTAGCCATATATTAGGCTCAAATCTATTAAATGCTATCATATTTAACAGAATTACATACGCAATAAGTGAAATTTGATCAATTTAACCCTAAATTCGAACCTTCCTTAAGGCTACCGCCGCATTGGCGGCGATATTAATAGTTATATTTTTGAATCGACGAATGTAAAGTAAACAAATCGCCGCCGCCGCCAGTATGGAAAGCGACGTCCATGCATAACAACTTTTCCGCGCTAAACCAGAAATCCCGCACTAAACACGGTTTGCCTCCCTAACACTGCTCCATGCATGTGGCCCCTGGCAGGCCGCTAGCACCATGACCTGATATCAATTTTTAAGTCATCTGTTTCACTCGACCAGGATCGTAGGTTGGAATTCCACCTTTTTTTCTTGTGTGTGTGGGGTGCGGGGGGGGGGGGGGGGCTCCTACATACAAGTTTAACCTACTGTATTTAAATCAATATAGTATGTGGAAATTAGAATTATGTATATATATCCTTATGTGTCAGTATAGTTCTATATATAATCGAGCATATTAATTGATATTTATTCTATTCATATTTATATGTATATATGTGTTTAATGCATTAATATTAGTTTATATATATACACATTTTTCGTGAATTCCCTTATTCGCAGGCTTTGAGCACACTGGGTGTCGGCAGCTGGGGTTGTGTGCCACGTGATCTCCACCAGGGGGCAGTGCCACGACAGTAGGCTAGGAGCGATAGAGGATCAGTAAGTGTTAAGCCAGTTCTACTTGAGATGTGTATTATCATCCTGACGGCCAGGTCTCCCAGTGCGCGCTGTCACAAGGTGCTACACATCCTCATATGACCTTAGATGTTTCCGGGATGTAAAACTCCAACCACCAACCAAACAACTTTCCCTATCAATATGTATCCCTAGTGGTAATTCCGCTACATTTAACAAGTTGGTTCTCTAGATTTGTCCAGGGTGAGGGGCATTCAATCTAATGAATTTATCTCAGAAAATGGGAGAAGCGACATCTAAGGTCAGATTCGTGTGTGTGTGTGTGTGTATATATATACGCCAACCCAAATAGCACAGTGGCAAATAATATAAGGAACATTGTATATTAACATAACTTACACAGCACCCACATGCATATATACTCTAATAGACCTTGCTTTATTTTGTAGGCTATTTCGGGCTTCCAAGTTCTCCACGCTTCCAAGTTCCCCACGCTTCCAAGGGCTTCGGTGACATCATTCACTAGTCAGTTATCATTCTCATATTTTGTTGAATTTATTTGTTTATTGTGAGGCAACCACACCTGTGTCATGGGTGTCTTGATTTTCCGTTGACAAGGGGTCACCCTGGGTGTAGCTTTGGTTGTCTCCTATGGTAGTCAGGTTGGTAGATGCTTGCTCAGTTGTGGACAGGATGCTTTGGTTGCTCTTTGCCCTGTGGGGGGTGGGGTCTGGGCCGGAAGTGCCGTTGCGACTTCTATTCGATGGAGGACTTGGAGGAGATTCAATTGTGCACTTGAATATCCTTCTTCATCGAATACGGAGGAACTTGGGCATGTCCGACATTGGACCTCACACGTGGCGTCAAACCTCCCTGTCACCCTGACCTTGTCAGTTGTCTGTAGTTGGTGGTCGGGATACAAATGGGGTGTCATGTATTAATCAAACGGAAGAAAACTTTGGCTATATATGCTTGTCAGGAACGATGGATGGACACACGGAACGATGGACGGATGCATGGAACGACGGATGCACGCATGCAAGGAACGACCGACAGATGGACGGAGGGATGGAACTACTGGCCAACGTATTGTAAGACCCAACTTGGTGCTGTGTTACTTGCTTGTTTTGTGTATGCTTCCAATCCCGGCGCACTGGTATGACCTTAGATGTTGCTAGGACGTAAAACTCCAACCACCAACCAACCAACTTTCCCTACCTAGTATGTATCCCTAGGTGTAGTTCCTCGACATTTAACAAAACTGCATAGTCCGATGAAAGCATCAAATTTTGAAACCCAAAACAATTATCTTGATTTGATTCTACATATCTTACTTACACCCTGATCTGTCACCACATAGAATAGCATACTGAGTCAATGTATTAGAACCTGTTACTGCTGAAGCCTTGAGTGTGCTTGTCGAATCTAGTGTATTGTACTTTAGCCATCTAAAATAAATGTCACTTCAAACTAAAGGTTTGGTTCGAGTGACATGAGCGAATAGTCTAAAGTTTGTGTTTGTTGGTTTACGTCCTAGCAACATCTAAGGTCATATGAGGATGGGTATTGAATTGTGACAGTGCGCACTCATAGCGACTTTATAGTGCTGCCCCACTGGGAGACCAGGTCGCCAGCACCATGACCTGATATCCCACTCAGTAACATTATCCTGACACTGAGCCAACCAGTCCTTTGCCTATCCTAATAATGCCGAGCGCCTGGCTAGGAAGTGACAAGTATCAATTTTTAAGTCATTGGTTTGGCTCGACCAGGGTTCGAACCCACGATCCCATGGTCTATCAACACGGGAGACGGACGCTCTAACTCATTCGGCCATCCAGTCTGGTTTCTAGGGTCAGACTCAAAACACACATATATTAACATTGTATATTAACAGAACTTACACAGCACCCACATACATATATTCCCTAATAGACTTGGCTTTAATTTGTAGGTATTCCGGGCTTACAAGTTCTCCAAGCTTCCAGGAGCTTCTAAGGGCTTCGATGACATCATCTGTAATGTATCTGAACAGTGGACACAACAGGAGCTGGTTCGTAACTGGTTTATTAACGATTCACCATTCACCACAACTCCCCACCTAGCCCTGTTTGAAATTTAATTTTTTTAAGTTGACAAGGGGTCACCCTGGGTGTAGCTTTGGTTGTCTCCTATGGTAGTCAGGTTGGTAGATGCTTGCTTCTTCTGCTCAGTTGTGGACAGTTGTGCTCTTTGCCCTGTGGGGGGTTGGGGGGGGGGTCTGGGCCGGAAGTGCCGTTGCGACTTCTATTCGATGGAGGACTTGGGAGATTCAATTGTGCACTTGAATGTTCCTTCTTCATCGAATATGGGGGAACTTGGGCATGTCCGATGTTGGGCCTCACACATGGCATGTCTCATGGCTGGGTTCTGAATGAAGCATGTGTCGAACCTCCCCGATTGTCAGTTGTCTGTGGTTGGTATGTCATGTATTAATCGCATCTTAGTTTTTATATTCAGGAGCGATGGATGGACGCACAGAAGGATGGACGGACGCACAGAAGGATGGACGGATGCACAGAAGGATGGACGGATGCACAGAAGGATGGATTGACGCACGGATGGAAGGACGGACGCACAGAACTACCGGGCGACGTATTGTAAGACCCAACTTAGTGCTATGTTACTTGTTGATTAATTGATGATTGTTACTAGCTGTTTTGTGTATGTTTCCCATCCCGGCTGGCCAGCCTCCTCCCCCCGCCCCCTAATTCTCTTATGCTTTCTATTGTAGGTGGTACCCGAAGCTAGTGCAGTTGTTCGTACTGGGTACTACGTGCAAAGAGGTTCACAAACTAACCTCTCTGTAGCTGAGACACTAGCAACCCCAGGGTGTTAATAATAATAATAATAATAAATTTATTAAACCAAATGGGATGGCTGAATGAGTTCAGCGTCCATCTCCCGTTTTGGTAGCTACCTAGCCTGACATTCGGCATTACTACAATATAGCAAGAACCAGTGGAATGAGGAAGACAAATTGTTTCCCGATTGAAATTTCCCTTGCTTAATCAAATAATGTGCAAAAGATATATGTAAAAAACCTACATACGAAAAAAAAAAGCTATTGAGATCCCTGGGGATATATAATAATGTTGCACTGTTTCCTCGTGTTCCATAGTAGGAGCTAGTTGCTGTCGCACACCACGGTAAGTAGATCGAGTCCAGGAAGTGGGAGAGTATGTGGTTGATGGGAAATCATTGGGATAAACAAACCCACGTGCAGGACTCAGCCTGGCGGTACACCGAGTGCATAACGTTTATTTTATTCAAAATTAATAGAAATGCAGAACCCTAACCATATAAATTTAATATAATCTATTCGTTGAATATGTTTTCTATACCTGTTCCAAGCGGTTTGTCTCTAGGTGGTGTGGTTTTGGAGATATTTCACTTTTTCTGTAAGAAGATTGCTCACAGCCATTGACTCAATGATTGATTTGACAGGTGACGCAGTGTAAAACGTTCGTTTTATTCAAAATTAATAGAAATCCAGAACCCTAACCGTATCAATTTAATATAATCTTCTTGGTAAACATGTTTTCTATATGTGTGCTCACGGCCATTGACAATGCACTGAGTTTGCTGCCAAACGTAGCTTTGTTTATCCCGATGGCGACGACCAGAAGTCAGTCCCGCACATGCATGCAGGCAATGCTGAACTCGCTTATTTTTCACCCCAAAAGTAGCGGGCTTTGAACAATAAATTTGCACATAGATTGTAAAATCATAATTCAATAACTCAGCGTTCACTTTTTTTTTTTAACAGCCCTATCACAGACACTGTGTTTCGGATTAACTAGCTATCTTTTGTTATCTACTACTTTTAGTTCAAACTATTTCTGGTAATTTAAATATCAATACAATTATACTTTATAGCTTCATGACTGTGAACTCGTCAGTCAACACTCGCATTAACTAATGACTTAATTTGTTTCCCTTCGAGATGTCATACCACGCCAAGGAGCAGGACGTAGCTCAGGCAGTAGAGCGTCCCCTTGTGATGGTGTGGCTCATCCGATCGATCATGCTTAGTGGACACATTTGCAGTTTAGGATATTTTCCGTTCCATCCAGTGGTCCACAACTGGTTCATCAAAGGATGCGGTATGTGCTGTCCTGTCTGTTGGGAAGTGCATATAAAAGACCCTTGCTGCTTATCGGAAAGAGTAAAGAAATGTCAGATTGACCATATGTTTGATGTCCAATAGTCGATGATACAAAAATCAATGTGCTTTTGAGGCGTCATTGCCAGGCTACGAGTAACTGGATCAACAAGATTTATTTAAATAAAAATTTGAACCCAATCCTCTTGTGTCTGTTGCCTCATGAATAGGCGCGTCCCCTTGGTTTCTTCTGGACATGAAAGGTACATAGTCAGATTTCCTGAACCAAAATACTTACCAAGATTTGATTATCACAATATTATTATAGTTTGACAGTCCGATAGTTTAGAACTTGATTTATAGTGCAAACGTGCACTATTTTGCCATGCTTTCCAAAAGCAGTAACGGCTATCATATATGTAGTTCAAATTTAAATCAATATTTTGCTTTCGAAAATGCGCCGCCATTTTGTCATTTTGCATTGTCTCATTTCACCAACTCTGTAGGAAGTAGAGATGACCCATATTAATGTAAACATTTCATTTGTCTCAGTGGTTAGCATCTGATGGAGGCATGGGATTGATTGAGTGGGGTATCACGTCATATAGCAATCCTGACACTGAGCCAACCAGGGCCCGTATGTATGTGTCCGGGTTAGCGGTCGTAACCCTGCGGATTTCCCGGGTTAGCGGCGAAAACTGCGTATGTATGTGTCGGGGTTAAACCAGAGAGCGTGTATACAGATGAGAGAGACAACTCCCGCGAAAATCGGTAACACAGGCTACAGTGGCGTTCCTGGCGGTTAGTGTTGAACAAGCTTTGAGTTTGCCATAAGTGTAGTGCAAAACATTTGTTTTTATTCAAAATTAATAGAAATGCAGAAGCCTAACCTTATCGATTTAATATAATCCTTTTGGTAAACATGTTTTCTATATGTGTACTAAGCGGCTTGTTTCTATTTGGTGTAGTTTTAGAGATATTTCACTTTTTCTGTAGGAAGATTGCACACGACCATTGACAATGCCTTGAGTTTGCCGTACGCGTAGTGAAAAAACGTCAGTTTTATTCCAAATTAATAGAAATCCAGAACCCTAACCATATCAATTTAATATAATCTTGTTGGTAAACATGTTTCCTATGTGTATTCCAATCAGTTTGTTTCTAGGTGTTGTAGTTTTAGAGATATTTAACGTTTTCTGTAGGAAGATTGCACACGACCATTGACAATGCCTTGAGTTTGACAGCTGTGTCATATACTGTTCAACAACCACCACTTGGAGCGCCACAGTCGGCATCTGTTACATGGTGTAGTATGGGAGTTGTCCCTCTCATCTGTATACACGCTCTCTGGTTAAACTAACTCGGCGAGTGTAAAGTCGCCTGCACTAACCCCAAGCGAAACCAGGGTTTAAAGGTGGTTAGGCACCGATTATGCCCAAATCTATTCAATGCGACCATATTTAACAGAATTAGATACGCAATAAGTGAAATTTGATCACTTTCACCCTAAATTCGAACCGTTATTAAGGCTACCGCTGCATTGGCGGCGATATTAATAGTGTGTAAAGTAAACGCCGCCGCCGCCGCCGCATCGACATCGCTTTCCATACTGGCGGCGACGGCTGCGGTTGCTTGCATTCGTCGATTCGAAAATATTAATACAGTCAAATAGTGAAATTTCATTAAATTAACCCTAAATTCGAAGAAATATTAACGTAGCAGCTACATCGGTGGCGTTAATCATTTTGTCCAATCGACGAGGCACAGAGGGATTTCCCAAATCTATAAATAACTGAAACCTTAGCTAACCCGCGCGCGCTTTGGACCCATACATCCCCCCCCCAGTGACCCATTTGGAACCCCGGGGTTAGATAACCCGGCACCCGCCTTTAACCCCGGTCCGGTTAAAAATTGACTCATACATATAGGCCCAGTCCTCTCCCTCAATATGTCTCAGTGGTTCGCGTCTGCCTCTGATGGAGGCATGACATTGATTGCTACATGACGTGATACCCCACTCAGTCACATTATCCTGACACTGAGCCAACCAGTCCTCTCCCTAGTCCATGTAATGCCCATCACCAGGCGAGGTACTGACACGCATCAATAAGCCAGGGATCGAACCCATGACCTGCTTGCTGACTCTGCACTGATGTGTGTTCTTAAACCTTGTGCTTTTTGTCTGCGAGGTTCTGTCTGTTCTTAGACTTGTGCTTCTCCTTGTAGGCTCTGTTCCGGAGCACATTAGAATCTTGACCTTGACCTTTGGTTTCCCCTTGACATCGAATCTGAAATGATATCGCGAAACAAATCAGTAAAAGGAGCCTAAAACGAGAACAAGTTTTGAATGTAAATTTAATAGCGCACCCTCACGACACGCGATGCTTTTTTTTCATTCTTGGGCAACATATTCTGCCACAAGGAAGGCATAATCGCCACATAATTTATGCTACTTCATGAAGTGTCACTTCATGAAGTGTCACATTCACAAACATGATACAGGAGGTGCTAAACCCATTCAGGAAGTGTCTATGCTTCATGAATTCTTATGCTCTTCCCCAATTCATATCGAGAGAGTGGAAATAAATCCTGAGTGTTCTAAACCAAAGATAAAACAATTAAGGAGCTCTTTTCTCACCGGGGTTGTCCAGCGGGCTGCTGACTGGGAGGCCGCTGTTGCAGTTTCCCAGGGACACCAGTTTCCCAGGGACACATCGCTTCTGCACACACGTCAAAATCGAACAGCATCGTCACTAACCTTATAAATTTAATATAATGTTTTTGCTAAACATGTTTTCTATATGTGTACCAAGCAATTTGTTTGTAGGTAGTGTCGTTTTAGAGATATTTCACTTGTTCTGTATTGTCTGTATGAAGACTGCTCACGGCCATTGGCAATGCCTTCAGTTTGACGGTACGCGCAGTGCAAAACGTCAGTTTTATTACAAATTAATAGAAATCCAGAACCCTAACCTTATCAATTTAATATAATCTTTTTGCTAAACATGTTTTCTATATGTGTTCCAAGCGGTTTGTGTCTAGATGGTGTAATTTGAGAGATATTTGACTTTTTCTGTATGAAGATTTGCTCACGGCTGTTGACAATGCATTTGAATGGAAGTGTCCCTGGCAAACTGGTGTCCCTCGGAATCCGCATCACCGCCTTGGCGGATGGTTCTGTCGCATTGCACGATTCTGTGCCTGGCGCTCTCGAATCTTGGCAGGATCTTCGATGAACTGATCACGTGGCTTTGTGTATGCCTCTTCAGCATCCTGAAGGAAAGCGAGAAACTTACAAGTTATTTACTTAAGTTGTTGAAGCACCGACGGTGGAAGCATTTGAATGAAGGCTGGATAGACATAGGAGAGGACACACAAAATTATGACTTCAGGGCTCCGCCGACACTAATGTGTGCAAAGAAAAAAGTGTTTTTTTTTTGTCATAGCGAGCTGAGATTAGGAGCCTAATTGGGATTCGATCACCCAGAAGATGATCTGTAAGTTGTCCATGAATGTTCTATTTTTAACATGTTCACTTTTGAAATTTAGATATGTGAAAAAAACCATTCAGCGACTACATATTCAATATATATGGTGTCAAGGTATAATAAAATTAATGTTTACCCATTTCCAGAAGAAGCAAGTGACAGCAGCCTGGTCCCTTAGCCTCTACCTCACTGAGTTCTCACGAACACGAGGAAAGTCTATTTCAGGTTCAAACGAGTTCAAAAGTGGCTGGTTGGGTCGCTCCGTATTATCGCTCAGTTTCCAGCCTGGTCCCCTAGCTTTGTACCGGAAACAAGTTCAACCGTGGCTAGTTGGGTCGCTCCGTTTTGCGCTGAATATGCTTATGAATTAAACGGACCAGCAGAGGTATAGGCCGCTGAGACTCGTACCGTACTCCGACAAATGCTCTCCAAGCATACCGTTGCAGGATTTCAGCTTATGTAACTGTATATGTGGGGGGAGAGTGCTGACATTGGTTGCTCCTGTTGTGTTGTAGTTAGTCCAGCAGCACTGACAAGGCTTTTAGACAACCATATCGAGAAAACGTTTAGAATTTGCAATCTAAAATACTAAATATAAAGTTCAAATGTTTATTTCTCATAACCAGCTACTTTTTGTGTGAATATTGATTAAATCATGGAGATTAATAGACTCTAAAACTTGAATTGAGAGCTTTCTGTGGCTGCCATCTTGGTGGTTGCCATGGCTTCCCCTGTGTGTGGGGAACCCCTCTAGGTGATGTGATGAGGGAATCCCACCTATGATGTCATTCATACATCACAGAACTCAACATTTAAGTGCCTTCTTTAAAGAGACCAGAAATAGGTCGCTGAGACACTACCCATACTCCAACAAATGGTCTCCAAGCATACGTTTGCCAGTTTTCAGTTTATGCAACTACATATGTGGGGGGAGAATGCTGACATTGGTTGCCTCTGTTGTCTTTTATTTAGTCCAGCAGCACTGACACTTTTAGACAACCATACAGAGAAAAGAATGTTAGAAATTGCAATCTAAAATGATAAATATAAAGTTCAAATGTTTATTTACCATAACCACCTACTTGTTCTGTGAATAATTGATTAAATCATGTAGATTAATATACTTTAAAAGTTGAATTGAGAGCTTTCTGTGGCTGCCATCTTGGTGGTTCCCATGGCTTCCCCTGTGTGTGGGGAACCACTCTAGAATGTGATGAGGGAATCCCACCTATGATGTCATTCATACATCACAGACCTCAACTCTCCTCCCACATGTTCAGTGGCATGAACTGAACAAACTAATGTTTGGAGAGCTTTTAATGCTGGATTCGTTTGTATCTGGGTGAGGTATAACCGGCGACTTTAAGCATTGAATGCTCAGAGAAGATCATTTATAATGCTGTATACATTACCTGGGTATGTTGCAAATATGTCAATGAATTATTCTGGATTCTAATTTCATTCAGAATATCTTGTCAAATGAGATGATCTGAGTCCAAATTGTACAATTTGATTTATTCTTGATAAAAAAGCCCCACTCCACTTTACATACAATGACAATGACATAATTATTTTTAAACAATGGAATACACTCTAACATGTCGAGATCTAAAGCCGTGTTCACACGGGGAATGTAAATCGATTCGTAGAAAGCGACTTGCCTAGTTCGCCTCACATTTCTCGTGTGAACGGACGTCTGAGGCGGATTAGGGCTGATTCGATTCACGTGATGCGGATCCTGTAAACCACCTAGCGAGGTAGTTTACGTGAATCGATTTCTGTGATGCGGATAATTTTGCCCGTGTGGACGCACTGATGCGGATTAAGGAAGTGACACGCATGCGCAGTCGAGACCTTAGTTTGTTGACTTTCGGGTTGATCAAAAGCGCATATTATATAATTTAATTAATGAAACCGCTATCTATGCACAGATATTTTTTTCATCATTTATTTTTAGGGTTTCACTGCCCAGCAGAAGTTTTGACCGTTCCAAACCAATACGATTCAATCCATACATATCTAGGTCGAACCCACACTCTCTCGGCTGATGTCGACGAACCCAAACTGGCGCTGGTTAGTCTGGACTTGCTCATGCACAGATTTCAATTTCCGGCCCAAGTACTGCCCGTGTGAACGGGCCGCTAATTCGACTCACCTGATTCGATTTGTCTGATTCGCTCACATTTTGCCCGTGTGAACACGGCTTTATTTTCTTAATGACGTTGGGTGACATATTGTATGAAATGAGTTATGTTAGTTTTAGCAAATTCATATCAATGAGTGATATTAGGAGTATTTCTGATAGGTATAACTGAAGTGGCTTCTGTTGTCACTCCCACAACACTGTCTCTGTGGGTTGATATATATCCACATCATCTTGCCATCTTAATCTAATATGATGCATATATTATATAAGATGATAATTATTAATGCTCATCTGTCATAGCCCCTAAATTAAAAATCTGTGTGGAGTGGTAGATCGTCTTAAAAATGTGTGTATAACATTTTGAACACTGCCCTGCTTACAAAAGTATTAGTTCAGCAGTTTGCCACGATGCGCCGCTAGTGACCTACGTGCAGGACCCATGTGTAGTTTGGTCCCCAGCCAAAAACAGGCAGTCCTTAGGCTTGGCGTAAAGGCTACATCATGAACAATATAGAGCAACACACAAAAACATTACTTCGACAAACATGCCGGAGTAAATCACACAAAAATTGAATGTCGGAGACAATATAAAGTACTGTAGCCATGACGCTACTTGGAAAGCAGGAAAAATAATAAAAAATATATATACTACCCAGGTCACCGGGATTACCAAATATCCAATACGGAGAACCATAAACTCAGGAGAAATTGAATACCTTATTCAAAATACCCGCACTACTACCATACACAATACACCTGCTCCCACAAAATACGTCAGCCACGCATATCCAGACACAAAAAGAGGCAAAAACAAATTATAGGATCCACTATGGCAGAGCAGTCAAACCGCCCCAATGACTAATAGCAGACCTAAACTGACACAAAGCTTTTTTTAGGTCTGCTAAACTGACACAAAGCTAAACCAGACGGGATGGCCGAATGAGTTAGAGCGTCCGTCTCCCATGCTGGTAGATCGTGGGGTCGTGGGTTCGAGTCCCGGTCGAGTCAAACCAATGACTTTAAAATTGCTACTTGTCGCTTTCTAGCCAGGCGCTCGGCATTATTAGGTTAGGGCAAGAACTGGTGTGCTCAGTGTCAGGATAATGTGACTGAGTGGGATACCAGGTCATGGTGCCGGCGGCCTGGTTTCTCAGTGGGACAGCACTATAAAGTCGCCATAAGTGCGCACTGTCACAAGTCGGTACCCGTCCTGATATGACCTTAGATGTTGCTAGGATGTAAAACAACAACAAACAAACAAACAAACAACAACAGACACAAAGCTAATTGCCCCAAGGCATGTGCACCCTGATGACATCACAGAGCGAAGACAAATAAACTGCTCAAGGACATTTAATCCAGTAACCAACAATAAAAGAACCGAGACAAATACGAGCAAACAAATGACATATATCAAGGGTTATATGATGTTTGTTACCAAGTGAGACTAACAAGCTTGCAGGAATTGTTCACCTTGTTTATTGCATTCTGTTTATGAAATTTTACAAGTCATTGAAAACTTCATTCTATATCATACGCACGCATAAATAAAAGTAAAACATATAAATTTAATTACAACTGTATCGAATAAAACGTGTCTGTTGTTACTAGGAATACACTGAAAATGAGATTATTGTTGATTCTACTGTGAAAATAAACATTGATTTATGTGGTTAATTCTGTGAAAATAATCAAGTAATTGTCCGGTAATTCTGGCACGGAGAGAGGACTACTTGTGCCACCACCTATCATATTAACCTGAACCATACTACCCTAGTGATTCTATTATGAACTACGAGCCGGCAACGCGCCCTTCCAAGACGAGCCGATCTCCAAACTTTACCGCCCACCAACCTGCAGTTAAGAGATTCAATTGGTAAGGTTGAGTGCCTGGTTGATCAAACAGACTTAAACTTATGAACTTGAACTTACTACCTCTACCCTACTCTAACTTAGTCTGAACTTGTAAGTACACTTATCATTTAAATAAAGGCCCATATTATAGTAGTCCGTCTCCGCGTCGTGAATTACCATTGTATGCTGATAAGTAAAATAACATAAATTCTGTCTTAAAAAAAAAAAGGAATAAGAGGTATGGAGTTGCAGTTAGTAATAATATTAATCTAGATGTTACGTGCATAACGATATCACTACCGCTGTACAATGCCCTATAAAGAGTAGGACATAGTCCTAAATAATAAAGAGATATCAGTTGTGTAAGTGAGTGTAACCTCACTAAAGGAGTCAGTGTGTCAGTGGTACACACCACCACCTGTGTCTGTTGTGTAAGTGAGTGTAACCTCACTGAATGAGTCAGTGTGTCAGTGGTACACATCACCACCTGTGTCTGTTGTGTAAGCGAGTATGAGTAACACCAGTACGGGTGTCAATGACACACACCACCCATGCCCACTGCTTACTGTCCAAGTGTGTGAAACATGAGTATAGCTGTCAGTTTGCCGGTGACTCATTGGTGTCCAGGTGGTTGAGTTCATGAACCCCGCACCAACATGGCCGAGCGCACAATATGTAGGTCTTTCCGGTTGATAGGAATATGCCAATAAGTGCCGGCACCCAATGGGCCATTCAGATTCACATAGCCACACTTCTCAAACCACCAGCCACCGCCCTTATTCTGAGCACAGTTATAGTAGGCGGCGTCGTGGTCCCTTCTGGGTGTGCTGAACTCCATATTGTTGTGAACCCTCATGGCATCACCTGCAAGAAGACAGCCAGACCTAAGACTCCAGAGATGCAACAGACATTCCCCGCAGTTCATGCGGCGAGAGGGGTCTGAGAGAATCCGATTATGTAATTATTGCGCATTGAGAACCCCCACCTTCAAGGGCATTGATGTAGGTCAAATAAAATTAAAGGTTTTTCAAAACTGTCCAAGCACCATATGGATCCTGCCTCTCCCTAAGCCTGCACATCCTTGGTGTTTACATAGCCAGGTCTATTTTACAACACATGTCATGACATGTGTTGTAAATATATGAGCGGTTTGACTAACTATCAAACCGCAACATAATTTCTGTTGGGTAGATGAGGTATGACGACTTATACAACTCACCTGCACTTCCTTCTAGAAAATCTCCAATCTCTAGACGATAATTTTCCCAGTGGTTAGCAACGCTGAAATGACCATATGACATATTGGTGACGATTCCATCGGAAGTCTGAAGAATGATAAGTAGTGACTGTGCTCTATCCCATGTGAGGCGGTGAATGTGGTCATTACCAATCCAGTGACTGCCGGCAGGGTTACCAAATCCATTCTGGTAGGCTTCCCAACTCCGGTTAAAACTGAACTTCATATCATTCCGCCGCTGAATGAACTGTACACACAAAAATAATGAGTGTGAATAGCAATTAAAGAGAACTCTGTATAATGCGATAATTGATTGGACCAAGAATTATTCAATTAAAAGGTAATTCAGTAAATTGAACCCCAATTTAAGGCCACCCCACATTTTGCATGATGATGTCAGACTTTTTATTGATCCCAATGGTCGCATTATAACAGGGTTTACTGTGTTTGTGTGTTGTATATTATATATATATATAATATATATATAGTATATATATAGTATAGTTATACAAATCTTACCTGGGTACAGATGATGGATAACTGTTGTTTTCCAGAGGTACAAGCCTCTCTCAGATAGTCGTGGGCTAGGGAGAAGGAGGCACATCCGGGGCCAGCAATCTTTACCTACTTATTCAGGATAAAAATGATCTTAAATTATATGGATATTTTAATGTTTTCGTCTTGGCCCAAGCGAACGTGATAGTCGTGGCAGGCCCTAGCCCACGACTAGTACCTCGGGAAAACAACAGTTATCCATGATCTGTACCCAGGTATGATTCTTATAACTATACTATTTTACCTTGGTACTAAGGCTCATGCTAGTCATAGCCTAGGGAGAATTTACGTAACTTTATTTTTATCCTTATCATTTCAATTTACTATACATTAGTATTTACGAAAATATATACTTGTGATCTTCTCACCTGTTGTGTTAACCGGTGAGTAAGCATGTTGCTAGGCCGCTTGACTTCTCTAGTCATTTGTTGTAATGTTTTGCAAACGATCTAGCTGTCTTCCAGCCTGCATGCGCGAGGATCCTCTTAACGGAGATCCCCAGCTGTCGTGCCTTCGAGACCATAGCTCCTCTCATCGAATGGGAAGCGTATCGTCCCGTATCGACGCCTGTGGCCTTAAGCACTTTAATAGTCCATCTTGCGAGTGTGTCTCTCGAAATGGGCTTGTGTGGTTTAATAAAACTCACCAAAAATTGTCTTGAATTTCTAATTCTTTTTGTCTTTGATATATATACGTCCGTATGGCTAACACTACACAAAGTCGTCAATCATCCAGGAAACTATTCAAATGCACTGGGAACAGTTGGTCCCCTGTGCAGTTTGATTTTAGTAATTGTTCTAAATCAAACGTCGCCTCCTTGTGATTTATCTCCAGTCCATCTAGAGACAATGCTACAATCGTTTGTCCCCTATGTCCGGTGACTAGCAGTACGAGAACTGCTAACTTAAAACGTAGCTCCTTAATTCCTAGGCCAAGATTTAAATAGTTTAAAAACTATTGAAAAATCTCAAAATCGAATATATTTTGGTTTTGGCGGATTTCTCTCATACACCGATCTCATGAACCAGTGAATAACTTGGTGTTTACCAACTGTCCATCTACTATCGGGAGTACAATTGACAATGCACACCTAGCAGCGTTAATCGCTCCAAAACCTAATCCCTCATCCTCTAGCATGCGCAAAAAACTAACTACTTGTGCTATAGTAGGCTTTAAAGGCTTAACCTTTTTAACTAAACAATGCAGTCCCCACTTCTTTAAATAACTAGTATATAATTTTACTGTTCCTTTCCTCCACGTGTGGGAAAGCAGCCTCTGTTGAGTAATTTTATCTAAACCAAACTGCTGCAAATAACTGTTCAAAAAAGGAATGCCAGAAGGGGTGTTGTTGACACGTCTCCATGAATCGTGCATTTGCCCGATCCATTCTGATCTTCCTGGCCACTCTGCTGATAATGCTGAATGGTGGGAAAATATAATAAAATTTTATTTTCCCAAAGCAATGAAAATGCATCCACTTGCCAAGAAACATATTTAGATATTTTGTAGTTCTTTTTTGATGCAAACAAGTCTATGTCTGGCCATCCCCATTTTTGACAAATTTGTTCAAAAATTCAATGACCACTCCAAATGATCATGGAAATGTTGATTCTTTCTGTCTGCCAATGTGTTCTGACTACCTGGGATATGAGCGACTGTTAGCCAAACGTCATGCTATTGCACTCAATTCCAAATTAATTTTGCTATTTTATTACATGGTTTGGACTTAGTCCCTCCCATGTTACGAATGTAAGCCATCGCTGTAGTGTTGTCTGTCAACACTCTAACATGAAACTTGGGGATGCGCACTAAGCTACATAACCCTAAATAAACTGTACTAAGTTCTAACACATTAATATGATCTGCAATTTCATCATCTAACCAATGTCCTCTAGTTGCCTGACGATCTGTACGAGCACCCCATCCGTCTAATGATTCATCTGTCGTAACAATAGTGTTGGGTTCACCCATTTTAATGGCATTGCGAAGAGACTCAATGTATGGTGGAATATCGTCTAAGGCTTTTGTTGAAAAAATTATCTTTCTGTCAAAACTGCCTTTTGTACGAGCTAATGCCCAATTCTTGTCTATTTCTAGCGACTTAGTACGAGCCTTCCCATATAGGATAGCTGGGGCATAGGCTATCAATATCATTATTCCTATTAATACTGCGACCTGCCTAATTTTAGGCCTCGTTAACTGCAGGAAATGGTCTGCTGTGGTGAAAAACTTCTCTAGTTTTTGTTGTGTTATTGAAACGGTCATATCTTGTGTTTAACAGGAAAACCAAACATTTTAAAAGTTTGGTTGGAGTAAAAACTGATTTCTTGTCAGGAATGTTTTCACACAAATCATCAACTGACAGCCTGTGATTTTGCCATTATGAATGAATCGTCAATATATGGGAACATAATATGTCCCTTTCTAGCCATTAATTAAAAAATGTTTCAACAGCTTAGTAAATAAGCGAGGGGAACAACCTAAGCCATTAGGCATACAGGTGATCATTCCCAAACAAAACGTAGGAATTACCTATCTGATTTGTGAATAGGTAGCATAAAATACGCATCTTTCAGATCCACATTCCATTATTCCTCTCTGACACAATTCCAACACCTGTTCATCTAACGCCCCTCTCTCGTTTACATCAAAACGATATGAAAAAGGAATTGTTTCCTGTAAGGTTTTTGTGTAAAGAGAATATTCCTTGCACTATACTCAGAATAGTCAAATTATCCATAATTTGCCACTCATCTAAACAATTAGTTATATTTCCTGCTCCAGCTTCATGAGCAGCTCCTCCAGCCCAGCAGGGCCGGCGTCTGGCCCGCTTTCCTCCCCCGACACCGGGTGTACTGGGGAGACTTGAACCGTCACCACTGGTGATGAGTCCTGATCATCAAATATGGGAGCCTCGGGCTTACTGCGCTTCGTAGCCATACTAAGCCTCAGGTCAGAAACCTGTAACGATCAAATGAAAGTTAGAGTGTGCTCAACCAAATGTCACAACAGGTTAAGAAACCCCAGTTTGTCCATTCACTGGTGTTGGAGAACGTATTTACACTGTTCCAACACAGGCGTGAGCAAATTTTTCTGTTGTGAGTGTCGTAGGGTTATGGTTCAAAACCAAAACCAAATGAGGGGTAGGGACCTTTGTATCGGTAGCCTCCCACACTCTCCATCCCGTACACTTCTCCCACCTGTGGCTAATTATGCCAACAAGTTGGAGAAAATGCTATGAAATTCAGAGGTACGCCTTAGTAACACAACGTGGGGAATCTTCTCAGAAACCCAGGAACAAGTCCCAATGAGGTGTGGCTTCAACCACACCTCTCTCCGTTCGGCAACAGGTGGCAATTTACTGGTGTTGGAGAACGTATTTACACTGTTCCAACACAGGCATGTAAGCTAATGTGTAATGTCATAGGTGAATGGTATGGAAACCAAAAACCAGGGGTAGGGACCAGTGTATCGGTAGCCTCCCACTGTCTGTTCCATACACTTCTCCCCTCTGCGGCTATTGCGCCAGCAAGTTGGAGAAAATGCTACGAAACTCGGAGGTACGCCTAAGAAAGGTGGGGAGTCCATAAAAGAAACCCAGGATTAATTTCCAACCAGAGTCCATAAAAGAAACCGAGGAAAAATCCTAACGTGATGTGGCTCCAGCCAACATCGCTCTCCGTCCACAACGGGCGGCTTGTAGAACAACGGTAAAAAAAACACCAAAATAACTAAATTCTGTATCCTTGGGTTCTAAATATTATTAAATATAATTAAATATAAATTATTGACAAGGCTCTCGTTGCTTTACTTCGGTTAATCGACAACCCGTTTCCGAAAACCCCTTACCGGCATCGCTCCGTAGCCAACCGTCAACAAAGAAATAGGTCCGCACGTTAGTACTGCGGGAGCCTAAACTCACCAAGTCGAGTGATCTCAAAACATTAAAGTTGCATGGTCCGATGGCACTTGAATTTTTGTCTTATTTTTTAGATAAATATATCAAATTGATCATTACAAGCTACTAATCATTAGTCCGGAGTGATTTTGATTAAAGATGATTAGTTTTGAAGTAATATGAGCTGAAAGAACCAAAAATAATTTCGACAAGCTTGTCAAAAGTCCTGTGGCTATGACCCAGATGGTCCTCTCGCGGTGACCACGTGATGTGAGATGACCTGGAACCTTACAGGACTGTAGGTAGGTATTCCTGGTTGGGTTTGGGCCTTCTAGGACTGGATTAGTGCCATAGGCCCATGGCACTAGGGTTTTCAACAAAATATAATGTGTGTCTGTTGTCTGCTTGTGTCTGTCTATGTATGTCTGTATGTATCTGTGTTTGTGTATTTCTGTGTTTCTCTGTATGTGTGGGTATGTATGTATGTATGTGTGGGTATGTATGTGTGTGTGTCTGCCTCTAGATCTGTGTGCGTCTGTCTATGTGTCTCTGTCTGTGTGTGTCTCTCTCTGCAAAGTCAGGTCGGGTGTATGTGTGTCTGTGTATGTCAGGTGTGTGCATGTCTGTGTGTTTCTGTGTCTGTGTGTGCTGTCTATGCATGTCTGTCTGTGTGTGTCTATCTATGTGTGTCTGTGTGTGTATATGTGTGTGTGTATATGTATGTGTGGTAATGTCTGTGTGTGTATGTGCGTCTGTGTATATCTGTGGGTATGTATGTGTGTGGCTGCCTCTGTCTGTGTGTGTCTGTGTGTGTGTGTCTCTCTCTGCAAAGTCAGGTCGGGTGTATGTGTGTCTGTGTATGTATGTGTGTCTGTGTGTGTATGTGTGTGTGTCTGTGTGTGTATGTGTGTGTGTCTGCATGTATGTATGTGTGTGCGTGTAAGTGTCTGCCTCTGTCTGTGTGCGGCTGTCTATGTGTCTGTGTGTGTGTGTCTATCTCTGCAAAGTCATGTCGGGTGTATGTGTCTCTGTGTATGTCGGGTGTGTGCATGTATGTGTGTTTGTGTGTCTGTGTGTGCTGTCTATGCATGTCTGTCTGTGTGTGTATATCTGTGTGTCTGTCTGTGTGTATATATATATATATATATATATATGTATGTGTGTGTGTCTGTGTGTGTATGTCTATGTGTGTATGTCTCTGCATGTCTGTCTGTGTGTATGTCTGTGTGTGTCTGTCTGGGGGTGTCTGTGTGTGTGTGTGTGTGTGGCTCTCTCTCTGCAAAGTCAGGTTGGGTGTATGTGTGTCTGTGTATGTCGGGTGTGTGCATGTGTGTGTGTTTCTGTGTATGTGTGTGCTGTCTGTGCATGTCTGTCTGTGTGTGCCTATCTATGGGTGTCTGTCTGTGTGTGTATGTCTTGTGTGTGTATGTGTGTGTGTGTATGTCTGTGTGTATGTCTGTCTCTGTGTCTCTGTAAAGTCAGGTCAGGAAACACACAGACACATACACACACATCCTCCTCATATCCCCTTCCCCTCTATGACCCTGCACAGCAGGCCTACTTGGTTGGGGGGGCTAATGGGGTCACGAGATTGGCCTAATTGGTTAATGGCCTTCCTGCATAATGGGTGTTTCAAACTGAGTCTTCAAAGGGGTGAGGTTATAAACTCACTGGTTCTTCTGTATATACTGTCCCAAATCATTAGCTAATACACCAATATCTAAGTTGGATATATAGCATCAAATGTAAGTAGTTGTTTTAATTTTGACAAAATTATATTTCATCGGACCATGCAACTTTAACATAGACCGAAAAGCGGTAAAAAACCCCAGAATATTATACTTCTGTATTCTTGGGTTCTAAATATTATAAATTTCAATGACTGACGAGGCTCTCGTTGCTTTACTCCGGTTATTCGACAAAACCCGGTTCCGAAAACCCCTTACGGGCCTCGCTCCGTAGCCGACCGTGAACAGCGAAGTAGGTCACCACGCTCGTATGTTAGTACTGCGCGAGCGTAATATCACCCCTTCGAGTGACCTCAAAAACGTTAACAAAGACCAAAATACAGTTAAAAAACCCCAAAATAATAAACTTCTGTATTCTTGGGTTCTAAATATTATTAAATTTCAATTATTGACAAGGCTCTCATTGCTTTACTTCGATAAATCGATAAAACCCGGTTCCGATAACCCCTTATACGGGCCTCGCTCCGTAGCCGACGGCTAGTACTGCGGGAGCCTATTATCACTCAGTCCCCGTCCTGATATGACCTTAGATGTTACTAGGAGGTAATACAACAACAAACAAACAAACAAACAAACATCACTCAGTCGAGTCACCTGTAAATCGTTAAAAACGACCGAAAAACTGTAACTACACAAGAATAAATATCCTCCTGCATTCTTGGGTAGCATATAATGACATTATGAGGTTATTACTCCGGCTACCGAGGTATCACAGTGCTAGTCAGCTGTTTGCCAATATTGATGTGCCAGCCTTCCAGGCTGTTATCAGGAATCTAACATTCAAATTTATTACTAGACTTGACAAATCAGAAAATGTTATAATACAGGGACTTGTAAAAATAGAAGAGAGTGCATGATCTCAGATTTACGTCTGCCATATGGAGGCATTGGTACAAACTACTGTATGTAGATCAACATTTTGATATTGGCTAGTATGGTAGTATTCATACTATTACTTATATCATATTCACATTAATTTGTATATCTACCTACTATGGACCAAATTATGTAACTACCATAATCCTGAGTCTGAAATAAAGAATTGAATTGAATTGGATTGGGTCATAAAATCACATTAATATGAAACCAAAAGTGTCATTATCCTAGTAGTAACACACAATTTTAAGCAAAAACTAACCTTGAAGCACACAGCATGCGTCGCTGTGATTGGATTTATGCTAATTGCTGGACCCGGATGTGTTTCCTTCTCCCTAGGCTATGACTAGCCTGAGGCTTAGTACCGAGGTAAAATAATATATATATATCACTGTAAGAAATATAGAAACAGAGAAGACCAAAGCATGTCATATAAAATCACAAATCATATTAGTGTCTGTAAATTATTACAAAAGAAATTAGTTACTAATCAACATTTTAAGACCAAATGATTCATTATAATGATACCAAGATCTATTAAGTATCTAAGTTAACAATTTAACAACTTAGTCAGTTGACTAATTGGCCTAGGTAGAAACTGCGATCTGGTAGAATCCCGATCAGAGACTCTACTGGTAGTCTCTAATTGGAGTCTCTGATCCAATCACTCATCATTGGTTAATGGTATATATATGTCTAGACCAAACATATGTATCCTCACGGCGTATAGGATGCGGGGGGGGGGGGGGTGAGTGCCCGCTCCGCAGTGAATAAAATGGAAGTTAAGGTGGTTAAGGCCCTGTCACATTACGGCGTATGGCGGGAGCGTATTGAAAACCTACGTAGGTCCTGCGCGTGCCGGCCTATGATGACATTTGGTGACCTTTCGGGTGGTTTTGAGCGTATGTGGAACCTACGAGGAGCGTACGAGGAGCGTATGGGAGCGTATGGGAGCGTGCTGTGACATTTTTTGACAGTATGGGCCATACGCCCTCATAGGTCGGGTTTTTTTTAGCATGCACAACAAAATTTGGACGGACGGATTTATGAAAGCGTATGGCGGCGTATGCCTCATACGCTTCACATACGCCGGCATCTGGCAGCGTATGAGTAGCGTATGAGTAGCGTATGCGTAGCGTATGAGTAGCGTATACGGCGTATGCCGACGTATATGACGTAACGCGCTTACGCCGCCATACGCTCCCGCAAAAAACCCTAATGTGACAGCCCCTTTAGAGAGAAACATTAAGGGGATGCTGTTATTTATATATATTTTTTTGGTACATTAGTTTAAGCGGGGGAAATTTCAGTCGCAGACAACTGGTCTTCCTCATTCGACTGCTCCTTGCCCTATCCTAGTAATGCCCAGCGTCTGGCTAGGAAGCGATAAGTATACATTTTTAAGTAATTGGTTTGACTCGACCAGGATTCAAACCCACGATCCCACGATCTACTAACACGGGAGACGGACGCTCAAACTCATTCAGCCATCCCGTCTGGTCGAATCATGTAGTACTTTAGTACATATAATATATATATATATATAGATAGATATATAGATAGATAGATAGAGAGAGAGAGAGATAGAGAGAAATAAAAATACCACCACGTAGCCGTTTGTGTTCCCGCCTCGTGAATTCTACATGTTACTAATTGTTAACCTAACATAGGTAACTCTCGGTGTTCTAACAACTCGTTCGATCTACTAAGCATACACCTGTGACCATAAGACACTACCGGCGCCATCTAGCGGTTTGTTCTACACTAAGACGGCCTCCACGGCTTTGAACTCACATTCCTGCTGCCACCTAGCCTGCATATATATACTCCTCCAGCATCTGACGCCATAACCGCCTCCGGGTTCAAACCTCACTCAACTGCTCAACACCTAGATATGAACCCGCAAGGTCAGGTGGTCATCTAGTTTTTTGCCACCAACCCACAACTAGCGGAACAATAATACCGTGTCGGCAGCATAGGCCATATTCGTTGTTTTATGTCCTAGAAACATCTAAGGTCATATCAGGACGGGTATCAATTTGTGACAGTGCACACTCATGGTGACTTTATTGTGCTGCCCCACTGGGAAATCAGACCGCCAGCACCATGACCCAATATCCCACTCAGTTACATTATCCTGACATTGAGCTAACCAGTCCTTGTCCTATCCTATTAATGCCAAGTGCCATGCCAGGCAGCAACAAGTATCAATTTGATAAGTCATTGATTGATTTGACTCGACCAGGATTCGAACCCACGATCCCACGATCTACCAACACGGGAGATGGACGCTCTAACTCATTCAGCCATCCCGTCTGGTCGAATCATCTAGTACTTTAGTACATATATATATAATATATATATAAAATATATATACATAGAGAGAGAGAGAGAGAGATAGATAGAGAGAAATAAAAATACCACCACTTAGGCGTTCGTGTTCCCCCCCCTTGAATTCTACATGTTACTAATTGTTAACCTAACATAGCTAATTCTCGGTGTTCTAACAACTCGTTCGATCTATTAGCGTACGCCTATGACCATAAGACACTACTGGCGCCATCTAGCAGTTTGTTCTACACTAAGACGGCCTCCACAGCTTTGAACCCACATGCCTGCCGCCACCTAGCGTGCATATATATACTTCTCCAGCATCTGACGCCATAACCGTCTCCGGGTTCAAACCTCACTCAACTGCTCAACGCCTAGATACGAACCCGTGAGGTCAGGTGGTCATCTAGTTTTTTTGAGCCACCCCACAACTAGGGGAACAATAATACCGTGTTGTTTGTTTGATTGATTGGTGGTTTGCTTTACGCCGTGTCGGCAGCATAGGCCATATTCATTGTTTTACGTCCTAGGAACATCTAAGGTCATATCAGGACTGGTATCAATTTGTGACTGCACACTCATGGTGACTTTATTGTGCTGCCCCACTGGGAAATCAGACCATCAGCACCATGACCCAATATCCCACTCAGTTACATTATCCTGACACTGAGCTAACCAGTCCATGTCCTAAACTATTAATGCCAAGTGCCATGCCAGGAAGCAACATGTATCAATTTGATAAATCATTGATTGGTTTGACTTGCCCCGGAATCAAACTCCCAATCTGCCGCACGCGAGGCCCACACTCTACCGATTAGGCCACCATGCCTGGTAATAATAACACCAAAGCTTGAGCTCCCGAGTACCTATACCGGTTTCGAACCATGAGACCTGCCACTCTGATTTAACCTGTACCTAAAAATTAATACCAAACGGGATGGTCAAATGAGTTAGAGCATCCATCTCCTATGTTGGTAGATCGTGGGTTTGAACCTTGGTCAAGTCAAACTAATGACTTAAAAATTGACACTTGTTGCTCCCTAGCCAGGCGCTCAGCATTATTAGGATAGGGCAAGGAGCAGTGGAATGAGGAAGACCAATCATATGCGATTGAAATTTGCCTTGCTTAAACAACTAATGTATCAAAAAAGTAAAAAATAAAAGCACTATTATACTACTGCTTGTCTCATTGTGAATTATCATCATCTTGGTGGGTTGTGACTTGCTTGTATCGATAATATATGTGGTTATAATTGTAAGGATTATTAAAGGATCTCACTGTCCAGCCATCATAGTCACATGCTACGTGAAAAGGAGGCCCTCCGTCAGGTGAGATCTGAATTTCACTCATGGTGGAATCCCTCTGTACTGCGTCTTGGCAATCGATGTAAACTGGTGGCGAAGCATGGAAAACAAATCAGTTTTTAATGCTGCGTAATCTGATGAAAGCATCAAATAGTCACAACCAAAACACATCCTTATAATTGATCCTAAATATCCAACGGTGATCCAGCGAAACCTCGTTATAATGCGCCCCGATTTAACATGAATTCGGATATAACGTGATGATTCATTGGACCGAGAATTCTTTAATTCGAAGGTAATTCAGTAAACTGAACCCTGATTTAGGTGCTGTTTTCACGATGACATTTTATGGACCCCCCATCGATGACGTTATATTGGGGTTTCACTGTTCTGGTGCGCTTATTAAAGAATGTATTGCTGGTACCCCTGCCACCACCCTTAACCATCATGACCAAACCATCAACACACCGAACATCCTGTAAAATTGTCCGATATAATACATGTGAACCGAGGTGAAGTTACTATAATAAATTACAAACTGTCTATATAATGATAAATGTTAAAAACCCAAAGACATATAGAGGATGTGTGAACTTGGTAAACTATTATTCATTAGGTATAGAACTTGTATATTGAATAGTCTTTGAGAGGGAGTGTCACTTCCGAGTTTGACTAAGAACAGTCTTTGGAAGAGTCACCTCACATGCCCCCTGCCCCCCCACATGGTATTGTTATGATCATTGACCACTGCATTGTACTCTGATTGGAGGAGTGAGTCATGTGACCACTGCATTGTACTGTGATTGATGAATAGGATCATGTGACAACGGCCATCTTGAATCTTGAGAACCTATATAAGCAATAAACCAGAGAGTCTCACTCTCTTACTTTTCCTTCTTACCCTGTTTTCCTTTATTACCTGTAGTGTTTTCACTTGACCTATTCACACCACCCACACCACCAGCCGGCACGTTTACAATCCTACACAACTATCAATCTGTTTAAACACATTGAACATTATATAAGACAGACAAAATGTCTTGTCAACTATAAACTTAGCTTGTTTTATAAGAGAAAAAATGTAACCCACAACAATTGTTTGAGTTGCCCCGAGTATAGATCTTCTACTCGGTGCTGCTCCCCATTTTTGCATGAACCGCAGTGACTGGGCTGTACATTATACAGCAGGAGCCACTCCGGTAATTCTACAGGATCAGTGCTGTGACTAATACAGCATTGACCAAACTTAGATTATTCAGAATGTCAATTCCAATAGTAAGATGGCCGAAAGACCAGTGCTCCGGCACTGACAAATGTCATATTCAGATGAATAAATACTTTACCAACAACAATAAAAATTGCTGCATAGAGGGAGCACAGGTCCACAATCCCATATGCAAAATCCTTGGGACCAGTTGTTTTGGAATTCAGATTTGTTTTGGATTTCGGAATAAAGGTAGAAATCAAATACAATAAAACCTCTCTATACCGACCAATCCACAAATCGACCACTCCCCTATATTGCTCGCTTTATTTGGGCCCCAACCATACCATTGTAAGGATATTCTAACTCTCTAAACCGACCACCTTCCTAAATGGACCACTTAAAGTAGATCCCATGGTGGGTCGATTTAGAGAGGTTTTACTGTATTTAGAAGGCAGTCAAAACATGAATACTCAGACTAGGTGGGATAAGAAAAACACTACAAATACTATTAGTTTATTTATACAGTAATATGCTGATAAATGAAATAATGGGATAATTATAGACCATAAATACTTTGTATATTTTATTTCCAACAAAATATTTGGTAAAACTTAAGTTGCATAGTCCGCAAATGCTTAAGTTGCAAATGCTTAATATGTGCATCAGTATCTAAGTTAGATATGTCAAATCTAATCTAGATAATTGGTTTGATTTTGAAAATTTGATATTTCATTGGACTATGCAGCTTTAATCATATACTGCTTCAAGCAAACTGCAATCAAACACATTAGTATTTATCCAACTAAACATGAATATTCACGATAAGTGGGGTATAACTGTTTGTTTATTGGTGAACGAGATAGCTTCAAGGTCTGGTAGCCTGACCCCATGGCTTTTTTCACGGAGATGGTATACAATTTTTTCTTGCCAATTTATACTGCATACCATGGATAAGTCTGAGTAGACTTGTTTTCACCATTAGACAGTTTGTCGATAGAAAGCCCAAGCCTACACATTTACCGACCCAAGGGATTTTTAACCTCCCACACCACATAGACATGGTATGAGAGTTACTGGCCTTTGATGACACTGTAAGTTATACACAGCGGTTGAAATCCAAATTGGCAGGGGTGGTGGCATGGGGAATCGAACCACTGACCTTCAGATTAGGAGTCCAACATAGAAAAAAGTCAGACACTCTAACCACTCCACCACAAAGAACAAAAATATATTCGTGTGACATGGAAACCTAAAGTGAAAACCTTCCAAATAATTGAGGAAAACATTCCAAATAATAGCAGAATCCATGTTCAAATGAAGGTTTAGATGTTGTGCATATATCAAAGTTGACAAATATCTATTTCACTTTTTGATCTTGATCTACAAATTGTGCAACCCCCAAAAAGAAAATTAATTATCAACATCGTAACATGGAAACCAAATATGTGGTGCCTATTTTCAGAGAATAAGCCAGCCGCCAAGTTTATTTTAAAACTTGGTATTTACTTTCGGTAAGAACACCATGGCTTTTCAAAATAACTACATGCACCTGGAGGCGATGTGATGACCCTCGCCAGTCGCACGGTGCTCATTGTTGACAGCTTATCAATCCACAGTACCCCTGTAATGAACAGGATATGCTACAACAATTGACAAATCTGCTTAATACGGATTCTTAAGTAACTAAAAATTGAATACCAATCCCCCTCCCCCGGCGCACCTTGACAACCTAATAATTAATAACCCAATGACATAGCAACGGTCAAAACCCACTGCCATTAATAAAGGCCCTGTCACACCTCACCGGATTGGGGGAAACAGACAGAAACCGAACAAAGTCTGTTTTGTGTCCGTACAAGTTTTGAACATGCACAAAACTAGGAACGGATGCCACCGGACTAATGTCTACGGTTCTTGTCCGGTTTGAGTTTGTTTCGTCCATTGGCTATCCGTTCAGGTCCTTTTCATGACCATTTCATGTCCGTTCGTCCAGCGGCCATTGACTCAATAGCGCAAATTTTGACACATTTTAATACATTTTGATACTTATCACCACCGGACTAGACAATTCTGTCCGTTGCTCAACCCGCGACGTGTGACAGCCGCTTTAACAGCCAACATTGCCAACCAATACAGCATATTATCGAACCATCACATGCATAACCGCACACATTTCTCTAACTAAACTAAACAGACTGTTATCCAACCATGAACTAATTGCCCACCAAACATTTTAAACATCATTAAAACGTAACCCACAACCACATGGGTCACTTCACCAGTATGCGAAGCTAGAACCGCCACATCAAGCAAACGAAAAGAGCTCCACATACAAGTAAAACTCCTGGTATTTGAGGACAAGAACTCTAAAGCCCTGTTTACATGGGCGATTTAAAACGCTTCATATAAAACGACTTGCCTAGATCGATTCACATTTGTCGTGTAAACGCGATGCTGAGGCGTTTTAGGGCTGAATCGATTCATATAAATCGGTAAGCGTAAACCACCTTGCGAGGTAGTATAGATGAAGCGATTCAGCCCGTTCCCGGGCGGCGATATTGTAAAATAGCGGTGCTCGCCGGCTACAAGCTCAGCTGTAACTATCGCTGGTGCCCAGCAGTGTGAGGGACCGATTAGGCCGAAATCTATTGAATGCGATCATATTTAACACAATTACATGAAATTTAATTAAATTAACCCTAAATTCCAAGCAATATTAACGTAGCCGCTACATTGGTGTCGTTATTCATATTGTGAATCTAGGTATGTAAACTAAACATATAGCAGTACTCGCCGGCTACAGACTCCCCACTAAGGCTGCTGGTTCCCGGTCGCCGACACACTTTCAAACTCGGTCGTGTAAACGCATCACTAAAACGCTTCATATAAATCGCTTTGTCTAGATCGTTTTACAATTCCCCGTGTAAACACGGCTTAAGCCACTTATGTTTTACCATGTTCATCAAATTTGCCTTTCTAAATCGGAGGCGAAATGGGCAGATGGTAAGCGGGTGAGGCACCACCTGGACGGTAGGAGGTGAATTAGGGAGCCGCTTGAAAGCAGACCTCCTGTCCTCCAGGCTGCACCCCAACCTTCAGTAACCCAGACTACCGACAAACATACCAAAAGAGGTCACAGGAATATTTGCATCGGGTAGAACAAGTAAATAACAAAGCAGGAGAATTACATACATGAATAATATTTTCATAATTACTTTATACCTCACATTTCAACTCAAGCTACTCCCTTCTGCACTACATAGAGTGCATGTGCTGTAATTATACAGCACAGACTGTAATTATACTTTTTTGGTGGTAAATATGTTTATTCTGCTGAATAAGTCTTTTGTCAGTGCCGAAGCACTGGTCTTCCAGCCATTTTTCAATTCAGGGTTATTTACACAAAAGGTATATAGAATAGGTGTACAATACCTGTTTAATACACAATTTGCACCATGTAACACTTGCTTCCCCTTTTAATGCAGAATGGAGTGTGCTGTACACAATACATCACAGGCTACTCCCTCATCATTAGCTGTGTTCACACGGGCGAGTTAATCCGGCTCATATAAATCGCCTTGCCTAGTTCGGCTCACATTTGCCCTCTGAACGCGACGTTGAGGCGGATTAGGGCTGAGTCGATTCATCTAGTTCGCCTCAACTAAACCACCTCCCTAGGTAGTATAGATGAAGCGATTTAGCTGGTTCCCGGGCGGTGATAGTGTAAAATAGCGGTGCTCACCGGATACAGGCTCAGGTGTAACTATTGCTGGTGCCCGGCAGTGTTAGGGACCGATTAGGCCGAAATCTATTGAATGCGATCATATTTAACAGAATTACACACTCAAATAATGAAATTTAATTAAATTAACTCTAAATTCCAAGCGATATTAACGTAGCAGCAGCATCGGCATCGTTATTCATATTGTCAGTCACCGAAAGTGGCGCTGGTTAGTCTGGACTTGCTCATGCGCAGATATCCACTTCCGCCTTCAAGCGCTGCCCGTGTGAACACGAAACACTTTCAAACTAAATCGATTCATATGATTCGCCTTGTCTAAATCGCTTTACATTTTGCCCGTGTGAACACGGCTATTGGTCGTAATGCTTGCATTGCGTTTGATTCGCGGCGGAGGAGTACCCCCCCCCTTCTCCATCCTGCCGCGGCCGTTGGATTATCTAATGCCCCCCCCCTCGGCCTTATAACACGGTGTCGCAGTTTGAGCGCCCTGCCAGTGGTTGTATACTTTTTTTGTCAAATAGATTTAAAAGCTTTCATTGGATCGATTAAAAATATCTTAATGCGCACTTGAAGAGGAAGATGTGAAGTATTTAATGTAACCTAAGAGCAATTTACTCTGAAAGTATTAAAAACAGATAATAGTGAAAGTTGGGATATTCTGAGTGTCAGTGCCAGTGTTAGCCTTACCAGATCATCATGATCTCAAAAACTATTTTCGCCAAATAAATTCAAGAACTTCCAATTGGCTGATAAAAAAAAAACTGAATGTGAAATTGTAGAGAAAGATCTGAACTATTTAATAGAAACAAGAGAAATTTGCTTTCAAAGCACCACAAATCACAAATTACTGTGATAGTTAGGGTGGTTTTAATGTTGTCTCTATCCGCGCATGCGCAGAAGCAACAGAAGGGCGCTCAAACTGGCAGGGCGCTCAAACTGCGACACCGGTGTGGCATTTTCAGCCGTGTACCGTGTTCATATACTCAAACTCAATGCATTGTCAATGGTCGTGAGTCACTAACCGTATAAATTTAATATAATGTTTTTGGTAAAGATGTTTTCTATATGTGTACCAAGCGATTTGTTTCTAGGTGGTGTGCTTTTAGAGATATTTCACTTTTCCTGTATTTTCTGTATGAAGATTGCTCATGACCATTGACAATGCCTTGAGTTTGACGGTACACACAGTGCAAAACATTAGTTTTATTCAAAATAAATAGAAATCAAGAACCCTTACCTTATAAATTTAATATACTCTTTTTGGTAAAAATGTTTTCTATATGTGTACTAAGCGATTTGTTAATAGGTGGTGTGGTTTTAGAGATATTTCACTATTTCTGAATTTTCTGTATGAAGATTGCTCACGACCATTGACAATGCCTTGAGTTTGAGTGTATGCAGTCAGCTGAAACTGGCAGGGTGCTCAAACTGCGACACCTGGCCCACTGCTGCCTCCAGTAGCGCTCCCCTGCCATTTTCTTCCACCCACCCACCCTTACACTCTCTTTCCTTTCTTAGGGACTCCTTCTTTCCCCTTGATTTTCTTGTGATGAACATTAATTGCCTTCTGTATGCTGTATTGTTCTTACTGATCATATTTGTCCGATTATTATTATTGTACTTTATTCATTTGCACTGCCTGTATCACTGTATCATCTCGCACTCTGAATAAAGTGCTCTTATTTCCACCCCCGCCTCCTCTTCCTCCTTCGCTGCGTATCATGTATAAACTACTATAATCAAAATATGATTGTTTCGACAGCTGGAAGACCAGTGATCCGGTGCTGACACATTTTATCTTCAGATGAATAAATATATTTACCAAAAGAAAGATAGACTATTGTTATCAAGGCTTGTATATATATATATATATGATGTTGGATGCCGAATCCTCATATAAGTGACATACTGGTTTCTATGTTGAAAAGTACGTGGCTGACAGGATCGAGTTCAGGCCAATCGTTTAAGACATTTTGAAGATTTGTCAAATTACTGAATTAAACAAAATAAAGTCTATATACATAGGATATGTAATGTGTTGTGTAACTAGTTACGCGAATATTATGTGAAGCAAAGCATTGTTTATTTGTTAGTAATACAGTCGGAAGGAGTTGTGTGTCCGATGTGTTTATGCAGCACTGAGTTGCTTTGAAGTCACGAGCTGCCGACAGGGCAGCCCACATCCGGGTGCCGCTTCCTTCGTGCGTGTGCATGCCACTAACTCTGCCTCCAGTAGGAAGGACATTTGCTTTATATTAAACGGAGGGGCCTTTTAGGGCGTACCAGCCAGAGTTATACTCATCCCACCTCATTTAAAATTGTTCGTGTTTTATTGTGTTTGTCGTAGCGTACTAATAATATACCTACCATAACTGTATAACTAAAGCAAACCACAAATCAATGCTCATAGGATAATAATGTAACTGATATGCAATGTCATAATTAAACACTTAAGCCGTGTTCACACACACAACTTTAGGCCGAACTAGATAAGGCAAACTAGATGAGGCAAACTAGTGTCATGTCCACACACAGGGTGGTTTAAGGCGGAAATCGATATCTGCGCATGAGCAAGTCCATACTCACCAGCGCCAGTTTCGGTTAGTCGACGTCGCCACGAGAGAGTGTGGGTTCGACCTAGATATGTATAGACTGAGTCGTATTGTTTTGGAACGGTCAAAACTTCTGCTGGGAAGTGAAAACCTAAAAATAATTGATGAAAAAAATATCTGTGCACAGCTAGCAGTTTCATAGTGCAAATTTACCGGAAAGTCAACAAACTCAGGTCTCGACTGTGACGTCCTTAATCCACCTCATCTAAACCGCTACCGTCCACACAGGCAATATCGGCCGACTTAAGCTAGTTCGGTTCATCTGGACTACCTCGCGACGTGGTTTACTTGAAGCGAACTAGATGAGGCGAATCAGCCCTAATCTGCCTCAGCGTCGCGTCCACACGGCGAATGTGAGCCGAACTAGACAAGGCAAACTAGTTGAGGCGACTTAACACCCGTGTGTGAACACGGCTTTACACTGTTGTTATTAGTATTATTAGTAAGCACTGCTAAATCTCAGTGTAGTTCCAGAACCTCCATCTATAAATATATGAATGTGCTACCACTATTTAACTAAACTATGTATATTTATATACCTATGGTCGGAAGACCAGTGCGTCAGCGCTGAAAAAGAATTTGTTCAGATGAATAAGCATTATAACACACACACAAACAAAGGAACATACACATTTAATAATTAACACGAATAGCACGGTGTCGCTAGCCACGGATATTTTAGACACTTTTCGAGAAATCTCAACAATGAAGGTTATTTTCAACATTGCAACATTTGAACTCACCGAGATTTGTACTTTATGATGTTATTGGGAAAAGCATTTAAAAAAGTAATATAGTGTTTTAGTCCAATGTAAGACTATTTAAGACCTGCCATGGAGAAAAAAAAGCATTTAAAAGATTTGTCAATGCTTCTTAAAATTGGCTAATGAATATTAGACGTTTCTTGTTGTTGGCTACATTAATTGATTATTATATGAAAGGGAAATTTCACTTGCAGATAATTGGTCTTCTTCATTTCACGGTTCCTCCCGATCCCCAGTAAAGCTAAGATTCCATATACACGGTATGCAGCATGTAAATGTGAATGCGTATATATGCATTCACACCGATCGGTCCATTGAGTGATCCACTTTGCCATCCACACATTCGCATTCGCATTCGGACATATGGAAGCACCACCATGCGCTTACATGCTTTTCCATTTTTTGTTGCATTCACATACCGCATATGACATGTATAAATATTTGTGTTCATTGGTTTGACTTGGCCAATTCTCAACAGGGATTTTCAGGTGGTAGATAGACTTTTTTGGCAATGGAATAAATTGCCCATTGGAATAAAACAAAATGGAATGAAACGCTACAAAACATAATATATTCTAATTCAAGACCTAAATTTGTAATTTCAGGTGGCACGCAGCTGCGTACCTGCATATATGGAAGCTAGGTCCCTGTTTAAGATCACATGACCAGCCAAACGGGAAGCGTTCGCTCAACTCATTCAGTCATCCTGTCTGGTTTCTAAAGATCTCGTGGGACGTCTGTACATTCATGTGCACTATAAAATAACCATGAGTGCGCATTGTATCAAGTCGGTACTTTTTTGGCGATGGAATAAATTGCTATTGAAATCAAACAAAATGGAATGAAACGCTATAAAACATAATATATTCTAATTCAAGACCTAAATTTGTAATTTCAGGTGACACGCAGCTGCGTACCTGCATATATGGAAGCTAGGTCCCTGTTTAAGATCACATGGAAGCTAGGTCCCTGTTTAAGGTCCCTGTTTAAGAGCCAAACGGGAAGCGTGCGCTCAACTCATTCAGTCATCCTGTCTGGTTTCTAAAGATCTCGTGGGACGTCTGTACATTCATGTGCACTATAAAATAACCATGAGTGCGTACTGTATCAAGTCGGTACCCGTCCTGATATGACCTTGGATGTTGCCAGGAGGTAAAAGTCCAACAAGCAGGCAACATTCATGTGTGTGGTTTTCATTATTACTGATATGTAATATTAAGGTTGGCTGCACAATGTTTATTTCTTGGGGTTTGACGTCCTGGCAACATCTAGGGTTAAATCATGGACAAAGAAGATCACCAACAAAGAAGTTCTCAGAAAAATTAAAAATAAGAAAAGCTTGTTTGCCACTATACAGACAAAGAAACTTATTTATTTTGGCCACATCATTCGTCAGAGTTCAATATACCGTACATTGTTGGAAGGGAAGGTGAATGGCAGCAGAGGGAGAGGGAGACCAAGAACATCATGGTTTACAAATATTTCACAGTGGACAGGCTTGAATTATTCACAGTCTATCAGAACAGCACAACATCGGGACAAGTGGAGAACCATTGCATCCAACCCTCGACTAGAGGACGGAACTATTGATTGATTGACTGAATTGTGCCAATGCGCACTCATGGCAATGTTATAGTGCTGCTCCACTAGGAGACCAGGCTGCTGACATCATGACCCGATTTCTCACTCAGTCACATTATCCCGACACTGAGCAATCCAGTTCTTGCCCTATCCTAGTAATACTGAGTGCCAGGCTAGGTAGCGACAAGTCTCAATTGTGTAAGCCATTAGTTTGACCCGGCCAGGTTTCAAACTTTCGACCTTCCACACAGGAAGCCTGCACTCTACCGGCTCGCTGTTAAAAAAACCACACGTCTATAGCTAAATATATTAGAAATAGCAAGCATACCACATTTGAAATCAGCATGAAGAGTTTTACTTACCTGTAAAATAACCTTTGGGTCTATAAAGTGCTAGATAACAAAATCAATGGCTTTGTACCAAGTCCTATGCACATATTTGACACTTTCTAAATAGACCTAGAATCCTAGATTTCGGTCGAGATATGAGTTTTTAAAGCCCCTTTCATACATGGGCCTTAAGTCGTTCAACTAGTTCACCTCATCTAATCCACCTCGCGAATCGGTCTACATGAGGCAAACGAGTCAAATCAGCGCTAATTCGCCTCAACTGCGCATTCAGACACCAGTTTTGAGTCAACTTAGATGAGGCGAACTAGTTCAGGCGACCTAAGGCCCGTGTGTGAATGGGGCTATAATATGTCAGCTAATTGCTGTATTTATGTAATGGTCAAGAAGCCAAAGTCAGTCAATTTTTCTTAGTTCAATTATGTTTTCATTATCTATGCTGGGTTCGTAAGAAACATAACAAATAGGAAGGTCTTAACACTTATAAACAACTTATTACTAATATTAGTAGTTGTAAACAACTCGTTATTCGCTTGGTTGTTTAACGACCCACCAGCACAAAAAGTAGACATCGGCTATTGGGGGGGGGGGGGGGGAACTTGCTATTAGCAGTTGCAGACATGTCCTGCATGGTCACTTTGATACGTTTGATGTCATCTATATTTAGATCTAGATCAGTCTAGAGCTAGGCATGGCTAACCCTAGATTTGTTACTGTAAATGGTACTGTCGTGGTCTGCACTGACCTCTCAGGCAAGGAGCCGCATAGACAGGTAGGCGTGGGTAGTGTGTTGATATCAGGGAGCCTAGGTGGTGTAATGGTTAGCACACTGGCCCGCAATGCAAAGAGATGTGGGTTCGAGTCCCGCTCTAGGCGCAATATTTCCCATTTTCATCACCCCCATGACACTGGTTGCCGTGACCAGGATCCTGTACAAGCTATGAGCTGTATAGTTGTTGAACCTACCCTGTGTATGTTAGTGCTTTGCATTGCCTGTGTGTATGTAATTGTAAGCATTAAAAGACTTACAATTCCAGGGGGATGAGTGTAGTGGTCTGCACTGACCTCTCAGGCAAGGAGCCGCATAGACAGATAGGCATGGGTAGTGTGTTGATATCAGGGAGCCTAGGTGGTGTAATGGTTAGCACACTGGCCCGGAATGCAAATAGATGTGGGTTTGAGTCCCACTCTTGGCGCAATATTTCCCCTTTTCATCACCCCCACGACAGTACCTATGGTTTCTTTTTTGTTGATTAAGAACAGGACACCACACTTTGAAATTCAGTTTTTCTTGTATAGCTTATTAAGGGTTCATAACCATTCTGCCATATCAAATTCCATGACTTCCTAGGACTTTCAGTGCATAATTCCAGGACGTTTTAAAGACGGTTGTTAAATTAAAGTACCCCAAAACACTGTAAGATGTGAAGTGTAAATATGCATACAAAATAGCAACAGACATATGTATAGTTTTAATATAAAAAGCAAGAGGCAGGCTAACAAACCCACAAAAATCACTTTAAATACAAATCATCACTGATTAATGAATAAAGAATATATATATGCACATAACACCCCAGCTATTTATGATTGAAAAGTAATATATATGCTTTAAAAAATATATAGTCCTGAATTTCCATTTTCCATGATTTTCCAGGATCTGTATACAAATTCCATGATTTTCCAGGCCTGGAATCCTGAATTATCAAATTCCTTGACTGTCCAGTTTTTCAGGGACCTGTACGAAAGGTGTTTTCATAGTGAGTGGGCAGCATACAATTATCACTGTATACAATGATCACTACACACTGATCGTCCTCTAAATAGAACACTGTCCAACATTCACATTCAATTTTTAATCTATCTGAGTAATAGATACATTTCAGGTACTCATAAGCACAGTATTTACGGCAAACAAAATACTACCATCACATACTTAGGGTTTTTAATGTAGATATCGGCCTAGTCAAATCACATATGAGCCTGTCTCAAAAGGTGATAACTCTTTTTTATTTTTGTCCATTGTAATGATTGACAAAACAGCACAGAAACGGTTACACTGAAAACACAAGGACATTTGCTTCAAATCAATATGTATTCTATTGGGATTATGAAACACCATGTAAGAACCGAATCAGTTTAACCCAAGTAAATGCATAAAGCAGATAGTATGTTGATCGCTACAATGGACAAAGCTTTGTCCATATTGCTTAGCACCTTTTGAGACAGTCTCATATACCCTACCTACTACCCACCCCCTAACCCCCTCTGCTCAAGGTAAAAAATAGGGGGAAATGTTTTCATGAGTTTGGGGGAAAAAAAGGGGTGGAGGGGACAGAAACTCTTCTATTTCCTTTCTTTTAAACTAAAGTCATGATTGAAAATATATACTCACCTACCCCTAATGAAATAAACGTTACACAGGTGACAAAAGTCCACAAAATAATCCTATGACAGGCCTCATCCAACATAATGACATCGATTGATGGATCCATCAATTCCAGATACATCGCATTCATCTGTGGGGTGACGACGGCTGGGTAGACAGCATCCACGACAGTGTCCATCACAATTAGCGGAACTTCCACTTTGGGTTCCGGTATATTTGAAGGTTGTGGAACCGCCACTGGTGGTTCATTGGGACTGAGGGACGGACCATCCACTACAGGGTCCGGCATGGTCCAATTCAAATGTCTACATTCAGAAAGAAAGAAGAAGAAAGCAAAAAAAAAAACCCACTAAAAAGGCAATTAATACATTTGACAAAACAAAACAGCATACAAAGACACATACAAACAAGTATCTAAATAAATAACAGACAAAATTGGAAACTGCAATTAAAATGGGATTTTCTAAGATTTGTACTTTTACATAACTTGCCAACTGGGAAAATTGGACTATGATAGTTTGACCATGATGATGATCAAGGTAATTTCATTTAATTACTTTTTCCCCCTTTGAAACAATTCATAAACAATAGATGAAAGAGCAAAGGGGAAAAAGGGAATTAATTAGTAGTTGAATTGGTAACATTTAAAAATGGGGGCTCTGTGATTTGCAATCTTACTTGTTAACTGGAAGAGTTGAATCGTAATCTTAATCAGTAAATTAATATTATCACCAATGAAATAAGTGCACATTTGTGACATTATCACAATAGTAACAGTGACACAGTGACGGTCATTGCCGCATCGTGGTCATGAAAGATCTGATTGTGAAGTAAGAATTGGAATAGATAGAATCCGTTCGGACACATGAATACAAGAAAATGCGAATATAAAATTAACAGGTTGCTGGCAATAACAATATTGGCCAGTAAAGAACACACTTTCAACTCAATTTATCATTTCCGCTCTGTCATAAGAAAAGAATGACAGTTGAGATAGCTGCCCTACTACTCACTTCTGCGAGTATTGGACGAGGTGCATACATAAAATAGCGCAACCAGAAAACAAGAAACCCCAACGCACGGTTTACTCATAATGTGTTTGTGACAAATATATTTGTAACACTTCATTTGACAGTATTCTCTCTTTCCGTCTTATTTCCGTTCACCAATGTTTACCTCGCCACCAGAATAACACACTTACCTGATTCCATTATTCCAGAAAGAAGACTCCACACAGGGACTAAATGGTGGCCATTTTGACTTAACGTCACCGAGTCTGCAGGACCCAAAACGTGGGCACCAGGAAGTGATGACGTCACTGCAAGTGTGTGCAGAGTGAAAGACTAGGTTGGTTCCTGCCCGAACAGACGGCGCCACAGTCGCCCTGAACTCAACCAATGGAGAGGTGGGGGGTGTTTACAGTCCCCATGTGGAAGAAGAGAAATGTCTCAGGGGTTTTGAGTTGTGGTATTAAAATTGGTGGGGAATGCTAAGACTTGAAAGGTGGTTTCACCAAGCTAATCCTGTATTTATGGTTGGTATATATATATATTACCTCATCGGCCCACAATGTATTGAGCCGGAAGGACAACAAAGCCCTTCCAAACCCCTCCGTCCCACCCTCACCCGGCTTCACCGCCCTTCCCCTCCCCCCTTCCGTCCCCACCCTTCCCTCTCCCTATCTCCCTCCTCATCCACATTACCCAGCGCTCTCACACCACACCTCTCTCCCCCTCCCTCTCCTCACTCGGCGCTCTCACCCCCCCCCCCACCCCCCCCCCCCCCCCCTTACCCTTACTCTCCGCCTCCTCCTCTTCCTCCCCCGCACTCCCGACCCCCCTCCCCCTCCTCAGTCGGCACTCTCACACCACACCTCATGAGCCCCTCCCTGTGGGGGGGGGGGAGGGAGGTCCCCACTGGTTGTGTGTTGCTACTCCTATAGAACTTCCACCACCACCTCTCCACCCGACCCACCCCCGCCACCAGACACACATTTCTCCAGCATCCTTTTTCCATCACACTGACACATGCTCAAGCACACACACCATTCGCACAACCCATTATAACGCGATCAAAATGATCAAACCCGCCACCTGGTGGGCTGGCTGTTCTCTTGATTACAGGCTGAGTGAGCCGTCTTAGTGTTATAGGCTCTTTGGCTAAGTGAATAACCCCCTTTTTTTATGGTAGCATTTCCAGGACTTGACTGGAGAACGTGAAAGGGGTGAATTATACTGTACATACCTCACATGTATCGCAGGCAATGAAGCAATGTTCTAGACCACCCACATCACTCATGCTAGCTGATATTTTAAATACAATCTTGCGCCATTCCAGAACTAAAAAAGAGTGTTATACATAATCTTATCAAGCTCTAGATAAAGGATTCACCCCTATCCAGAGGAGTGGTGACTGACAACCTTGCCTAAATCCGAACAAAAACTGCCTTTGGAGGAATTATCTCTGGATGTAGTGGTTTCAGTGCCCAGTGTTTATTTATATTGGAATAGAGTTGATCAATTGGATTGGATTTATTTGTTGAAGATTTACATCCTGGCAAACATCTAACTCATAGCACGATGGGTACTGACTGACTTGTGACAGTGTGCACTCATCGCGACGTTATAGTGCGGTTCCACTGGTACACCAGAGCCACGTTCAGAGTCTGTCTCGGAGGTGCCTCCGAGATGGCCATGACGTCACGCTGATCTGAACTGCAAAGGCATTTTGTTGCCTTGAAAATGGCCCCCCCCCATAGGCAGTGGCCATTTGCAATGGAAAAGCTGCGCTGTGATTGGCTGAAACCACTGAATACGGCAGCCATTTTCGAGGTGCTTTTCATCTCCAGTCTGAAAAGGGAGGCGTCTCCGAGACGCACCCTGAATGCAAATAGGCCAAAAAGCATCGCCAAGACATCTTTGCGGCACCTCCGAGACGGACCCTTAACGCGGCCCTGGCTATCAGCACCGTGACTCGATTTCTCATTAAGTTATGTTAACCTGATACTGAGCTAATCAGTCCTTGTCCTATCCTAGTAAGTTGATGGCAAGCGCTGGGCTAGGTAGCAAAAAGTATCAATTTTGTTAGTCATTGGTTTGACTCGGCCGGTTTATCGACCTCTGAGCCTTCCTTCCACATGAGAAGTCTGCGCTATGGTATGACAAATTGTAAGAGAATGCAGAAAAACAAGATGGTGGTCACAAAATGCTTTCGATTCCACTTTCCCCAAAAATTTAGCGCATCAAGCATAATGGACTATGATAGATAAGTATCTGAATAGTATGTATGCAAAGTGATTTCCAGCATTTTTTTGCACTTCCCGGAATAGTGTTGAAGCCTGAGAGAATTTATGAATTTTCAGTGACGATATCAGGTATTAGCTGGAGAAAATAAACCCATCAAATTTAATTATTTCTTTATTGGAGCTTTCTGTTTTAGATATTTTTTCAAAAGAAATTACACAAATAACAGCTGGGTAATAAATCGTGACACAGACAGGTATGTGGTACAGTTGAATCAGAACTAAATGAACTGGCATAATTAATGTGCACATGAATAGTGTGAATTGGCCATGCTATATGTAACACAAGGTTAAAAGCTGGACTCCACACAATCTTTAAAGCTTGCTCATGTGGAGGGATACTTGTGCCTTTAACCCATATAACTAAAGTGCCTGTCACACTATGCTGGATTGAGCAACGGACAGAATTGTCTAGTCCGGTGGTGTTCGGGTGTGATAAATATAAAAATGTATCAAAATGTTGCGATCTCGGGTCAAAGGCCACCGGACATGAACAGACAGCCAACAGACGATAAGTCTACTGAACAAACTCAAACCGGACAAGAACCGTGGACGTCAATCCGGTGGCATCTGTTCCAAGTTTTGTGCATGTTCAGAACTTTTAACAAATGGGGCCGGACATCAATGGATATGCAACGGACACAAACTGGACTTTGTTTGGTTTCTTTCCGTTTCCCCAATCCGGTGATGTGTGACAGAGCTTTTGAATTTTAATGAATAGACAATTAATTCCTTTGAGTAATAAAAGAAAAGCTGTAAAATATAACTATCATAATCAATTTAAGATCATTTGAAGGCAACAGGGTCTTGTTTGCGAACACACACACAAGTACACCCACCTTCGCTTACAATTTTTATTTATATGGGTTTAGAATAATAACATAACCATTTTTAATGAGTAAACAATTATTGGACTAAACACAAAAAGAAGCTATAAAATATAACTATCACAATCAATTTGATATCCTTTTATGGCAGCGGGGTGTTTTTGCAAACACACAGACAAACAAGTACACACACATTAGCTTTTATTTATTTATTATTTATATGGGTTTAGAATAATAAAATAACAATGTTTAATAAGTAAACAATTTATTGGAGTAAACAATAAAAGCTATAAAATATAACTATCACAATCAATTTGGTACACACACACGCACACATATATATATATATATATATATATACACACACACACACACACCTTGGATATAGCGATAGCTATATCTGGATGTAAAACGAACACGGTGCTGCCACCCGGTGTATTTCGGGCTAACCATTTATGGGGTGTGGGTTCGTGCTACTAGAGGTCGCCCCCCCCCCCGCCCATCTCCAAGCAGGTATAAGTTGTGTGTGACTGTTGGGGAGCCAGAGACTTGTTGTCCGGACTCCACCCCATCCACTTCTACCACCTCTCCGCTGTCGTTCTCCTCCTTGATCATGTCTGAAAAGAGTTCCTGCAGGGGGAGCCAACCAGCTTTTCACCTTCTATCTCTTACTGTTGCGCTAATAACTAGAATATTAGTGACAGTACTGTGGTAGTAACAACATGGTACATTAGTGACTGAATACCATCGCAATAGCTAAATAAAATATTAATGACACATTTCTATGGTAATAGCTAAATGGAATATTGGTGACAGTACTGGGGATATAGCAAAATGGAATATTAGTGACACAATACATAATAGCTGAATGGAATATTAGTGATACAGAATAAATGTAATAGATAGGCCTACATCGAATTTTAATGACACAGTACTTTGTCACAAACAATTGTCCTTTTCTTTTATTTTGATATACTTCTTTTATGGCCATTCATCATTGATGGCTCTGTATAGCAGGTGCCGTAAAAAAATCTAATCATTGTTAAGCCCCTAAACATTGTACCAATGGCCTACACTAAAATGAATCTGCGAGTGGTGAGAAATACAAAACCTGCTATGGTCTGCTAGCTAAAGGGCTAACTATCCATTTCAATAAGTTTCTTACCTCATGAGCAAAATACCAAGGCTGTACAAACAATTTTAACCTACAATTTAGACGCACATAACTATAATTGTAAATAACTATCGATCTAATTGTGTTATTAAGGAACGGGACAATATTATATAATTAATGCATTAAAAGAGTACTATATTTATTCTAAGCAGGTTATAAAATATTGCAAAAATGCTATAACACCATGCACACCATTCACTTAATCTAGCTGGAGTAACTGGCAAATCCAAATGCAGTCCATTTTATCCACATGACAGACCCGCTGTCAGTATAGCTTCGCTTAGGGAGTGAGTGTGCCAGTGGTACACATCACCACCCATGACTGTTGAGTAATTGAGTGTAACCTCAGCGGAGAAGTCAGTGTGTCAGTGGTACACATCACCCGTCTCTGTTGTGTGAGTGTAACCTCACTGAAAGAGTAAGTGTGTCAGTGGTACACATCACCACACATGTCTGTTGCGTAAGTGAGTGTAACCTCACTGAATGAGTCAGTGTGTCAGCGGTACACAACACCACCTGTGTCTGTTGTGTAAGTGAGTGTAATCTCACTGAAGGTGTCAGTGTGTCAGTGGTACACATCATCACCCATGTCTGTTGTGTAAGTGAGTGTAATCTCACTGAAGGTGTCAGTGTGTCAGTGGCACACAACACCACCCATGTCTGTTGCGTAAGTGAGTGTAATCTCACTGAAGGAGTCAGTGTGTCAGTGGCACACAACACCACCCATGTCTGTTACGTAAGTGAGTGTAACCTCACTGAAGGAGTCAGTGTGTCAGTGGTACACAACACCACCCATGTCTGTTGGGTAAGTGAGTGTAATCTCACTGAAGGAGTCAGTGTGTCAGTGGTACACATCATCACCCGTGTCTGTTTGTACCAGTGAGTGTAACCTCACTGAAGGACTGTGATTGTGTGTGAGGAGTTGGAATGTCTTACACCAATTGCGTCATCATGCTACTTCCGGTGAGATTCAGCCGCGAGTTGGTTTCTGGATTGAACCAGGTGAAGTCCTTGATATCTGCGGAGTTGAGCATGGTGGATCCACAGTCCGTGTACCACCACCCGCCACCGAACATGCTGGCACAGTTGTGGCTCTCTGACTTGTCGTTGTCAGCATCAACAGTGCTGAACTGAGTGTTGTTCAGATTCCTCATTCCGTCACCTGTAAGAGAAGAGTCCCTCTCAGAGATGACACAGATACTGCTGATATTATTCCTATTTCACCTCGTCCTCGAGCCTCCTGTCTAATTATAGCTCAGGGAGAGGAAACGCTACCCAACGAACCACTTAGCGAGCCCAACTCACCGAGAGCGGACGTCGACAAGGTGAGCAGAGCCCTCTTTACTTTCGTCCCTTTAGACTGTATTGGTTTACAGTTCTGGTTTTTTATATTTTCATAAATGTCTGTAAACGGTGGTTTACTTAAATTTAGTGGTGTTTTTTGTTGTAGTATTTTGTAAGTTAGTTACGCCCTCCGGTGCGGCAGCTGCAAGTGACAGCAGCGGGGCCGGTGTTGCGGATTCCGAGGGACACCAGTTTGCCAGGGACACTTCCATTCAAATGCATTGTTAACTGCCGTGAGCAAATCTTCATACAGAAGAAGTCAAATATCTCCATCTAGAAACAAATCGTTTGGTACACATATAGAAAACATCTTTACCATAAAGTCTATATTAAATTTATAAGGTTAGGGTTCTTGAATTCTATTATTTTTGAATAAAACTAACGTTTTGCACTGCGCGTAGCATCAAACTCAAGGCATTGTCAATGGCCGTGAGCAATCTTCATACAGAAAATACACAAGAAGTCAAATATCTCTCAAATTACACCATCTAGAAACAAATCGTTTGGTACACATATAGAAAACATCTTTACCAAAAACATTATATTAAATTTATAAGGTTAGTGATGACGCTGTTCGATTTTGACGCATGTGCAGAAGCGATGTGTCCCTGGCAAACTGGTGTCCCTCGGAATCCGCAACACCGGTACCGGTGTCGGTGTCACACCACCAGAATGTAGTGTTACAGACAGACCACGCACATTGCCAAGTGCCAGTCCCCGAGGGTGGTCATTTAAGTTAATTTGTGAATTAATGTTGTAATTTTTGTGTGTAATTTTGCCCAGTTGGGCCGTTCAGGAGAAATGGAATTTTCTCGAACACGAGGTAGATACGGCTATACTGGCACTCGTGTTACAGTTGTCGGGTTGTGACCCATGCTAGTTATGCGGAGACCACGCGTACACTAAAGTAGCAATAATTAGCGGTGCTAAAATTGTTGCAGTTGTTCTGAGAAAACGATTGGTACAGTTGTACTAATGACGGTTGTTTATATTGCAGATGGCAAATAGACAAACTCAACAACACAGGCCGGTGACGGCACCGGTGTGGCGTTTTCAGCGCCCAGTCATGCTCAGCGGCCTGTCGTGGCTTCCGCGCATGCGCGGATTTTCGCACGTTGCGGCGAGCACTGCTATTTGTTTTGCTTACTGCTACGTTGTTAGCTGCTACGTTAATATCGCTTGGAATTTAAGGTTAATTTAATGAAATTTCATTATTTGAGTATGTAATTCTGTTAAATATGATCGCATTCAATAGATTTCGGCCTGATCGGACCCTAACACTGCCGGGCACCAGCTGAGCTTGTAGCCGGCGAGGCCACGGGTGTTTTGCATATGTCTTAAAATCCGCGCATGCGCAGAAGCCACGACAGGCCGCTGAGCATGACCGGGCGCTGAAAACGCCACACCGGCGGGCCCGTCGGTGCAGTCAGCCGATGACGACGAACAGCCGGGGGGCGTGGCTGACAATCGGCCGGTTGTCAACAGACCGAGGAGTACTGAGGCAGTGGGTGATACACTGTCAGACGGCAACACAGGCAGGAATTCTTTCGGGTTGGACCCAGACTTGGACACGTCTTAATGAACTGTTGGCCTGGAAAATGCAGGAACAACAGTACTCCCAGTTTGAACGGAGGACACATGCTTTGTCAGACAGCCAGTCAGACGAGGAGGTCGCAGAAATGTCACCGGTGTGGCGGTTTCAGCGTGTTTCCGTGCTCAGCCGTTTCCCGTTGCTTCTGCACATGCGCGGATTTCGCATCAACTCGGATCACCCGAGACACTTATTGGCGCATGCGCACATCCTACAAACTCGGGTCGAATAATCGAATACGCTTCTCCACGCTCAGGTGGACAATTTCTTCTTTTTTTTTTAATAACCGATAAAAAATACAGCAAAATAGGATTTAAAGTATTTTATGATGGCATTTAATTAATCTAAGTTATTCTTTTTTTGCACATGGCACGTGTATTTGTCGACTCCACTCACCGTGTTCTATTTGAAATTCTGATGACTGGGATGACCCGAGTCGCCCGGGTAGTGTTAATCGATTACGGCCATGTTTATTAGATTCTGACGCATGCGCAGAAGCGAGGTACACGTCTGAGCACGGGAACACGCTGAAACCGCCACACCGGGACCGGTGCCACAGTGTGTGCCTACTAAATCAAGTAAGAAGAAGGGCACAAAGAAGGGAGCGGTCAGCTCTCAAAGTGAGTCCGGGGAGTCAGAGGGCGACCGGTACAAACGACCGAAAGTGGTCTCAAAGAAAGTGAAGAAGCACAAGAAACATAAGAAACACAGGAAGTCTTCTGACTCATCGTCGTCAGAGTCATCATTCCCGTCTTCAGACAGTGAGGGGAAAGTGAGAGGTTTCATGGAGAAACAACTGGCAAAAGCTTCAAAAAAGAAGATTCCGGAGCGCCGCAGTTCGGTGAGAGTGCGCTCACTGATGCGTACGGCGTTGGAAGCGCATTTCCAAACGTACAAACCAGTAGAAGTGATTAACAGAGCAGCAGAGAGCTACACAGGGATAAAGGGAGTCAAAGACTCTTTTGTTCGTGAGATGGACATTGAAGTCATCATGTCTGATCAAATGAAACGGTTCGAACATTGTATGTTGGTGATGCTGATTGATTGATTGATTGATTGGTGGTTGCTTTACGCCGTGTCGGCAGCATAGGCCATATTCACGGCGAGAAATGTTTGTTTTTTGTTCAAACCATCGCTTTTACATGTAAAAGCAGACAATCAATTATGTGCCAATAGACACTAATTAAATTAGAAAGCTCACAATCATATATTTGTGGTCAAGGGAAACAAATTCCCATAGAAAAAGAAAAGTTCTATTAATAATTGATAGAATCCATTTAGTAAACTATATAAGGTGGTACAGTCCAGCTGCCCTCAAAAAGGCTAAAATGTTTTCCTGTTTTACCTTAGTAAAAAGGTCATGCATACTGTCTGCAGTGTAGAACTGTTGGCGCAGGGCCAACAAATCAACGCAACTTAGTAAAATGTGTTTGAGTGTCAGTGGGGACTGACACCCAATACATTCAGGGGGAGGTTCCCCCTTGAGCAGAAAAGCATGTGTAAGCCACGAGTGGCCAATACGGCAGCGGCTAAGGACTACTTGGTCCCGCCGACCTCCCGCATGAGTCTGTGGTGGCTTTCCCACAGATGGTTCAATTTCTTTAAGTTTATTAATGTTTTGCAGAAGGCCGTGTTGTCGGCACTAACGGCTATAGTCCCGGTAGCTAACCGAATGAGGACAGATATACGTCATTGGCAACAGGTATCAATGAAGGGTTGGAGGTGCTGGCGGCTGCTGGCACGTTCGCCAGCTTCAGACGTTTTGAGAATGTCTTCAAAGGTGTCACAACGGAGGCCGGGAAAGAGGTCACAAGGTCAAAGCGGGTGAAGGATAAGGAAGGGAAAGAGTACACTCTATTCCTACCACCCAAGCCAATCAAAGCGAAAATATGGGATAAGTCGCTTATGTTTGGAGGCCAATTGCAATGGCTTCTGAAGAAGGCGGAAACTGGCACCAAATGCGGTAGACAAATGGGTGCCAAACGTAAGCTGGCAGATTCAGCACATAAAGTGAAACGTGCACGATTTGACACCAGAGGGCGTAGAGGCGGCTTCAGAGGGGGGCGTGGCTTCTCAACTAGCTTCGCCAACTCCAACAGAGCTGCATTTCAACGCAACTCATTCGGTTGGAATGAGTACAACCGGCCCACGTTCAGGCCCAGTGCAGCGCAAGGGAAACCAACGGGTTTCCAGAGAGGGGGAGCGAAGTAGAGCCGGTGCTAACTCCTCCAATAATACAGAATCTGGTAAATACACAATTCATTGCAGGCAATGTTGCCACTTGTATTGATCATTGGTGTAATATCACCAACTCACAGTGGGTCTTAGAAAATATTCAAGGTGTTGCTATTCCCTTCATTAAAATTCCGGAACAAAAATTGTGTCCGAGACCATATAAAATGTCAATAGATGAACATGATTTAATTAATAAAGAAATTGATGATTTCATAAATAATAAAGTGATTGAGCGAGCTCAACATGAGCAAGGGGAATTCATCTCGAATATTTTTATAAGACCCAAACCGGATGGTAGGTCTAGGATTATATTAGACTTAACAAAGCTTAATCAGCTGGTAGAATACAAACATTTCAAGATGTTTTCGTTGAACACAGCGTTAGATTTGATGACACCACATGCATGGATGGGTAGTGTCGATTTTAAACAAGCATACTTTTCAATTCCAATTGCAAAAGAACACAGTAAATATTTAAGATTCATATGGAACAAATGTTTTTTTGAATTTACATGTTTGCCAAATGGGCTGTCAGCCTGTCCGAGAATTTTCACGATGATATTAAAACCGATTTTTGCTAAACTATCGGAGGAAGGGTTTGTCATGTTCCCATACATTGATGATTCATTTGTGATAGCAGAATATGAGCAGGCCTGCAAGTCAGCACTAGTAGGATTATGTAAAGAACTTACGTTAGCGGGCTTTACTATCCATGATAAAAAGTCGGTACTTATTCCAACAAAGAATTAAAAATTTCTCGGGTTCAATTTAGACTCAGGGAAAATGGAAGTTTCACTAACACCCGAGACACTTATTGGCGCATGCGCACATCCTACAAACTCGGGTCGAATAATCGAATACGCTTCTCCGCGCTCAGGTGGACAATTTTTTTTTTTTTTTTAATAACCGATAAACCATGACTTGATAACCCACAGCATCATTATCCTGATACTGTACTAACCAGTCCTTGTCCTGTCATATTAATGCCGAGTGCCAGGCTAGGTAGCGACAATTTTCAAATTTTATAAGTCACTGGTTTGATTTGGATGGGATTTGAACTCCCTAACTTCCATATGGGAAACCTGCGCTCTACCGAATCGGACAACACACATATATGTCTATGGTTTATATATATATATATGTACATGTAGTAGTCAGCACTGACCTCTCAGGCAAGTAACCACATAGACAGGTAGGCATGGGTAGTGTGTTGATAACAGGGAGCCTAGGTGGTGTAATGGTTAGCACACTGGCCCGGAATGCAAAGAGATGTGGGTTCGAGTCCCACTCTAGGCACAATATTTCCCATTTTCATCACCCCCTATGACACTGGTGCCATGACCAGGATCCTATACAAGCTATGCGCTGTATGGTTGTTGAACCTACCCTGTGTATGTATGTGTTAGTGCATTGCCTGTATGTAATTGTAAGCATTAAATGACAATTTAAAAGACTTACAATTCCAGGGTTTGATTGATTGATTGGTGGTTGCTTTACACCGTGTCGGCAGCATAGGCCATATTCACGGCGAGAAATGTTTGTTTTTTGTTCAAACCATCGCTTTTACATGTAAAAGCAGACAATCAATTATGTGCCAATAGACACTAATTAAATTAGAAAGCTCACAATCATATATCTGTGGTCAAGGGAAACAAATTCCCATAGAAAAAGAAAAGTTTCATTAATAATTAATAGAATCCATTTAGTAAACTATATAAGGTGGTACAGTCCAGCTGCCCTCAAAAAGGCTAAAATGTTTTCCTGTTTTACCATAGTAAAAAGGTCATGCATACTGCCTGCAGTGTAGAACCGTTGGCGCAGGGCCAAAAAATCAACGCAACTTAGTAAAATGTGTTTGAGTGTCAGTGGGACGAATTCCAGGGGGACGAGTGTAGTAGTCAGCACTGACCTCTCAGGCAAGTAACCACATAGACAGGTAGGCATGGGTAGTGTGTTGATAGCAGGGATCCTAGGTGGTGTAATGGTTAGCACACTGGCCCGGAATGCAAAGAGATGTGGGTTCGAGTCCCGCTCTAGGCACAATATTTCCCATTTTCATCACCCCCATGACATATATATATATATATCATGAAAGGATTGAGATTCTGATTGCCTACAAAATAACTCACTGGCATTTCCGCCTAGAAATGCTCCAATTAACAGGCGGTAGTTCTGCTCTCTGCTGGCAACCTTGATGAGGCGGTAGTTGGCTACATAGGTGTTGCTTCCTGAATAGAGCATGACGCGCAGCAGGTGGGAACTGCTCATTGTCAGTGTATGAAGATCCTTGTTACCCACCCAGTGTGAGCCTTGCAGGTTGCCGAATCCGTTTTCGTAATCGTCCCAGGGATGAGCGAATGGCTCATCCACATTAACCCGCCTTTGGATGTACTGCAATTGGCAAAGCCCCCATGTTAATATAACTGATGGAGGCAGTGGGGGTGGGGGGGGGGGTTCATTCTCTGAAATTGGGCTCTGAAGTGTGACATGGAAACCAAGCGTGAAAACCTCGCATATAATAGCAGAATCCATGTTCATATGAAGGTTTACATGTTGTGCGTATGTCAGATTTAAAAAAAGAAAAGAAAAAAGAAGCTTTAATTTTGATCTTATAGGCCTACAAATTGAGCAATAGGTTAAAATCACTCGTGTAACATGGAAATCAAACACACATCCAGAACATCATTTCAACATACAGAACAAATTTAAACAAGATTTGATTAATTATTGTTAAGCAAACAAGATTATGTCTTATGAGAAAAAAGTTGAAAAAAAAGGTGATAAAAGTTTGGGTAAATGAATGGTGCGATGAGTAAGTTTTCACAATTTCACTTAAGCACAAATTCATATATGCATACTTTTGATACATTTTGGGAGATAGATTAAATACATGAAGTATTGCTAACACGCTTAACACACAGAAGCAACAATAATTATTTGACTTTGCTACCAAAAAAAATAGAAAGAATTAAATATCGCCATCATAACATGGAAACCAAATATGTGGTGCCCAGTTTCATAGAATGGCCATGACATTTTTTTCGCGGAGCATGTAGAACTAAAATTCAGTTTCTGGCGTTTAATGCAATGATTATTGAACACCCCAATGCATATATAATACTAATAGTAGTAATAATAATCATAATATTAATAATAATAATAACAATGGAATAAGCTAAGAAAGTGATCATCAGTGTGCCATGTTTCCCTGCTTTCTTGTTCAGTGGCAAATCTGGACATAAGTCTATTTTGTATGTAAGTTTAGGGTTGTCTAGGCCTAAGTGACTAAAATGGACTTGGCAAATGTCTAAAATACCAATTGGACTGCACAAAGATCTGAGACTAGACTACGTTATGGTTCCGACTGCGCATGCGCTGAAAACGGCATTGGGAGCAAAGCAAAGGCGTATGGCCATTGAGTTTGCTGTTACGCATAGGGAAAAACTGGCATTTTATTCAAAATAAATAGAAATACATAATTTGGCACAAACATGGAGGGAAGGATGCAATATAATAATATAATGAATATGTTTAAGACACAACTCTCCATAATTAAGCATTTTGAGCTAAGAAACATACAATTTCAGTCACTTTACAGGCTGATGTTTACATCACCATTGATTAGCCAGAAGTAATTCTTGTGCTAAATATTAAAATGTCAAATGTGTCAAGAAAAACTTGTTTCAAAGAAATATATAACCAATATCTGATTAACCCTACTCATTTTCTATTTCTACATACATCATTAACCATAGGATATAAATAAAAACATGAATAAAATAAGTAAAACTGACCCTGGCTATGGCTCTAACACTAGTCTGAGTGCCTAGATTTGTCTAAATCTAAATGCACATTGCATAAGATGTGCTGATTATATTGATGTAAATGCAATGCTGGATAAAAGATTAATATCTTAATTTATTATATATATATTTTTAGTTGGTATTCTATGATTCAAACAAGAGCTAAGATAAGCTGAAACTAGCACATTTCATAGCTGCACCCAGTGTATTAGCATGTGCCATGTGCTTCTCGCAGGTTTGTTTTGCTCTGACGCATCCCACAATGCACCGTGCCGCTGGAACCATGATGTAGTCTATCGCCAAGAGATGCAAACTGCAGTGGCATGGCTATATTTCCCATTCATTAGGTTTGGCCAAACCCATCTTTCAAGGCACAGTAAACAAACGAAGAAAACAAGGCGGACAAAGGAGGAGGTGGGAAGAAAACATCAGGGAATGGACAGGCTTGGAGTTTGCTAAGTCCCAAAGGAAGTTGAGAACAGGGGAAACTGGAGAAAACTAATTGCAAAGTCATCTTTTGTGCCCCAACAAACCTCATGGTTAAAGGATTGATGATGGTGATGATGGAGGTGATGATGATACAATGACTCCTGGAGCCAATATTTAATTTTGCTATGAACCATCACAATAATGAAAACATGAATACAACAAGGGAAAAAATTACCATTAAAGTAACTATTACTCTAACTCTAATTTTAGATTTGTCTATATCTACAACCAACTACCAAATGTGCGATGAGAGGAACTTAACTACGCAATGATGGCCTTATTACGATTGCACTATGAGAGGCACCTTTTCTTTCTAAAATGTGCTATCAATAGTATCTTATCTGGGATTTCTAATCGATTTTGTAGTAGTTTTGTGTTGGCTTCTCTGTTACTTAGGGTTCTCTCTGGTAGCATTAGTTCATGAGTCTTAGCCACAACATCAGTTCTTTCCACTGCCACCAGGTAGTGGAAAGTGTTACATAGACACTTTACATAGGGCATATGTAGTGAGCTTCTATGTATCTACAAGCTTAGTTCTTGGCATTGCCATCAGAGAAACGGAAAAATAGGAATGTTATTAAGTTTCATATAATATTGCAGCCATGCATATTTAGTAGTATATATTGAGAATTGTTATGATAATGAAAATATAATCATGTTGGGATAACATTTAGTAATACAAATGTGAAAATTAAAATATGAGAATTTAAAAGAAAGAGTATAATACAATACCACTTGTTTAAAATGACCTCCTGTGATTGCTAACCCCTGATATTAATATAGTGGGATAAACCTGCCCAGTGGCAATAATGTTATGACTAAAACTATCCTCAGAGGCAATATTTGTTTAAATTTGATTTGTTGTTGATACCGTGTTTATACTGTCCATAGCATGTACACTCAAGTGCTTGGGCTTGTTTTCAATGCTGGCCAGCTGTAGTAGTGGTTTAATCTTATCACACAGTAGGAGGTGATAATATGATTTTGTTTCTCACACAGTAGCAGGTACATGGTGATTATTTAGTATCAGGTGTTCTGATAGCTATATTGTTTTTATTTTCTGATCACCCTTGTAGTGGGTACGAATAGTACATTACTTTTTTGTTTTACTACTACTTATAAACTAGCCTACTCTACATTTGTAGGTGTGTACATAGTTTGTAGCTGTTTGTTATCTACTGAGGGTGGTCCTGAATACCCCCTTGGGGCAGCCCAGTTTGTGGGCCATGACCTATCACATGCCCTTCTGGGGTTTTTCCCCAGGGTGTTTTCAGGGTCTGCCCTTTTTACATACATATTTTTGTATTTTTTCAGATCGAGAGACTCTGTTTTTGATGGTTTGTGGTTGTTTGTTATCTACTGAGGGTGGTCCAGGTTTCTCCCTTGGGGCTGCCCAGTTTGTGGACTGAAAGTATATTACCCAATTCAGAATAAAACAACCATCTTCATTTGAAGTCACTCTTCCCACGTACAAGAACTATTATCTACAATAATGGCAGAGCACTGCACCAATTTATGATGGTGGGGGTACAACTGGGTATAAAATGGTATTTACAGATACAAATTGACATGTGGAGATGACTAACCATCCAACTACCATCCCTTGCCGTATGGTGGCATGTCACAATGAGCCTTCTATCAGAATTAGGCAATATGGAAATAAGAGGATTCACGCTACCGCTCGCCTTTGCATCATTGCAATCTTTATACACTGTCGAAAAAAAGATGTTATAGGGTAACAACAGGCACACATAGTAGACCGCTTCCATGTAGCATGCATTCTACACTTCTACCAATAACATTAGTTTGTGCCACTGCCATCGCAGCGCAGGTAGGTCGTGGATATTCTCTATTTAACATTTTCAACAGCATATGCTGTACAGTGAGCTACTATCAACAACATTAGCTTTTCCATTTTCATCAGAGGGCCAGTTGGTGGTGGGCATCTTTTATTGTATTTTTCAGAAATTGCATTGGCTGCCAATAAAATAGCAGGCCTTACTAATGCCTAGGTCACAAATGCTGCGGTCGCCATACAGTGCTGCAGTCTGCGGTCTCTTGTGGTTTACGCAAATGTTACAGTGTTGCAGTCTGCGGCGTTGCGATTTTCGGAAGTTAATACCCCAGTCACACGAGGCCTGCGTTCACTAACGATCGATTCGCGACGTCAAAACTTCCTCCTTGCACCCTCCCTACGCCCTGATTGAGTGCTGTTGCCGCGAGGACGCCAACCTCCCGGCGTCCATTTCGGGAATTTTGGACGCAAGGAGGTTGCTGCTGCTGCACGTGCAACCTCCTTACGCCCTGTTCCGGCGGCGCCATTCAAAATGGTTGGCGCCCTGGCGCCGCCTTGGGTTGGTGGTAACACATACGATGCTGCAGTCGCCATGTGGTCGGCGCCGACATGGCACCTAAAACGTATTTGAATCAATGTATCCAATGGAACGCTGGGTGGTTGGCGTCCTTTTGGGCGTAGGGAGGTTGGCGGCGAACGCTGCCTCTCGTGTGACTGGGGTATTAGCCTTAGTCACAAATGCCTTACCGTAAGTCACCACATCGGCCATACCATACAGTCGGTTACGGTTGCCATATGGTGACTATGGTTTTTTGCTCACCGCAAAGGTTTGCAGTTATCTTAACTTCGGAAAATTGCAACGCCCCAGGTTAGTCATATGATTAGAGAATTAAAAAAAACATTTGTGGGGATATTTTAAAATTCTTGCTTTCAATATATTTGTTTATAATTAAAATGATTGAATTTGAAAAGTTGTAACATCTAAAGCCGTGTTCACACGGGCAAAATGTGAGGCGAATCAGACAAATCGAATCAGGTGAGTCGAATTAGCCGCCCGTTCAGACGGGCAGCGCTTGAAGGCGGAAGTGGATATCTGCGCATGAGCAAGTCCAGCCTGACCAGCGCCATTTTGGGTTCATCGACGTCGGCACGAGAGAGTGTGGGTTCGACCTAGATATGTATTGACTGAATCGTATTGGTTTGGAACGGTCAAAACTTCTGCTGGGCAGTGAAACCCTAAAAATAAATTATGAAAAAAATATATGTGCACCTCTAGCAGGTTCATAAAGCAAATTTACCGGAAAGTCAACAAACTCAGGTCTCGACTGTCACGTCCTTAATCCGCCTCACGTAAGTCGGTTGCATCCACACGGGCAAAATAAAGCGCCTCACAGAAATCGCCTCACGCAAACTACCTCAAGAGGTGGTTTACAGGATCCGCATCACGTGAATCGAATCAGCCCTAATCCGCATCAGACACCCGTTCACACAAGAAATGTGAGGCGAACTAGGCAAGTCGCTTTCTACGAATCGATTTACATTGCCCGTGTGAACACGGCTTATAAGGCCATATGTATTTCATTCGAACCCATGATAATGTTGCGATGACTGTACGATTTGTGAATAGATAAACCGCAGACCGCAACATTTGTATAAACTGCATGACACATCGCAGACTTTAGCACCGTACAGTGACTGCAGCATTTGTGACCTAGGGATAACATAACTTCAACTTTTAAAAAAACGTAACACACCGCAAGGCATTTGTGAGCTAGGCATAACAAAGAAAATAATCAATTCTTGATGAATTTTAATCTGGCCTCAAGACAAATCTGTTTTTAGGAAACTTTTTATGATAATGAAATTTCTGCCGCAAGGCATTTGTCACCTCGGCATAACTAAGAAAAGCACGAGTTCTTGATGAATTTTAATCTGGTCTTAAGACAAATCTGTTTTTAGGATACTTCATATGGTAATGAAATTTCTCTCTTCCAATATTTGTAACCAAGTTGAAAATATGTCATATCATAGTTTTACTGCTCTGCACCTTTACACTATTCCTGCCTGTAAGGGCGCTTTATTAAATTATTATTATTATCTTAACTAAACAACAACTAACAAAACTGAACGTGACACAATTTGTTAATGGCATTTATAGCAGCACTCTGCTCTCAAAAGATGACAGCAAGACGGTAAATCTGTATTGAGTATCCTGAGTTTCAATTTACATTTAAAACAAAGGATTTAACATATACATTCCTAAAATCAGGGGCGGACGATTTTTTAGGGACGGGCGGGGATGATCACCAGTTATTATTTTCTATTTGTCCTTCTGCGTCGCCTCGCCCATATATAATAAAGGTCTGAGCTCATTTTTAAGTTTGAGTATATTGTCTGGAAGATGAAGCTGTAGTTGTATAGTATCAATGTCTATGCCAAGAAAGCGTGTAACTTGAGATGGCAAAAGCAATTGATTAAAGTTATTTAAATAAAAGCCTAAGCAACATAACACAGTAAAACCTCTCTAAATCAACCTATCATGAGACCGACTTTAAATGGTCCATTTAAGAAGGTGGTCGGCTTAAGGAGTTAACATTTTTTTTTTTTTACAATGGTATTGTATTGATCATTTGGGACCCAAATAGAGCGATCGATATAGGGGAGTGGTCAATCTGTAGAGGTGGTCGGTTAGAGAGGTTTTACTGAACACGTATTACTTTGTGATGGTTTCCTACACATTAAGTTAACCCTGTGCCTCTGGCATCGGTGATTGAAGCGGGAACCCGTGTCGTCAGCACTAGTGCCGCAGGCGGCGTGCTGGTCCTCCAACTCTCCGCCGTGGTTGTTGTTTTTGGGCAGTTTTCAGTCGCATTGGTGCGCTGAAGGCTGCAAATCTGCAGCACTGTATGGGCACCGCTGAAAGCGGTCCCATGTCGCTGTGAGTTGGCGTCCGATAGGTAGTACAAAATTTGGGGGCGGGGAGGGGGCGGAGGAAGGAAAGAGGCAGCCTAAGAGCCCAACCACAGTCCTCTGAGAGGCTGGGTGGTTGGGGTAATTTTATGCCCCAGTAAGACCCTAGGCCATACCAGGACGTTCACAGACTTGTGACCGCGCGCACTCATGGTGACTTTATAGTGCTGCCCCACTGGGAAATCAGGCCGCTGGCACCATGACCTGATGTCCCACACAGTCACATTATCCTGACAATGTGTGCCCAGTCCCTGTCCTGACCTTATAACACCAAGCGCCAAGCAGCAACAGGTACCTATTTCATGTCATTGGTTTGACTTGACCAGAATCCAAACTTCAGTCCGTCCAGATTCACCGGTATGCACAGTAAGTCCAGCCAAGGCCAGAGGAAGGAGTGAAGTGAGGATGGGATTATGTTTGGCAGTGGGTGGGGTTACCTGATAGTTTAAATTAGTGGTTAGCTGGTAGTGGTGTCAAGTCAGCTATGGTGACGAGGTGGGCCTGCTAGTCCTCTTTGTCATGGTCTGGTCCGCCGTGGTGTCCGTGGTGCAGCACCTCCGTGGTCCAGCACCTCACGGGCTCCCGGACCGGTGTTGTGTGTATTGCCTCCTTTAGGTGGCGCAATGCAAACTGACAATATTTATTGTGTTGAATATCTATATATTTCCGCCTAGTTGATTTGCCTTTAAACAGTTATTCATCTACACACAATAATTATAACAAACTTCATGCAACTCATTATGAACAAGCAAAGTAAAACACCAAAAGTAAAGCATAAACTGCATCACCATCACGGTCCTAACAGGTGTTTAGATACACGAGTAGGGGAGCTAGGCAAACATGTGCCGTAAAGCATTTGTCAAACAAAGCAAGGAATTGAATTCCTAGTCGATATACAGAACTAGATAAAAGATTCACCCTGTACTTGCAGTAGAGGGGTAAATGACAATGTACTCTAAATACTGGCGAAAACTGCGTAGGAACAGGATGTGGAATCCCTGGTTCTAGTATCAAATGGCTAGCTATATCACCAGAGTTGGTGAAATGAGCGAGAATGCAAAAAGACAAGACCATAGAATTCCATCAATTTGACTTTTGAAGTCCATTAAACGACATCTTTTATTATATTGTTCAAATCAAAAGTAGTAGGTAAATATTAAGATATATATGAAGAATATATTTTGCGTCTTAAATTAAAAATGTATCTGCTCATTTCATTTACCCAGCATGTAGATATTTTTCCCCAGTTTTTCTAATGGGTTGGTATTCACCCCTACTGTAAGTATGGGGTGACTCTTTTATCTAATACAGTAGCACCTTTAGATTCTTGCGAATTGACATTTTGTACGTTTCCAGATAATGGCATTTCTCTTCCTTGCAAAACAGCTGGGCCTGTTTAAAGACGAAATAAGTATGCAATGGATTACATATACTGACACCATATAAGCCAAGTGCTAACTGTGATTCGGACAGAATGAGCCAACGCGGTTATATATTTTTGGATGGGAAATTTCTTTATTTAATTAACAATTTGGGGTCTCTTGTGTTTGTCTCTTAGGTTTGTCTCAATTTAATCAATGGTATCTAGGTTTGTTTGTTTGTTTTGTTGTTGTTTTACATCCTAGCAACATCTAAGGTCATATCAGGACGGGTACCGACTTGTGACAGTGCGCACTCATGGTGACTTTATAGTGCTGTCCCGCTGGGAAACCAGGCCACCAGCACCATGACCTGATATCCCACTCAGTCACATTATCCTGACACTGAGCACACCAGTCCTTGCCCTGTCCTAATAATGCCGGGCACCTGGCTAGGAAGCAACAAGTATAAATTTTTAAGTCATTGGTTTGACTTGACCAGGGTTCGAACCCACGACCCTCCAATCTACCAGCACGGGAGACGGATGCTCTAACTCATTCGGCCATCCGGTCTGGTCATAAGACTTCTCTCACTATACAAATGAAATCCAATGCAATATCAACAACCCAAAATATATCACAGCACTCTGTTGTATTAGTTCTTGTGATATCTAGGTCAACGGGGGGGGGGGCAACTCGACGGGAACCCGGGATGCGCCTGTCGAGGAGTCTCGAGCCAAGGCCCTATCCTTAAGAGGGTGGTGGGTGTGGTAATTATGACCGTGGTGGTCAGGAGCTACTCCGCCAAATGGGAACTGTGATATATGCGTAATAGACGTATAGGCATGTGGCTAATATATGATAATGAGATGCAAAGGTTTGGAGAAAGGATTATGCAAATGAGATGACATCATGGAAAGTTTAGCCGGCGGGTTCAGTGAGCCCTGGGGCGTGAATAAACCATTCAGTATCCAGAAGTCAAAGTGTTCAGACATTGTACTTTCACATGGTGTTAGATGGGGAAGAATGCCGCCCGCTAATACACTGCCGTTTTTGCGGCCGCCTGGTCAGCTTGTTCTCAGCAACAATGCAAGATCGAACTGGAAAACATGGATCAGAGCATACGGCATATACGCTACTGCTGCAGGTGTTGTTATGAAGACAGAACGAGTTCAATGCTGCATCTTTCTTCATGTCGCTGGCCAGGAAGCGCAGAAGGTTTTCACCAATATGGATTTCGCTCTCGCGGATCAAGACAAGATTGGGCCACTTACGGAGGCATTTCGAACATATTGTGTAGGCAAGTGCAGTCTGATTATAACAAGATACAAGTTTAATATGCATAATCGAGCTACAGAAAATATGGCTACGTACCTCACAGCATTGAGAGACAAGGTGAAGGATTGCGAATATGGTATGGTGGAGGAGTCGCTGTTGCACGATCGGTTAGTGGCTGGTGTAAGGAACGTTAATTTGCGTAACAAACTGCTGCAAACTACTGAGTTAACTTTGGAAAAGTGTGTGAGTATGTGTGAAATGAGTGAGTTCAGTTCGGATCTGTTGGAGGACACCAAATCAAATGTTGAGAGTAAGGAAATTGATTTTCTTAGGAACTATGCTACTGCGCGTACCGGTGCACCAGCGGTTTGGTCATCGGCAACACCATCTTGGAAATCGCCATCTGGGAATGCCGGCAGTGCCGGTGCAGGAGAGTTCAAGATCCGCTGTCAGAATTGTGGATACAAACACCGCCGGGGAGTCTGGCCAGTGAAACGCAAAGCTTGCATAGCCTGCAAGAAGATCGGGCACTTCGGTAAGGTCTGCAGGAGCAGACTTGGCAGAGTCAACGAGGTTACCATGGAAGAGCCCGACCCTCACAATGCTGAGCGAAACCCGGATCCGGCGGAGGTCAATGTGCTGACAACAGATCTGTTTGTCGGTGCCGTTGACCGCGGTGCGGAGCAAGACGCCGAGCTGTGGTATGCGATCGTCCGGGTGAACGGTTGCCCTGTCAAGTTCAAGCTCGACACCGGGTCGGAGGCAAACATGCTGTTCTCGGGTCATCAGATCACTCCCGACGGTGAGACGTTGCTTGACGTGAACGGCAGAGACTTCAAGTTCCAAGTGGTGCGGAACTGTCAGCCTATTTTGGGCAAGCAGGCTTGTGTGACATTGAACCTGCTGGCGCGGGTGGATGAGGTGCACGGTGCTGTGCCGACGAACATTTCCAAGCCGACGAACAGTCCCAGCGCCCGGGTGGAGCAGCTGGTAAGCGAATACAAAGATGTCTTTGAGGGGTTGGGTTTGATCAAGGCAAATGCTGTCATTCATGTTGATAAATCTGTACAACCTGTTGTTGATCCGCCTAGACGGATACCGTTTGCTATTCAAAGTTAAGTACGTAGTGAGCTTGATCGCATGGTGGAGTTAGGTGTCATAGTTGAACAGGATGAACCTACCGAGTGGGTTAACTCCATAACTATCGTAAAAAAAACAAATAAGATAAGGATTTGTCTGGATCGGACTAAGTTGAACAAGGGGATAAAGAGAAGGCCTTTCCCTACCAAAACAATTGACAAAATTATTGCCAAAACGGCAGATGCGAAATATTTCTCAGTTTTGGATGCAATGACAAGGTATCGGCAAATAGAATTAGATGAAGAAAGTTTGCGTCTGTGCACATTTAATACTCCGTGGGGCCGGTACAGGTACACCCGCTTGCCTTTTGGCATCAACACAGCCGGTGACATTTTTATTCAGGAAATGCACCGTGTCATGGGCGATATACCCGGTATCGGGATATTCACGGATGACATTTTGGTATATGGGTCAACGGTTGAGGAACACAATGAGCGGCTCAGAGCCGTGTTGGACTGAGCTAGGTCGGTTAATCTTAAATTGAACGAAACAAAATCTTTGCTATGCAAGACTACAGTAAAGTATGTAGGTCATCAACTTACCCAGCAGGGTGTGAAGCCTGATCCAGACAGAATACAAGCAATAGTTGACATGCCAGAGCCGCGTGATAAACAGGGTGTCCAAAGGTTCCTAGGCATGGTTGGATATGTGTACAAGTTCATACCCAACATGTCCGAGATTGCCAAACCACTACGCATGCTCCTCGCTAAGGATGTTGCGTGGCACTGGCAAGTCAAACGTCAGGGCGCATTTGATAAATTGAATGAAAAGTTAAGAACTGCTCCTGTGTGACGTATTACAATGTCAAGAAACCCATTGTTATTCAAGTCGATGCTTGTCAGTCAGGTTTGGGTGCCGTATTAATGCAGGATGACAAGCCAATCGCACTCGCATCTCATGCGCTTAACTCAGCGCAGTGTGGCTATGCCACTATTGAGAAAGAAATGCTCGCTATATGTTTCGGATGCCACAGGTTTCATGACTATATCTTTGGCAAAGAAGTTCAAATTCAAACGGACCACAAGCCGTTAGTGGTGATAATGCAGAAGCCAATTCATAAACTTTCGGCCAAGATACAGGGAATGCGTTTGCAAAATTACGATATTCAACTATGTCATGTGAAGGGTTCTTTGATGTTTTTTGCAGACAAGTTGTCCAGGGCGCATCGTGCCAAAGTAGTCATGGTAACCTGTTCGATGACACGTTCTGCGTTGCCACAGTGGATATTCAATCGTAAAGTTTGTTGAGTAAGATTGTCAGAGAGTGTGAAAAGGATGTATCCATGTCCATGTTGATCTCACACATTGAAGATGGGTGGGACACCACACGTATACAGACACCGCCATGTTTGAGACAGTACATCCCACACAAAGACGAGTTAACGGTAGACAACAATTTGGTCATGAAAGGCAATCGGGTGGTGGTTCCTCCGACTCTCCGGGGTGAAATGATTGAGGCGTTACACGAAAGACATTTGGGCATGACAAAGTCCAAGCAGCTGGCGCGGGACTGTATGTTTTGGCATAATATGAACAAACAAATTGAGGATACGGTCAGTCGCTGTGACACTTGCCAAAACAACCGGAAAAATTTGCATAATGAGCCATTGATAAATCACCCGATAGCCTGTCAGCCATATGAAAAAGTAGGCGCAGACTTGTTTGAGTTAAACCATAAAAGTTACCTGATAACTGTAGATTATTACACAAAATATCCAGGGGTGACGCTGTTGGGCGATACGTCGTCTGTCACAGTCATTGAGGCGTTGAAGGATAATTTTGCAAGGCACGGTATTCCTAGTCAGGTTATTTCGGACAATGGTCCGCAGTTTAAGAGCCATGAGTATAGGGAGTTTGCACAGCATTATGGGTTTAAGGCTGTATATTCCAGTCCACAATATCCTCGCAGTAATGGTCAGGTAGAACGGTTTGTGCAAACGGTAAAGGACATGTTAAAGAAATGCGAGAAGACTGGTTCAGATCTTCAGTTAGCTTTGCTGAACTATCGTAACACTCCATTGCCCGTCTTAAATGCATCTCTGGCTCAGCTGCTCATGAGCAGAAGGCTCAGGGGCAGGTTGCCGATGGCGGAAGAAATTTTGATACCCGAAACACAAAATACAAAGAGAGTGCAGACAGCGAAGCGGCAGCAAAGCCAGAAAGCATTTCATGACAAAAAGTGTGGTAAGCCGCACAAACCTATGAAAGTCGGGGACAAAATAAAATACAAAAATCATGCGGGGGATTGGAAGAAAGGGGTTATTTTGGGTCGGACTGGTATCTCGGGGAGAGAGTGTCAAATTTTGAACGAGGCAGGTAATATGTTGTATAGAAATCGAGTGCAGATTATAAGGGCGCATGTGGGGGGGGGGGTGGCCCGAACCAGTCGGGCAGACGCAAAGTAGGTCAGCGTCGTTGCCGAATGTAAACAGTGAGGCTAATCTAAGTAGGTCAGGTCAGCTGATTAGGCCGGCGAGCAGGTTAAACCTGTAGTGGGTCAGTTAGATTGGGTGTATACACGTATAGCATGTGCATGTAGGATTAAGGTCTATTTTTCAGCTGCGGTTTTGATACATGTTGTGTGATGGACAATGTGTAACATGGAGGCTATAAGGCCGGATATTTAAATGACTTCAGTGCCATAGTGCGCTCGGACATTTGCTAGGACTTATGTTTCAGTTAAGTACGCATATATGTTGATGTTGCATTCGTTTTGACTGGTATGTTGGTGTGTGTTGATGGTTATTTTGAAACATTTCATGTTTCAGAAATACTTTGAGGGGGGGGGATGTGATATATGCGTAATAGACGTATAGGCATGTGGCTAATATATGATAATGAGATGCAAAGGTTTGGACCAAGTATTATGCAAATGAGATGACGTCATGGAAAGTTTAGCTGGCGGGTTCAGCGAGCCCTGGGGCGTGAATAAACCATTCAGTATCCAGAAGTCAAAGTGTTCAGACATTTTACTTTCACAGGGACTATGGGCTGCACAGTGTGCTATGAGAGTGAGCTAGTTCGGAACGTGCACATGGGTTGGGGCATCGGCTCCTCCCTCCGAATCAACCACAATTTTGAAATTATGTGCCAATGTATTGGAATCGACGCGTTGAATTCTTGTTAGATAACGACTTTATTCCAGATGTTGTTTACATTCTGTTTGTTCATGACATGGCCTTGCGTCATGTTGGGAGCGTTTGGATAACTGCATACATTACATCTCCCTTATTTGGGTAAAAGAAGAATACAACCAGAAAAATATGTTATACAACCAGAGAAGTTGAGTTCACAACTTGATTTAAAAATCAGGGTCATCATCATCATCATGCTGTCGGTCGCGATGCGACAAAGACTGCTTTCATTAGTTGACTGCCACTCTCCATTTAGCTCTGTGCTGTGAGAGTGATGTCCATGAGTCGGTTTTAATGTCCCTCAGCTTCAGGTTTCTCTTGATGGTATCCTTGAACTGGAGATGAGGGCGCCCTGCCCTCTCTTTCTGTAACAAGAAGACAGTTGAGAATAAAGGATCTGCTTTGGTAGCCTGTCTGATGACATCCTCATGAGGTGTCCAGTCCACCGGAGTTTCTTTTTGATCAAAAGATCTTCCATAGAGGGCAGCCCCATCCGTTCGAGTATTTCCTTATTTGTCACTTTGTCTTTCCAGGTTAGCCTCATGGTTGAACGCAGATGTCGCATCATGAAGGCAGGCAGCTTTTTCACCTGTCGTCTGTATACTGTCCAGGCCTCGGCTCCGTATAGTAGGGTGGATAGCACGATTGCAGGGTAGATCTTGCCTTTGACCCACATGGACACATGGTGGTTGTTCCAGAGTCTCTGGCGTAGTCGGCCGAAAGATGCGCTAGCCTTGGCCATCCTCCTCTGTATTTCAGCATCAATGCGTCCATCACTTAATATAGTGCTTCCGAGGTAGGTGAATTCCGGAACAGAGTTCAGCTTGTTTCCGTCAACGATGATATCCTCCTCTCGGGTCCTTGTAGAGTTGGGTTGGTACAGCAAAAATCAGGGTATACACATGTATAATGGGGTTCAACTACCCAATTCATCAGATTCCGACTATCTGATATACATTGTTTATGTATGGTCATAAAGTTTATATTGGTTTTAGGGCTGTGGTGGGGGGTTTAGGGATGCTACAGATTGTGAGGTACCGCTCTGCTAGACACCCCTACACCTCCACCACAAACCACCTACACCCCCACCACACACACCTACACCCCCACCACATCCCTACACCCCCACCACATCCTTAAACCCCCATCACACCCATACACCCCACCACACCAACCATACACCCCTACACCCCCACTCCTAACTCCACATACACCCCACCACACACACCAAAATCCTCACCACACCCTACACCTCCACAACACACCCACCACACATATGCCCCCCACCACACACCTTCACCCCAACCACACCCACTCACCCCCAAATCCACACACACAACCACCACACACACCAAAATCCTCACCACACCTCTACACCTCCACAACACCCACCTACATCCCTCAACCCCCTCTTATTTACACACATTTGATAGTCGAAAGAACTGGTTCTATCCAACCAAAGCATTACAGAGACCGGCATGGTGCGCCATCTGACGAGAGTTATGCAAACTGAAAGGTCCCCATTCTTTTGTCCTACCATAATCAGGTGTTGTTGGGGTTGTGTTTTAGATTTAAAGCAATCCCTAATACTAATAACATCCGACGCTCTACAATAAATTACTCAAACTATTACTGTTAGTTCGGTCAACAAATCCATCCCCTTAGGATATACTATAGGCATTCCATATACAAGGATCGATACGGGGACAATTTTAAACTGATCATTCTCAAATGGCATGGTCACCAGTTTGAGACTGTCCCAAACGAAATGACATAGTTAAACACTTTTACAAGTAGGTTATGGTTATTGACATATTGTACCTAATATTTTCTAACTGCCGTGAGCGTGATGTTTAAATAGGGGACATTCTCAAAGCAGGAACATTCTCAAACCGCAGCAACTGGATGTAAAAATATACGGATTTTCGGCTCGGAATTATATATTGGCAAAGAGCATTACTATCCTCGGGCGACGAGGGTTATGTAATAGAAAAACAATCAATGTCCCACTCCTGGTGTGACATAGTTAAACTATAAAGGGCGCATTCCATATACGCGTAATGCGTTATGCGCTACGCGTTATGCGAATGCCAGCATTCCATATACGCGTAATGCGTAATGTGGCGCACGACTGGCTATATTTAAAAAATAAAAATAAACAATTATTCTCCATACTGCTCTGTATGTGACCAAATATTGCATGTATATCTATGTAACCTTTTGTATGTCACATGGGGGTTCCTACCTTTATTATAACCAAATTATAGATAAGTATTCATATTTCTGTGCATATGGTAGCATTTTTAGCTTTCCCCTAACCCTATGTCTCCCTGGTGCCCAGCTCACCATGTGTTTCCAATTAGCACCCCTCTGTGAGGCTGTTCCGTAATGCTCAGTCGCCTCTCCTGGTGTTAAACTAATGGAGACATCAGACTCAGGTTTCTATTCACATCCAGCTTGACGCATAACGCATTATGCACCGATCGCTACAGGGACCGATCGGGATAATGAATTTCTGACGCATTCGCATTCGCATTACGCATTGGCGCATAATTTCAAATTGTGGTTAATTCGGCGGGAAAGCCAGTGCTGACCCCTGGATTCTTCTCCTCACACTTGGCGGGACGCCTCTGTCCCGCCTTCGGGCACTCGGCCCGGTTCCTCCAATCTAACGTTTACTTGAAAACTAGCAGTAAGTTATAGAAATAATTCACACGATACAATTCGTGCGAATTTGGTAACTGTGGCGAACATATTAACAGAGTGATCGGCGTGAAACCGCTCATCTCCGGTATGCTAGATATGGCAGTCGCCATTGTTTACTGTTGTCGACCGTACCTCGATTATCGCTATTGTATTTTAGCGCCATTATCCTGCTGGAGGATACCATTTGAATTCTGGAATGCTGGAGGATACAAGAATGCTGGAGGATACAAATTATTGTCTAGATTTGGTTCCTACAGTTCATCAAACGAAGAATTTCTGACAGAATTATTTGTTAAGCCGTTGAATTCTCCGCTCCGCTGGATTGACAGTCGCCATTGTTTTGTTGTCGGGCCTTACCGGCTCGATTTCGCTATTGTATCTAGCGTCATTATCGCGCTGAAACCCAAGAATGCTGGAGGATACGAATTCTGTGAGATTTGGTCCCTACAAGTCCATCAAACGAGTAATGTGTGCGCTTAGCGGCGTTTTTCGAGTTGAACGAGTATATTGTTTACTTAAACATGCCTGGCTGTTAAACCGTTGAATTATCCGGTACGCTGGATTGACAGTCCTGTTGTTGGAGCTTACCAATACGGATTCTTGTGTAGATTGGTTCGTACAAGTCCGTCAAATGAAGAATTTGTAACAGAATTACCTTTAGGAGCCTTGGTGCGGATTTGGTGGATGTGGCGAATATATTAACAGAATTATCAGCGTGAAATCGCTCATTCCGGTACGCCGGATGTGGCGTCGCCATTTACTGGGAATTTGGTGACTGTGGCGAACATATTGACGGAGCTATAGGCGTGAAATCGCTCATTTTCCCTACGTTGGATACCGGTAGGCTGAATATGGCGTCGCCACTGTTTAATGTGCTCGACCTTACCTCGATGATCGCTATTGTATTTTGGTGCTATTATCCTGCTGAAACCCGAGAATGCTGCAGGATATGAATTTTTGTGTGGGTTGGTTCCTGCGGGCTCGTCACACGAGGAATTTGTAACAGAATTATTTGTTAAACCGCTGAATTCTCCGGTACGCTGGATGGACACTCACCCTTGTTTACTGTTGCCGGACCTTACCGGCTTGACGGTCGCTATTGTATCTGGCATCATTATCCTTGAAACCCAAGAATGCTGGAGGTTACGAATCCTGGGATACCCGGTTCTTACAAGTTCATCAAATTAGTATCGTGTGCGCTTGGTGGTGTTGTTCGAGTTAAACGAGTATATGTTATGACTGAACATGCTTGGCTGTAAAACCGTTGAATTCTCCGGTACGCAGTTAGCAACACATGTGGTGTCCACGACCCTCCGACATGCGCCATGTGACGCCACTTCCCCCACATGTCATTTAAAACTACCGGCTCTCCTGTGATCATGCTTGGATGTACCACCTGGAAATATATGAACACAATTATTGGCTTTGGGCCGTTGAGCTCCCGGTACGCTGGATTGACAGCCGCCATTGTTTTAGTGTTGTCGGACCTCTGGCGCAGCTCGCTGCTGTGGTTTGGCGTCATTGTGGATTGGCTCGGACAAGTTCATCAAACGGATAATGTGTGCGTTTGGTGGCGTTCTCGACTTAGACAACTATATTTATGAATTAAACATGCGTGGTGTACGGTGTTTTTGACAACACCACACAGAAGTAATATCGGACTCAAACCGTACTCCCATGGATCGGGCACACATCAGGTCCCGGCTCGCTCCCTACTGTTTGGCCGAGCATCCCGGAACCTGTGCGAATGGGATGAAAACAGTTTCCACCAAGGAGAAAGTGCATGCTTGGGCCAAAGCCGGCAGCTACCCACCAGCCAGTAACCCTCCTCCCGACAACACTGAATGACACCTCCCCCACCCCCGGACCCAATGTGAGTGACCTGTGCACGCTGACAGTGGGCACAGTGCCAATATCGCTGAAACCAGAAACATATACATCAGCGTTTTAAATATCTGTTAGGCCGTCGGCCCCGGGTTGCATTACACTAACACCCACAGATGACAGAGTTGAGGCCGCACACATACTGACATTGATGCTGTAAACAGTAGCGATTTGAGGTCAGTGCTAAACACTGGCATTTCTATCTCTGCCGGGCCGTTGGAGCGAGTAGCATCACACAACTAACATAATCCAGACAAATCTGTAAACGATTAATGTGTGTGCTTAGTGGCATTGTTCGGGTTAAACGGGTGTATTTTATGACTAAACATGCGTGGCTGTAAAACCGTTGATTTCTCCGGTACGCAGTTAGCAACACATGTGGTGGTGTCCACGACCCTCCGACATGCACCATCTGACGCCACTTGTCCCACATGTCATGTTTAAACTTCTGGCTCTCCTCTGATCATGCTTGGACGGTACCACCTGCGAATATATTAACACAGTTATTGGCGTTGGGCCGTTGAATTCCCGGTACGCTGGATTGACAGTCGTCACTGTTTTAGTGTTGTTGGACCCCCGGCGTGACCATCGCTACGTGGTTGGGCGTCATTGCCGGGTTAAAACCCAAGAATGCTGCAAGAGACAAGCTCTTGTGTGGATTGGCTCTGACAAGTTCATCAAACGAACAATGTGGGCGTTTGGTGGCGTTCTCGACTTAGATGACTATATTTATGAACAAAATTTGCTCATGTCCATGTGGTCGCTACGTCCATGACGTAGCCCACGCCCCCGGCATCACCTATCTCCAGGACGTCACCCATGTCCCTGACGCCACCCATGTCCCTCATGCCCCCCACATCACTCTCAGCAAGGATATCACCCACGTCCGTGGGGGTCGCCCATGTCACCCAAGCCCAAAATGACGCAACACGCTCAGCGGGTCACCCCCGTCACCCAAGCCGGATACAACACCGGCGACATCACCCATGTTCGTGACACCACCCCTCACTCTCGTTGGTGGTGTCACCCTCATTCAAAAGGTCACCCACGTCACCCCCCACAGCACTCTCGTCGAGTGTCACCCAAGTTAAAAGGTCACCCACGTCACTCTCAGCAGGGAGTTCACCCACGTTACAGGGCAGCACTCTCGTCGAGTGTCACCCACGTTAAAAAGGTCACCCACATCACTCTCAGCAAGGAGATCACCCATGTTCACAGCGTGACCTATGTCACCCAAGCCCAAAAATGATCACCCACGTTACAGGGCAGCACTCTCGTCGAGTGTCACCCACGTTAAAAAGGTCACCCACATCACTCTCAGCAGGGAGATCACCCATGTTCACAGCGTGACCCATGTCACCCAAGCCCAAAAATGACCTACGTCACCCAAGCCACAACGATGCCGACGACATCACCCCTGTCCATGACGCCACCCCTGACACTCTCGTCGGTGGGGTCACCCACGGTCAAAGGGCACCCACGTCACCCAGGCCGAAACGACGCCGGCGACTTCACCCATCTCCACGATGCCACCCATGTCACTCTCGTCAGTTGTCCACAATGTCGCCTACGTCAACACGAGTGAGCAGGAGCCCGGGCAGCCCCGTGTTGTCCAGCGATACCCAGCTCACCGCTCTGACCAGTCCGGCCTGGCGCTGTAGTGTAGCACCCGGCTTGTCGTGCAGCTGCCCTCGGCAGTCACCGCCACTCTGACACCCTGGTGACCCCGCAGAGGAGTATCATGCTGCTCAGGGGGGGTACCGGAGGATGTGGCTCCCTCCGGACCAGTTCTTACTGCACGACCTCGCAGGGGGCGGTCTGGGCCTGCGCAGCCCGTGAATGGGCCTCGGGCACTAATGGCCTCGAAGGTTGGAGTCGGACACACTCCAATTACCTCCTGGGGCACCTCGGTCGCCCCCCGAGCCCCGGCTTTGTTTTGGCTCGGCTCGGGGCTCCCCCTCGGTGGCTTCGAACCCGTCACCTGCGCTGCCCTCTGCAGAGATGTAGGAGGATGCCTAGTGAATTACCTAACTGTGACCTGGAACTCCCCTGGAATTGACTAAGATTGTAACAGTGTGTTATGTGAATAAAATCTCCATTTCCCCAAAACTGATATCGCTCTCTGGCTTTCCTGTCCGAATTGGCGCATAATTTCAAATTGTGGTTAATTCGGCGGGAAAGCCAGTGCTGACCCCTGGATTCTTCTCCTCACACTTGGCGGGACGCCTCTGTCCCGCCTTCGGGCACTCGGCCCGGTTCCTCCACTCTAACGTTTACTTGACCACACCCACCCACCCTCTTTTTAATAGGCTCGGCTCGGGGCTCCCCCTCGGTGGCTTCGAACCCGTCACCTGCGCTGCCCTCTGCAGAGATGTAGGAGGATGCCTAGTGAATTACCTAACTGTGACCTGGAACTCCCCTGGAATTGACTAAGATTGTAACAGTGTGTTATGTGAATAAAATCTCCATTTCCCAAAAACTGATATCGCTCTCTGGCTTTCCTGTCCGAATTATGCGTGTATGGAATGTAGTTCATAGGTTTCAAGGCGTTTCGATTTTTTGTCGCATTTGCATTCGCATTCGCATTACGCGTATATGGAATGCGCCCTTAAGAGACAGTTAATGTTTGGTGAAATGTCCCTGTATGCACCCATAAAGCGTGCAGTGGAGCAAAAGGACATTTTTAGTATATATTCAGCCTCACGAAAATGGGCCAATTGGTGGTATTTTTAAGATGTCGGCGTCGCAATTCTCAAAGTGTAGTGCATTTCTTTGTTTTATATTAAATTATCCTAGAAACAAATATGGTTGTTGTGTTTTCTCTACCCTTACATTCAGGATAAATTTAAGGACTTTCCAATACCTCTGTCAATGCTAAACTATAATTATACTGTTCGACGCCGACATCCAATGATCGATGCCGACAACTTTAACAGATGTCGGCGTCATAATGGGGACCATTCCGTTTCCATGACTCTCTCGTCAGATGGCGCACCATGCCGGTCTCTGTATGCTTTGGTGTGTGGTGAGTGTGTGTGGTGGGGTTGGGGTGTAGGTGTGTGTGGTGGGGGCATATGTTTGTGTGGTGGAGGTGTAGGGGTGTGGTGATGATTTTGGTGTGTGTGGTGGGGAGGAGGGTGTGGATTTAGGGGTGTGTGGTGAGTTGGTATGTTGTGGTGGGTGTGGTTGGGGTGTATGTTTGTGTGGTGGGTGTGTTATGGAGGTGTGGGCATGTGGTGAGGATTTTGGTGTGTGTGGTGTGGTGTATGGGGATGTAGTAGCGGTGTGTGGTGAATGGGTATGGTGGGGTGGGTGTGGTGGGGTGTAGTGGTGTGTATGGGTGTGGTGGGAGCTTAGGGATGTGGTGGGGGTGCAGGTGTGTGTGGTGGGGGTTGACTGTGTGTGTGGTGGGGGTGTAGGTGGTTTGTGGTGGAGGTGTAGGGGTGTCTTGCAGAGCAGCATCTCACAATCTTTAGCATCCCTTAACCTCCACCACACACCTATACCCCCACCACAACCCTAAACCCCTACCACACACACATATACCCCCAGTACCCCTCAAAACACCTGCCACGCACCTAAACCACTACCACCCACTTACACCCCCACCACACACCTACACCCCCACCACACACCTACACCCCCACCACACACCTACACCCCCACCACACACCTACACCACCAGCTCACACACACACACACCTACACCCTTCTATCCAGCCATGATGGTCGACTTGGACCGGGAACAGGTGATGCCACCAATTGTATAGCGAGAGAAATGGCTCATGAAAGCTCCCCATTATTAAAGTGTTGTGCATTTCCTTGTTTTGTATTAAATTATCCTAGAAACAAAAAACGTTGTTGCGTTTTCTCTACCTTTACATTCAGGATAAATTTAAGGACTTTCCAATACCTCTGTCAATGCTAAACTATAATTATACTGTTCGACGCCGACATCCAATGATCGACGCCGACAACTTCCCCCAATTGGCCTCTTTTCGTGATCCTGACTCATATTTTATTGTAACTGTTGCAACTACCTGTTACCGCGGGGCTGATGGGCCAGCACACCAGCCATATTGCATTTATTATGGACACCACCTGCAGCTGGGTTGGGTGACTGCTGCCCGTGGGGGGGGGGGGGGGGGTCACCTCCCAGGCTGTGCAGGGTGCCTGATTGGCTGGCTGTGGGAAGCCCAGTCTCCTGCACCCCCATGATGCCTGACCACACTAGCCTCACTTTGATATTGATTATTCTGGACACTGCTCCAGACACACTGGGAAGGTCACTCTACTCCTGGCTCTTGAGTGAGACACACCTACTCTAGAGCAGGAACCCAGACACTCTGCCTGATGCTACCACCTTTCATATATACAAACTGAGCTGTGCGCAACAACCATGGGCTATGCAGCTTCTCAACTCTCAGATAAAACAGTCCATGTTTTCCGTCATCTGCCAGGTACGTGTTAAAGTTGTACCATATGACCATAATGTTCTCCTTACGTTCGCAATAATTTCTAAATGGTGCAGATTTATCTTTTTCTGCACTGTCGAAATTGAAGATATGATCAACCATGCAGCAGATAAACTTTGTCCGATGACTGAACTAAAAATAAAAGAGAACACGGCTGTTTACATCACCAGTGAACTGATAGAACTACAAAAGGACAGAGATTATTTTAAACAAAAGGCTGACCTGACCAAAGACCCAGGAGACCAGTTTATAGCAAAATGCTTAACAAGCAAAGCCAGAACAGAGGTGAGGAAAGCGAAATCTATGTACTACATTGATCAAGCCATAAAGCATAACCAGAATCCTAAGAAATTCTGGTATGAACTAAGTCAAATTCAACCAGAAGCCAAACCACAGATAAACAGCATAGTAGACGACAGCACAGGTGAGCGAGTACCTGATGGTCAGTTAGCTGAAGTAATAAACAACTATTTTGTAGCCATTGGGCAAATCTCGCCAAGAAATTCAAACAAAAAACCAAGTATCCACAAAATTATCACCCAGTCGCAAATCAACATGAATACAATCTTGAGAAAACAACAAGAAAAGTACTCACCAAGATTGAGGAACTTTCATCATATAAATCATCTGGTATGATGAATATAAATTCAGCCTTCATTAAGACTGCCATTAGCATCCTAATAAATGAATTTACACATCTCTACAACCTTGTCATTGAAACAGGTGTATTCCCAGATAAATGGAAAATAGCTACTGTCACACCAATACCAAAGATAAGTAATCCTAAATCATGCAATGAACTGCGACCAATATCAATACTGCCCCTCCCTGGCAAAGTCATCGAACAAATAATCCATGATCAAATAAAAACCTTCCTGGAAGACACCAACTACCTTGCCAAACATCAAAATGGCTTCAGAAAAGATAAATCAACCTCAATAGACCTAGCCACTCTATTAGATGAACTGCTGACTAACATGGATAGAGGAGTCCACGCTTGGGCCACTACTCTTCCTCATATTCATTAATGACTTGCCCTTGGTAACAAATGAGGCCATGTTCACACTGTTTGCTGATGATGCGGCCCTCACAGTCCATAGCCCAAACATTGCATCTGCAGCAGACTTAGTTGAGGATGTACTAGCTAAGGATAACATCTGGTGTAAGGAAAATAAACTGACAATTAATGCAAAGAAATCTGAATACATAATTTTTGCAACCAAAGTAAAAAAATCCAGAGCACAACCTATCAATTTACATTTGGGTGATGCGGTATTGAATGAGGTAGAATCATACAAATATTTAGGGACCACACTCGATTCTACACTAAATGGTAATCGACAACTCTCAAGACTTAATCAAATGATAGCCATAAAAATGACAACTTTCAGAAAAATTAGGTACTACATGAGCGAGAATACAGCCCTGTTACAATATAAAGCCACTATTCTTCCAATAATTGACTACAATGATTTAATATATGGACTGCTGATAAAACAACAAGAAAACAAATTACAGAGGATTCAAAACAGGGCACTTAGAACTGTCTACAGAGGGAAAAACCTGTCTGTAAAGGAAATGCATGCTAAAGCACAAGTCAGCTACCTTAGCCAAAGGAGGGAAACACATCTCCTCAGTCTCATGTATAAAAGATCCAATGATGAACAATATGTTGACCATACAAACAGAGTAACCAGACAGAGCGATGCTACACTTCTAAAAACACCCAAGCCACTAACAAACAAACTGACTAAAGCACCGATTTACAGAGGTGGCACATTGTGTAATAAATAAACTTCCAGTGAGGACAAGACGGTCCACAAGTCTCCTTGAATTTAAAAACTTAATGAAAATACAACAGGCCTGTCAGACCCCGACACAGTTATAGGTATTCTAAAGGCCATCCTTGCCCTGACCCTTGTACATACATATATATATAAATGTTCTCAAATGCACTACACAGCCCTGCACACTGATCCCCTTCCCGCCCCTACCCCACCCCTACTACACCTTCTTTCAAAACCTATTACCTAACATTTTCCTTTAAATTGACATAAAACCTGTCTGATGTAAGTCCCCACTGCAATCTCAGACCTCGATCCCATCATTAGGCCACACAGAACGGAACACTTGTGATGGGATTACAAAAAAATGGGCAGGTTTCCGCATTTGGTATTGGTGATTGGATCCACTGATTTGCATATTTACAATATAATATATATATGTGTATTGGAGATATGTTATATCTTTTTGAAAAAAAGAAGAGAGAAAGCAAAGGAAGAAAGAAGTGTTTAAAGACAATTCTAGAGTCATCTTGTACATTTATTGATGCATGCTCACCAAGTGCATAATACATATGTTGAACTGGAATTGCATGCAGTTACTATTACGACAAATAGTCAATTTATGTTATGCTTCTATTATCGAACAGGTTTTTCATGTGGTTATTATTGCAACTGATATTGTCATTTATGTACCAACAAATTGTAATGAACGGCCGGAAGACCAGTGCTCTGGCGCTGACAAAAGAAAAAAATAAAATAAAATAAAATAAAATAAATGGATCAGGGCACCTTTTGTGCTTCTGTGCCCGCTACATGCAGGGACGCGCAACATTGTACCGTCTCAGATTTTGAAGATATTCCAACCACGGTTGCATAAATCTCATATGTGTGATACCATTGCCACGATATGTTGAGTTCTTGGTAGATACTGACTTTATTCCAGACGTTGTTTACATTCCTTGTGCAGGGATGAAAGTGGTCTCCGGGTAAAAAAGCGGAAATGCTGATATTCTCCCATAGGTTTAGCATAGTCACGGAATTGCGGAAAATTCCCGGAAGTCTGGTTTTAACTTTTATATATATTGGTATATGCTGATAGTGCTGCGCCATTTGAAGCATGTATTAGTAGTGTACGATGATAGTGCTGCAATGCATGGAGCATTTATTAGTAGTATATGCTGATAGTGCTGCGGTATCAGCACCACATATTAGTATAGGCTGATGGTGCTGCAGGATTGAAAAATCCCGGAAATCCGCGGAAGCGTGGAGATCTTTCATCCCTGCTTGTGTTTGTGATGTGGCCTTCGGTCATGCTGGAGGCGATCGGATAACTGCATACATTACACTAACCACTCACTCAAGTGAAAGAATGAATGCACTATGATGCAGTAGATAGCTACACAACAACTGCAAGTGACAAAACAAGACTATTAGTATTACTGGCTAGGAGCGAAACCAAGTCATTAGACTTACCCGTTACGGGCAGCAAAAATGTACCATCACACACACACACAAGTTGATCGCTGCAAGATTGCGTAAAGACTCCATCCCAAGTTAAATCCTTATTGTGACTATATTTGTGTTATCAATTATCTATATCATGCTGAAGTATTAAGGTATTGTATGACAGAGGCATGTCAGTATTCTATTTTTTTTAATGGAGCCAGTTGAAAGACTGATGATACAAACATATTGTAAACTTTTCCGATATTTGAGACCTTGGAGGATGATGTGAACTAGTCTATAGTAAATTGAACTAGTCTATATAATGGTAGATGGTATGTAAAACCAAATATATGTTATATATATTTAATAATATATATATATATATATATATATATATATATATATATATAATACATAAAATAATATATGAGGCTGTCTCAAAAGGTGCTATGTAATTTGGGACAAAACTTTGTCCATTGTAACAGTCGACATACTTTCTGCTTATGCATTTCCTCAGGATAAATGGATCTATGGTGTTTCATAATCCCAATAGAATATATATTGATTTGAAGCAAATGTCCTTGTGTTTTCAGTGTAACCGTTTCTGTGCTATTTTTGATCAATCATTACGTGGACAAAAAAAAGAAGAGTTATCACCTTTTGATACAGGCTCATATATATTATGAATATTATATGTATTATATATATATATATACTATATATATTATTTACATTCAGCATCCATGCTTGGACTGACACTGACACTATCAGTGATATGTTCAAGACCAATATGATAGTATTATATTGGTCTTGAAATACTATTATTTTCTTCTATTCTGTGCACTTAAATATAATATAATTAATAGACCAATAATATACTATACCTGTCGTAGACTGCATTTCATCTGAAATCATCGCTGAAGAATAAATAAACACGTTATTTTCACAGGGGTCTCATCAAATAGCTTAGCAAAGCTTAAGGCTGCATAATCATTGCAGCCTAGAAGGAATGAATACAAGCATCTTATAACACTTCTGGTCTCATTGTTAATTACCTTCCTTTTGGGGGGGGGGGGTAAAGTATTTATTCATCTGAATATGACATTTGTCAGCGCCAGAGCACTGGTCTTCCAGCCATCATACTATTGGAATTGACAGTCTATATAATCTAAGTTTGATCAGTGCTGTATTAGTTATGGCACCGATCCGGTAGAATTAAGGGAGTGGCTCCTGCTGTATAATGAACAGCACCAGTCACCTTAGTTCATGCAAAAATGTACTTGTAAGCAATTTAGAAGTTTTTAAAATAACATCAATGTAAATGCTACTTAGAAAGTTGAATGTCATGCATACTGTCATGTTATGAAATATGCTTACCTAGATATAAACCATTATATTCCATAACATGGCGGTATGCATGTTGTGCAACTTTCTAAGTTCCCATTTACATTGATGTTATTTTATGAACTTCTAAATTGCTTAGATATATCTGTGAGTTACCAAGATAAGCCTTATGATTAATCCATGGGTAGTCTATAGGGATGCATTTAAATGTACAAACAGAAAAATCAACCCATAAGCTATCTTATCGGGAAGTCAAATTGGATTCAATTGAATTTGTGATTTGGTTATCCCTAGTACATAAGTATTAGTGTTCAACACACCATATAAATTATATATAAATATTAATTATATATATAAGCGGGGGGGGGGGGGGGGGGGGGGGGGGGGGGGGCAGGGCACTCCCGGGCTTATAA